>CAWUFW010018937.1:0-203645 GCA_963921515.1 Calotriton arnoldi | reverse complement strand
GGTCCCGGGGTCATACAGCCCCTCGCAGATGCACTCATGAACCCATACACCCACTGAATCACCCACTCACACATCCATGGAGGGAGTCACACCCCCCACCAACTCTCACAGACACTCAGGCACCCATACAGGTAATCAGACAACCAATCATTAACCCATATAGACACTCATGTAGCTACTCACCAACCCATGCAGCTACTTACACACCAACTGACAGACTGATACAGACATTCACACAGATTAGTCATTCACCCATGCATTTACTAAGACACGTTTAATCTCTAACTTGAACAGTCAGTCACGCACCCAATTAATCATAAATTCAAACACTTATACACCTACTCATTCTTCAATACACCTATTAAGTACCTTGCACCGACTCCTCAAGGTTTCTTCCACAGGAACTGATGACTAGTCTCCAATCCCAAACTCCACTGCAAGCGAACAATTATTCACTCCCAGTAAAGAGGGGGAAAGGGGAATGGGATTAAATAGAGACTCCACTGCGCTGCCTCGTCACTTTGGGTTCTGGTCTTAACTCTGCGCCTACAACACAAAGCGACACATTAATACCTCCAAGACTTATGCCAGACTACACTCTTTTAATAGTGAATACTCTAAAAAAACAACTGGTACCTGAACCCCTGCAGTGATGTGCCACTCTCTTGTTGTAGACAGTAGTTGATAGTGTAAGCGATAATCAATTCTTGACTTTGCAATTTTAATTCTTGTCTTATCTTATGTTGTTGGTAGTTGAAGAAGCAGAGGATGCTAAGTATAATATATATATATATATATATATTGCTACATACGTTACTACTGAAGATGTCTCTATGAGCTACTGATGCCAACGGAATAGGGGAAATCGCTGGGAAAATGTCTTGTATATTGCTACGCAGCAGCCGCTGCTGGCTATCTCCTTGACTAGTAAGTCCTTAAGTAGTACATCTGTTTTACATGAAATATGGTTTTGGATGTTCACTGGCTCAACCTTAGACCCCTGTTACATCACAGGAATCCAGTCGTAACTGAATGGAAAGACAATTGCGGGACTTAACACTCGAGCACCGTTGGCTGACGAAAAGAACACTGTCCCAAACTTGTGACGTCTCCAGTCTTTTAGAAAATAACACAGGACTTACTTCTGGGAAGAGAGGTTGACAGACTTCTACTCACGAGTGCAGAACTCTCGAAAATGGGAAGGAACGGAGGTTCAGACTTCTTCCTTAATGCTGTATGCGAGTAAGAATGACCCCCACTGGAATGCCACATGCTGTGAGACTCTGGACAACCAAAAATGCAGGCGGCGAACGAGCAAGAAAGAGAATACGCTCCGTTCGCCCTCAAGTTGACGGTTGAAGTGCGCTGCACCACAGGTGCGGGCATGCGATGCCATCAACCATCAAATCAGCCCAAAACACTAGAATGCCCACCCCAGGTACCTGCCCTCTTGAAGGGACCGCTATGCTGGCACACTTTAAAGAGAAAATCGGCGAAGCCGATTACACGAATAACTAGCCAAACGCTTTCTTTTGACCTGAAATTGGGGATGGATTGGACACTTCCCCAAAGCAGCCTTGACAGTACCTCCCACCAAAAGCCCTCCCTTCATCTCCTTGGGTTTTTGTGGATGAGCTCTGTGAAATGCACGAATCAATCTGGGAGCGTGAACATTGGAGCCTGGTTCCCAAGATCTATCCTCCGGACCAAAACCCTTCCAATCGATTAAGTAATGAATCGTTCCCTTCTTAATCTTGGAGTCCAATATACGTTTTACCACAAACTCCTCTCCAGCTTCACACTGAATGGGAGCGGGCGGTTGTGTTCTACGTAAACTGGTAGGATTCCTCTTGACCAAGGAAACATGAAATACAGGATGAATTCTAGTTTGAACTGGTAACCTGATTTTAACACTGAGTGGATTCACCATCTTATCCACCTCAAAGGGTCCCACAAATCTAGGTTGGAATTTCCGATTGCCCTTTAGTTTCATGTTCTTAGTGGAAACCCAAACCTTGTCTCCAGACTCAAAAACTGGGTTTTCTCTCCTTTTCTTATCTGCCTGTCTCTTATAGGAGTCTTTTGCTTTCTTTAAATTTTGCTTTGCTGCAAGAAAAGCCTTTTCCAACTCACTCACCACCTCCTCTACTGCGGGTACCTCACTCTCTTCCTTACCCACCATTGTATTTGGGTGCCTACCTGCATTTAAAAAGAAAGGGAATATCCTGTGGACGAGTGAATTGCATTATTATACGCAAATTCTGCTGCCCAAATTAAATCTGGCCAATCCCCTTCATGATCCATCAAATAGAGGCGTAGATATTGTTCCAACTCTTGATTTACCCTTTCCGTCTGTCCATCCGTCTCCGGATGGAAGCTGGAAGACAATCGAGAGTCTACTCCTAATCTCTTCAAAAACGACCTCCAAAAGCGAAAAATGAATTGGGGACCCCGATCTGAGATCACCACTCTGGGTATGCCATGGGATTTCACAACATGGTGCGTAAATAATTAGGCCAATTGGGCAGAATTGGGAAGGGACTTTAAAGGGACAAAAAGACTCATTTTGGTGAAATGATCTACCAGGACCCAGATGGTGGACTAACCCTGACCAGAGGGAAGATCTACAATGAAATCCATCGAAACAGTATGCCATGGATAAGGGGCTACAGGTAGTGGCATAAGCAAACCCTGCGGGGCCTGTCGATTAGTCTTCCCCTTAACACACTGTTCACAAGAGGCCACATACTGTCTCACCTGAGTCTCAAGGTCTGGCCACCAAAATTCTCGTTTGACCAGTTCCAAGGTCTTCTTCAATCCCTTATGGCCGGCCATTTGATCGTCATGACAATGTTTCATAATTTCAAGATGTAATTCTTCCTTTGGTACATACAGATTTCCATTTTGATAAGGTTTCCCTTCTTTGATTTCTCTTCCCGAATCTTCATTCAACCAATTCATCATTTCTTCATGAGAGAGGGATTCTTTGATTTGGTTCTCCACCTCTGAATACACAATCGTACTAATGATCTTTTCGTTGGGAATAACATGACCTTCCCGACTCTCTTCTTCCTGTTCTCCAAAATTCAAACGAGAGAGAGCATGGGCCTTTCCATTAACCGATCCTGGCTTGTAGGTCAACACAAACTGGTAATCCGCAAAAAATAAAGACCATCTCAATTGTCTCGGGGTAAGAGTTCGGGCAGATTTTAAGAATTGTAAATTACGGTGATCTGTAAAGACTGTGACCACATGCTTGGCCCCAAGTAGATAATGCCTCCAATCTTGGAAAGCATCTTTCACCGCAAGCAGTTCTTTATCAGCTATAGTGTAGTTTATTTCTGCAGCGGACAATTTCCGAGACCGAAAGGCTACTGGATGGAGTTGCCCAGTGGTTCGATTTCGTTGTGACAAAATCCCTCCAATGGCCAAGTTTGAAGCATCGGCTTCCACAAAGAAGGGTTCCTCTGGATTGGGATGTTGCAGAATGGGAGCAGACGTGAAAAGTTCCTTCAACTCCTGGAATGCCTTTTCTGTCTCAGGACTCCACAAAAACTTCTCTTTATTCTTTAAGAGTCGAGTAATTGGTGCCACCTTTTCAGAGAAGTTGAAAATGAATCGCCCATAAAAATTAGCGAAGCCAATAAAACTTTGTATTTCTTTGACACTTTGCGGCGCTGGCCAATCTTTTATGGCTCTCACTTTTGACTCACCAATAGAAACACCATCAGGGGACAAAACGAACCCCAGAAACTCCACACGATCCGAGTGAAAAATACACTTCTCTAGTTTAACAAAAAGATGGTGTTCAAGCAGTTTCTGAAGTATGGCCCGCACATGACACACATGTTCCTCTAAATTGGCTGAAAAAATGAGTATGTCATCTATGTAAACTACGGCTGAGCGATCCAGAAATTCCCGCAGCACATCATTGACAAAATGCTGGAAAGCTGCCGGGGCGTTGCACAGGCCGAAGGGCATGACTCGATATTCAAACAACCCAAAACGGGTGCGAAAAGCTGTTTTCCATTCCTCTCCTTTGGCCATCCTAAACAGATGGTATGCCCCCTCAAATCCAACTTGGGGGCCGATTCCGATCTCGGCTGGTAGGGCTCCGAATCGGATTCGGATTTACCGGATCAGATTCGGAGCCCTGTTTCCCGACCGAATCGTACGCGGGTCCGGCCGAGCGAGTACGATGCATGTTCCCGCGAAATCGCCGACCGACTCGTACACGGCTTCATCACGCTCCGACCGACTCGCACGGACACGACTCGCACCGCGCTATGGAGACGTTTTCCTGCCGGGTAAGTACGATGCGCGCCGCAAGCAGTCTGACCGACTCGCACCGTCCGGCTCGTAAGAGCTGTCGGAGCCGGACTTTGGGGGTCCGCGTCGGACCCCCTGAACGCGTAGGCGCACGAGTCGCACACAGGGGGGACCCATGGGTCCCCCCTACCTGTGCATGTACGCCGCGATGCGCATGGACGCGTACCCACTGTAGGGGGCACCCTTGTTCGCCTCGCACCCATTGAGTCAATGGGAGCCCGCGTACGCGTCGTACGACCGGCTCCCATTGACTTCAATGGGAGTCCGACCGAATCGTGTCGGGCAGCATACGGCCACATCGTACTCGCTCGGTCGGACTGCTGGGGTCCGATTCGGTCGGAATTCTCTCCGGGTCCGGCTCGGTCGGAGAGATTTCCGGCCCGAATCGGAATCGGCCCCTTGGTGTAAATCTTAGCCTTTTTTACTTGATCCAACAATTCAGATATTAGTGGTAACGGGTATCGATTCTTCTTGGTAACGGCATTCAAGGCGCGATAGTCAATACAAGTTCAAAGATTACCATCTTTCTTTGGGATGAAAAAAAGTGGAGAGGAAACTGGAGACTGCGAAGGCTGAATGAACCCATTGGCCAAATGTTGTTCTAGATATTCCTTGAGATGACAATTCTCAGTTTCTGTAAGGGCATAGATTCAGCTGCAAGGCAAGGATGCTCCGGGTTCAATTTCAATCTTGCAATCAAACTCCCGATGAGGGGTAACCTTTGAGCTTCCTGTTCGTCAAATACCGCCTGCAAATCTTGATACTCCACTGGAATCCCAGGAGTTTCCACAGCACAAATCACGATGGGAGTCTCGGCCAGAAACGATGATTGGTTAGGATCAAGACTAACTTTTCTAGAATGAAAACAATGATCCTTACAATATTCCGAGTTCATTTGGATAGTTCTTTTAGCCCAATCAATTTGGGGGTTGTGCTCAGTCAACCACGGGAGGCCAAAAATAAACTGAAATTGAGGGGCATCTATGAGACTGAACCTTACATGACTGCGATGTGTCCCAGGGCCAATCACTATTAATTCTTCTGTGTCAAAAACAATTGGTCCAGACGACAGCACGCACTGGCTCTGGTTTATCCCTCTTCAAAAATCGGATTCCCAATGTCTGAGCAAATTTGATATCGCAAAAATTCCCAGTCGCCCCTGAATCTACCATGACCGAAATTTCATCCACCTCCATGGTACCAAACCTTAACGTACTAGGGGGCAGATTTACAAGCCCCTTATGCCACTTTTGCGCCGCCGTTGCATCACTTTTGTGACGCAGCAGCGGCGCAAATCATGCACCATGCTGCGGGGGATTTACAACGTGACGCATCTAGGGAGATGCGTCACGTTGTAAAGCCCTGCACCACATGAAACCTGCGTCAGGTTTCATGTGGGCGTGCTGGCGCATGGGGGGGCGTTCCTGCGCAAGGAAGCCCCGTAAAAGTGACGCAGTGAAATCTACAAGATTTCACGGAGTCACTTTTCCGTCCCTGCTGCGTCAAATCCTTACGCCTGCTTCAAGCAGGCGTAAGGAGTGACGCAGCATGTTAGGTATAGGGCACCCCTGAGCAGTACTGGAGTTACGTCGCACTTGCGACACGACTCCAGTACTGCGCTCACCCTTCCGCCGACAGATGCGTCACGCATCTGTTTATCCTTGCGCCATGATGCGCCGCATTGTAAATGCGGCGCATCTGTGGTGGCGCAAGGGTAAACTTGAGTCACGCATCTTCCTGGCGCATCCCTGCTGATTTGCAGGGATGCGCCAGGAAACGTAAATCTGCCCCTAGGTATGATTAGATGTGGGGCTGCTGATTGTAAAGTGTTTGCAACCAATTGAGAACTTGGAGTTGGCTTTTTAGAAGCTCCCACCAGAGTAACCCCTTTTACTGGTGGAGCTGATCTTTTACCCACGAACTAGACTTAGGCTTCTTTGGACAATCCTTTACGAAATGCCGCAAAGTTCCACAGTACATACATAGTCTCCCAGATCTGCGCTTCTCTCTTTCTTGCAAGAGGTCCAAGTACAGAACCAATTTGCATGGGCTCCTCTCCAGCATTCGCCTCACCAGACTTGACAGGTTCGGATTTGATTTTACCAAAACGTGGAGGGAAATGTCGAACTTCCTTGCGCCGCTCACTCCTTCGTTCATTTTGTCGTTGGTCTATTTGAAGCACTAGATCAATTAACTCAGAAACTTCAGTTGGTCTTTTTGGAACCTGAGCTAGTCCATCTTTAAGTTCATCCTTCAACCCTCTATAGAATATCGCCGCTCTCTTAGCTTCAGGCCATTGAGTTTCTACAATTAGCTTATTATACTGAGCCAGATAAGCCACCAACTCACGATTTCCTTGTTTGAGATCTAAGAGTTCGTTATCCGTAGTCTGGGAAATTGATCGTCGATCAAAAATTCGCAGGAACTCAGACTTGAATTCTTCAAAATTATAAAGTATGGAATCATTACAATTTACCAAAGGCATTGACCATGCTGCTGCATCTCCACTCAGGTAAGACAGTACGAAAGCCACCTTGGACTGGTCCTCTTTGAAAATAATGGGTTTACAAAGGATATGCAAAGAGCATTGGGTGAGGAACACTTGGGCCTTGTGGGGGTCCCCACTAAACCTCTCGGGGGCTGCTAAAGGAATGGTTGGGGACATAGCATGTACAACTTGAGTGGTCAACTCAGCGGTGGAAGGGGAGGTAGAAAAAGATGACGACTTCTGCTCTTTGGATATAGGACTTGACCCAGAAACAAAATCATCAAAACGCTGCCGAAAAAAATTGTTTTCCTGACTAGCCTTTCTAACTTCCTCCTGCAAATGCTTATTGTCTTCCATAGTTTCACTAAGCTGTTTCTGAATTCCATCTAAAACTGCTGCTAATGCCTTGAGGTCCAATCCCTCAGCCATCCTGCCCAAGTGGAAGTAGTGTTTTGGCACTTCAATCTATCAAGTACCTTGCACCGACTCCTCAAGGTTTCTTCCACAGGAACTGATGACTAGTCTCCAATCCCAAACTCCACTGCAAGCGAACAATTATTCACTCCCAGTAAAGAGGGGGAAAGGGGAATGGGATTAAAGAGAGACTCCACTCCGCTGCCTCATCACTTTGGGTTCTGGTCTTAACTCTGCGCCTACAACACAAAGCGACACATTAATACCTCCAAGACTTATGCCAGACTACACTCTTTTAATAGTGAATACTCTAAAAAAACAACTGGTACCTGAACCCCTGCAGTGATGTGCCACTCTCTTGTTGTAGACAGTAGTTGATAGTGTAAGCAATAATCAATTCTTGACTTTGCAATTTTAATTCTTGTCTTATCTTATGTTGTTGGTAGTTGAAGAAGCAGAGGATGGTAAGTATAATATATATATATATATTGCTACATACGTTACTACTGAAGATGTCTCTATGAGCTACTGATGCCAACTGAATAGGGGAAATCACTGGGAAAATGTCTTGTATATTGCTACGCAGCAGCCGCTGCTGGCTATCTCCTTGACTAGTAAGTCCTTAAGTAGTACATCTGTTTTACATGAAATAAGGTTTTGGATGTTCACTGGCTCAACCTTAGACCCCTGTTACATCACAGGAATCCAGTCGTAACTGAATGGAAAGACAATTGCGGGACTTAACACTCGAGCACTGCTGGCTGACGAAAAGAACACTGTCCCAAACTTGTGACGTCTCCAGTCTTTTAGAAAATAACACAGGACTTACTTCTGGGAAGAGAGGTTGACAGACTTCTACTCACGAGTGCAGAACTCTCGAAAATGGGAAGGAACGGAGGTTCAGACTTCTTCCTTAATGCTGTATGCGAGTAAGAATGACCCCCACTGGAATGCCACACGCTGTGAGACTCTGGACAACCAAAAATGCAGGCGGCGAACGAGCGAGAAAGAGAATACGCTCCGTTCGCCCTCAAGTTGACGGTTGAAGTGCGCTGCACCACAGGTGCTGGCGCGCGATGCCATCAACCATCAAATCAGCCCAAAACACTAGAACGCCCACCCCAGGTACCTGCCCTCTTGAAGGGACCGCTATGCTGGCACACTTTAAAGAGAAAATCGGCGAAGCCGATTACACGAATAACTAGCCAAACGCTTTCTTTTGACCTGAAATTGGGGATGGATTGGACACTTCCCCAAAGCAGCCTTGACAACACCTTTGTGCAGTGCATTGCGGGGCGCGAGTTATAGTTAGCTCAACTAACTATAACTGCCAAATTTCTCTGGTTTTGTACGAGTGAAATGTCCAACTAACTATAACGTCCCTGAAACCTGTGGTTTTTTCAGTCAATATATATATATTCACTGAAAAACCCAAAAGTTACAGGGACGTTATAGATTAGGCTGACATTTTATTCTTACAAAACCACAGAAGCTATGCTAACTATAACTCGCACCTCCACAATGCACTGTTTATGACCTCACCTTTTATATCACTCATGACATGGTCAGTGACATCACTGACGAAATCATCCAGTGACTGTGAGTGTTTTTAAAAAGTTTATGAGTGTTAAATATATATACCAATATGATTCAGTGAGTGCATGACTGACTATATATGTGAGTGATTAGGTGTCTCAGTGAATATATGTGAGAATGTCTGTATCAGTCTGACAGTTGGTGTCTAAGTGGCTGTATGGGTTGGTGAGTGGGTGCATGAGGGGCTGTATGTGTGATTGATTGGTTGTCTGAGTACCTGTATGGGTGTCTGAGTATCTGTGTAGGTGGGTGAGAAGGTGTGTGACTGTGTGCATTGATGAGTGAATGGGTGAGTCAGTGGCTGTATAGTATAGTGAGTGCATAGGTGAGGGGCTGTATAGGTGACTGAGTGTGTGTATGGCTGTGTCGGTGAGTAAATGGATGTGTCAGTGGTATATGGGTGAGTAACTGCATATGTGAAAGGCAGTATAGGTGAGTGCTGGAGTATATGAGTGACTGTATGTGTATGTGAGGGATTGTGATAGTGGCTGTATAGGTGAGTGAGTACATGTTAGTATCTGTATGAGTAAGTTCATGGGGGTGTGTGTATCCGTATGGGTAAGTGGCTGTGTGATTGACTGTATGGGTGAGTGAGTAGTTGTGTGAGTCGCTCTATGAGTGACTGACAGTATGTGACTGGCTGAATGAGTGTATGAGTGGATCTGTCAGTGGCTGTATTAGTGAGTGAATGGGTGTATGAGTGTCTGTATGGGTGAGTGAGTAAATCTGTGTGTAGACCTATGAAGCATTGTGTGGGTGTGTAAGTACTGATATGGGTGCGTCAATGGTTTTGATATTGGTAGTGTGGAAGTTGTAGTGTGTGCATTAATGGTTATAATGGGGTGTGAGTGGGTGCATCAGAGATTCTGAAGATGATGTCATTAGTGATGTCATCAGTAATGCCATTTGAGATGTCTTGAGTGATGTCACTGACCATGTCATGAGTGATGTAATAAGTGAGGTTATAAGCAGTGTATTGCGGGGGCGTGAGATAAAGTTAGCTCAGCCTACTATAACTGCTGAATTTCTCTGTTTTTGTACGAGTAAAATGTCAGCCTAATTATACCGTTCCTGTAACCTTTGTTTTTTTCAGTGAATTTCTAAGGTTTTTTTAAATTCTATTTCCTAACTATAATGTTCCTGTAACCTTTGGGTTATTTCAGTTAATTTTTAAGGTTTTTTAAATGTTAATATCTAACTATTATGTGTCTGTAACCTTTGTTTTTTTTTCAGTGAATTTCTAACGTTTTCTTTTTTCTATTTCATAATTTCATTAAATAATACATCCTTGTATTATTTTTCTATAATTAGATATTGATTCTATGATTAGATAATTAATTTAACTTTTTCCTTTGTATTGATTTGTCAAAAAAACTGCATCTGAAATGCATTTTCCATCTTTGCAGTGGAACTGGAAGTCACGATGACGTTGGTGGTCGCGAATACTGTGTTTTTTTGGCAAAGTGTTAAACACATATATAGACATGTTTTATTGTAAGTTTGAGACCAGGTATTTGTTAAAATACTGATTTAACTTTTTCCTTTGTATAGATTTGACGAAAAAACAGCTTCTGAAATACATTTTCTGTCTTCGCGGCGACATTGGAAGTCACAATGATGTCGGTGGTCACGAATAGCGTGTGTTTTTGTCAAAGTGTTAAACACATATATAGACGTTTCATTGTAAGTTTGAGTCTCGGTATTTAGTAACATATTGATTTCACTTTCCCCTTTGTATACATTTATTGAAAAAGTACATCTGTAATGTATTTTCTTAAGTCGATGCACTACCGGGAGTCGTGATGACATCCATGGTCACGTTTAGCGCGTGTTAAACAGATATTCAGACATTTTTTATTTAAAGTTTGACTCTAGCTGTTTAGTAAGATATTGATTTAACTTTACCCTTTGTATACATTTGTCGAAAAAAGTATATCTAAAACGTATTTTACTTCTTCGCTGCAACATCGGAAGTCGCAGGGACATCGGTTGCCACGAATACCGTGTGTTTTCGGTGAAGTGTAAAACACATATATAGAACATATTTACAGAAGTTTGAGTGTACCTGTTTAGTAACATAGTGGTTTAAGTTTATTTTATCTTTGCATTTTAGCAAAAAGAGCAGTTCCCAAAAATAAACTACTGTTTTTGCTGCACAGTCTGAAGTCGCGATGACGTCGGTACTCGCGAATAGCACGTGACTACAAGATATAGACATTTTCATTGGTTTACACACGTTCCTTTATGAAAGTAAGCAAACACCCATTCCCTTCTTGAATTTTTATTGCAAAAATAAAACGACATCACAACAACCAGAGGAAGACCTACAAGTGGTTAAAGTTGTTCAGGTGCAAGAGGCCCCAGTTGCACAAGAAGAGTCTTCAGATGAAGAACCTCCAATGATGAAACAAAGCATAGCTTGGGATTTTTTTCACTATTCCATATGGTGAATCGAAGACCACAGCTAAATTGATGAAGTACAGCTTGTGTGACAAGACATTATCTTGAGGCACAGCAAAACAATATTCATGTGGTACAACAAGTATGTTGTACCACTTAAAAACATACCACAGGAAGCAACTCAAAATTGCACAGAGGGAGAGAGAAGGAGAGGAATCATCAGCCTCCAGATCTCCAGACCATCCTCATGGTGACAAAGTTGCACCTCAAGTGGAAAGAAGATGCAGTGAAATGACACCAGACCTGAAACGTTTTGCTACCTTCTGCATGAACTGTAACACCATCGTAGCAGCAGGAGAGCAGTCGCTAGATGTAATTTAACATATTTTTTATTGAAGGACTTCAAGCACAATTTTTTAGTTAGTGCCTACAATGATGTTATTTTTGCTGACATTTTTTGGGGGAAAAAATACAAATAGTAAAAAATGAGAAAAAACAAGATAAAAATATAAAATCAGCCCCCCCAAAACAAAATGGTTCTTTTCAGAACCACCTTTTCTTGTTACAAAAAAGATACATTGAATGGATGAATGAGTGAAATAGCAATGTATGGATGTTAGAATGAGTACATGAGTGATACATGAATGATTGAATGAGTGCATAAGTGGTGTGTGGATGTTAGAATGACTCAAAGAGTGGTGCTTGGGTGATTCTATAAGTGCATGATTAGTGCCTGGGTAATTGTATGACTGCATGGGTTGTACCTGGATGATTGGATGAGTGCATAGGAACTGCAAGGGTAATCAGACGAATGGATGGGTATTTTCTGGCTGATTGCATGGGTGGTGCCTGGATGATTGGATTAGTACATGGGTAGTACCTGGATGATTGAATGCGTGTGTGGGTAGTGCCAGGGTGATTGGATGAGTGTCTGAGTAGTGCCTGGGTGATTGGATGTGTGCATCGGTAGTGTCTGTGTGATTGGATGAGTGTATGGGTCGTGCCAGGGTGATTGGATGAGTGCATGGGTGGTGACTTGATGATTGAATGAGTGCATGGGTAGTATCTAGGTGATTGAATTAGAGTATGGGTAGTGCCTGGGTGTTTGGATATGTGCCTGGGGTGTGCCTGGGTAATTGTATGACTGCATGGGTAGTGCCTGGTTGATTGGATGAGTGCCTGTGTAGTGTCTGGGTGATTGGTTGAGTGTATGGGTAGTGCCAGGGTGACTGGATGAGTGCATGCGTAGTGACTGAGTGATTGGATGAGAGCAAGGGTAGTGCCTGGGTGATTGTACAAATGCATGGGTAGTACATGGGTGAATGCATGACTGCATAGGTAGTGCCTGGGTGATTGTAGGAGTGCATGGGTAGGGCCTGAATGGTTGAATGAGTGTATGGGTAGTACCAGGATGATTAGATGAGTGCCTGAGTAGTACTTGCGTGATAGGTGTGTGTATGATTACTGTTTGGGTAATTGTATAACTACACGGGTAGTGCGTGATTGATTAGATGTGTATGGATAGTGCATGGATGATTGCATGAATGTATGGTTAGTGCCTACGTGATTGGATGAGTCTATGAGTAGCGTAGAATGATGGGATGAGTGCCTGAGTAGTACCTGGATGATTGAATGTAAGTATGGGTAGTGCCAGGATGATTGGATGAGTGCCTGAGTAGTGCCTAGGTGATTGGATGTGTAAATGGGAAGGGCCTGGGTGTTTGGATGAGTGCATGGGTAGTGCCTGAATGATTTTGTGAGTGCATGAGTAGTGCCTGGGTGATTGAATCAGTGAATGGGTACTGCCTGGGTGATTGCATGAGTGTATGGGTAGTGCAAGGGTGATTGAATGAGTGACTGATTAGTACCTGGGGTATTGGACATCTGCATAGGTAATGTCTGGGTAATTACTTAAGTGGCTGAGTAGTGCCTGGGTGAATGTATGAGTGCATATGTAGTGCCTGGGTGATTCTATGAGTTGATCAGTACTGCCTCGGTAATTGTATGACTGCATGAGTTGTACTTGGATGATTGGATTAGTGCATAGGAACTGCCTAGGTAATTAGATGAGAGCATGGCTAGTGTCTAGGTGATAGCATGACTACATTTTTAGTGCCTGGGTGATTAGATGAGTGCATGAGTACTGCCAGGGTGATTGGATGAGTGTGTGGGTAGTGCCAGGGTGGTGGATGAGTGCCTGAGTAGTACTTGCGTGATAGGATGTGTGCATAATTACTGTTAGGGTAATTGTATAACTACATTGGTAGTGCGTGATTGATTAGATGTGTATGGATAGTGCATGGATGATTGCATGATTGTATGGTTAGTGCCTACATGATTGGATGAGTCTATGAGTAGCGTAGAATGATCGGATGAGTGCCTGAGTAGTAACTGGATGATTGAATGTGTGTATGGGTAGTGCCAGGATGATTGGATGAGTGCCTGAGTAGTGCCTAGGTGATAGGATGTGTAAATGGGTAGGGCCTGGGTGTTTGGATGAGTGCATGGGTAGTGCCTGAATGATTTTGTGAGTGCATGAGTTGTGCCTGGGTGATTGGATGAGTGAATGGGTAGTGTCTGGGTGATTGAAGGAGTGCATGGGTAGTGCCTAGATGATTGGATTAGTACATGGGCAGTACCTGGGTGATTGAATGAGTGTGTGGGTAGTGCCAGGGTGATTGGATGAGTATCTGAGTAGTGCCTGGGTGATTGGATGTGTGCATGGGTAGTGTCTGTGTGATTGGATGAGTGTTTGGGTCATGCCAGGGTGATTGGATGAGTGCATGGGTGGTGCCTTGATGATTGGATGAGTGCATGGGTAGTATCTGTGTGATTGAATGAGTGTATGGGTAGTGCCTGGGTGTTTGGATGTGTGCCTGGGGTGTGCCTGGGTAATTATATGACTGCATGGGTAGTGCCTGGTTGATTGGATGAGTGGCTGGGTAGTGTCTGGGTGATTGGTTGAGTGTATGGGTAGTGCCAGGGTGACTGGATGAGTGCATGGGTAGTGCCTGAGTGACTGGATGAGAGCAAAGGTAGTGCCTGGGTGATTGTACAAATGCATGGGTAGTACACGGGTGAATGCATTACTGCATAGGTAGTGCCTGGGTGATTGTAGGAGTGCATGGGTAGGGCCTGAATGGTGGAATGAGTGCATGGGTAGTGCCAAGATGATTGGATGAGTGCCTGAGTAGTGCCTAGGTGATTGGATGTGTAAATGGGTTCGTCCTGGGTGTTTGGATGAGTGCATGGGTAGTGCCTGAATTATTTTGTGAGTGCATGAGTAGTGCCTGGGTGATTGCATAAGTGAATGGGTACTGCCTGGGGGATTGCATGATTGTATGGGTAGTGCAAGGGTTATTGAATGAGTGACTGATTAGTACCTGGGTTATAGGACTTCTGCATAGGTAATGTCTGGGTAATTACTTAAGTGGCTGAGTAGTGCCTGGGTGATTGTATGAGTGCATATGTAGTGCCTGGGTGATTCTATGAGTTGATCAGTACTGTCTCAGTAATTGTATGACCGCATGAGTTGTACTTGGATGATTGGATTAGTGCATAGCAACTGCCTAGGTAATTAGATGAGAGCATGGCTAGTGTCTAGGTGATAGCATGACTACATTTGAAGTGTCTGGGTGATTAGATGAGTGAATGAGTACTGCCAGGGTGATTGAATGAGTGTGTGGGTAGTGCCAGGGTGGTTGGATGAGTGCCTGAGTAGTACCTGGGTGATAGGATGTGTGCATGATTACTGTTTGGGTAATTGTATAACTACATGGGTAGTGCGTGATTGATTAGATGTGTATAGATAGTGCATGGATGATTGCATGAATGTATGGTTAGTGCCTATGTGATTGGATGAGTCTATGAGTAGTGTAGAATGATGGGAAGAGTGCCTGAGTAGTACCTGGATGATTGAATGTGTGTATGGGTAGTGCCTGGGTAATTGTATGACTGCATTGATAATGCCTGATTGATTGGATAAGTGTATGGGTACTGTCTGAGAGATTGCATGAATGTATGGGTAATCCCTCGGTGATTGGATGAGTGAATGGGTAGTGTCTGGGTGATTGAAGGAGTGCATGGGTAGTGCCTGGATGATTGGATGAGTGCATGTGTAGGGCCTGGGTGATTGGAAGAGTGCATGGATAGTACTGGGATAATTTAATAATTGCATAGGTAGTGTGTGGTGATTTTTTTAGTATATGGGTACTACCTGGGTCGTTGCATGAGTGCAAGTGCAGTTTCTGGATGATGGGATGAGTATATGAGTTGTGACTCGATGAGTCCATCACTAGATTAGTGATTTCACACACGTAATATATCTCAATCTGTAATCACTGTGAAAAAATACAAATTAAAAAAAATGTATTAGGATTTAATTTTCAACATTAGGCAACCAAAACAAGATACAATATTTTTACTCCAAAACTTTAATACAACATAGTAAAATGTTCTACTGTTTTTTACTGTTTTCAGCTTTCATACTTCCTCACTTTCAACAGTGGTCTGTATGAAGCATCATCATCAAACCATGGGAAAAAAACAATCAATTGATTGTAAAAAACAAAAAAACAAATGTACACAGTACATCATTACAAATATGCGATCCTGTGGATTTGACTCACTACAACTATGTTAATAGTGGCTTGATGACTGGTTACTACCTTAATGAAAGCAACTATATGTTAAGACTGTTTCTGATATTTTTATATCTTGTACATAATATCCAACAATTATGAAGTAGTCTTCATTTTTGGATATCCTTTAGTAAACATCATCCCTGTTAGGCCAAATGATGTCTAAAATGTTCTTGGTCCATGTACAAAAAACATAAAACACTGTAGTACGCAGACGTTGTTGTAGAAGAAACAAAAGGGCTTATTTTTCTATTGATAAAGAGACATTTTACAAACAACTTAAGGCTGCTGGTATTATAGTGCCTCTATTTAGTTTTTTTCTGTAGTAACAGAATGTAGTTCTATAATGTTTTATAAATTCCTTTCTCACAGTTAAAACGTCTTTCATTTTTAACAGCTTGATGTAGACAATACCCCTAATAGGCCAAATAATTTCTCAGAAACACATAATTCAGAAACATGTCAACATAATACTACATTTTCTTATCCTTAATTGTCCTTAGAGCTTCAGATCTAGAAATAGCAGATATGAGTTTTCTAATTTTTTAGGTAGTCTTGATTTGAATGTCATTTGTATGGCATTGCACTCTGTCCATCTTCTTTCACATCGTAAATATATTGTGTAGTGTTCAGAGCTTATATTAATGCCTTCATGAAATATGATTGCTATAGTTGTGAAAGTTCTTTTGAAATGGAAATTTGTCCAGTTATAAAGTTTTTCATTTCAGTTTCTAATTTAGTACCATCTACTCTGCAATGTTGTAGCATGACTATGACATATTTTCCATACCTTTGTAGTAACAATGTAAACTTAAATTCCGATCTACAGTTTCGACATATATCTTGATAGGCATTTTTGGTTAAATTTTCAAAGGGCACAGCTTTACAATCTGGTAATGTCAAGTAGAGGAATCGTTCCAAATTGATTTCAGTGCTGGACGTGAATTCCCAATCTTCACAATTATGGACCCATTTATAAGTTAAACCAAATAATTAATTGATATTCACATCTTCTTCCTCTAATAGTTCTAGCATTATCATAAATAATTCTTGAGCATCCTGCTGAAGATTTTGAGAAAACACTACTGATCCAGTACACTCATCTGTAAGCTTCCTTATTACAGAAGCAGAAAGTACAATAGTTCTGCAACTTCTTAATTATTCAAGTAAACTACGTAGCTGTGAAGAAATTCTTTTATCTACTTTTTCTTTAATAGAATTTGTAAAATGGGGCAAATAGTACAGTCCATGACATTTGCATAACAGTTCACTTAAGATTTGTTATCAAAGTGATAGCCTTCAATTTCCTCATTGTGTTGTAGTTTTCTATTCTTAGGACCTTGTCGTATTTTTTTCTTCATCTTTCTCTTCAGTTCTGCTAGACTGCTTTGATACTCTATGCTTTGGACACATTATCGGTTTTTCAAACACAGGATACTGTCCTAAATGAGGAGCATATTAACCTCTTAACCGATTATACTTCCTTACACAGCTCACATCAGCACTTACTTTCTTTTGATCAAAATCAATCAGAAATAAACCAGACAATGTTCTAATTCACGACAAAGCTACATATGATATTCCTTCTTTGAATACACTATTACCAAGAGCTGTATGTACACTTAAACCTTGCGATTTGTGGATAGTAACTGCAAATGCAAAAGAGACTGGGAACTGTTTTTGCTGGACATACTAATCTTTCAAGAGTAGAAAAAGTGCAACGCATCTACCAAACCGCTTATCTTCATCAAATTTTATGGCTAAGTATTCCACATCATTTCTGTTTGGATAATTAATATATTTCATAACTTTACCTATTGCACCATTCACTAGCCCTTGTTCAACATTCAAATTGCGACGTAAGATCACGCAACAAATTTTACAGATACGTCACTGTTTTCCTAATACTGTAGTTTTCAACACACTTTTCTTAACTATTTTGATTGCAGTCTTTCTGTTAATAGCACTGTAACTCTTTGATGTTTTATTTTATCCTTTGCTCTCATTCTGATGATCTCTTTTTCCAGTTGCAGTAATTGTTCATTGAATTAACTACACTCCTCAAGGGTTGGCATCAAACAAACAATAGACTTCTGTTCCTTAACAAAATTATACATTACTTCTGCAGCTGAAACATTACTTGGAAAAATATTTTTGATCAGACAGGTTTGTAATGCTCTCTTTCCTTCTTTTGTGAGGACTCCCAGTCTTATGTCCTTCAGTATATCTCCATATTGCATATCTGATGCTTGGCGCATATTTCTGATTAACTCTTTGTATTCAAAGTTTCCTCAAATGTTTACATTTCCAATACTTCCCAGTGAATTCCTAGTTTCATTCTGTAGTAGTGTCTTGAATACAGGTTGTCGTTTGACTGGAGTCAGTTGTAGCAGTTCTCCAAAGACTATTAAGGGTTTTCCTCCAGAAAGCATGTCGTACTCAGTTTTTAATATTTGCTACATTCTTAAATGTATAAAAGCTCGCGTTAGGTTAGACACCATGCTGACTTCATCAATAATTATCAGCTTTAACTTGATGACAAGCATCACCAGATAATTTGTTGTATCCTAATTTGTTGTTGTGTTCACAGGCAGCATTAATAATTCATCATGGGTAAATCCATTCATAATATGTGCAGCTAAGACCGTTGGTGCAATAACTACACACGACAAGTTGGAATCTGTTGTCTTCTGTAGATAACTTGTCAGTACTTTAATCAAGAAGATTTTTCGAGTTCCAGCTTGACCACTTATGTACAATAGAACTGAGCTTTCACTTCATCAAAAATGTCTTTCTGATCTATATTCAATTGCTGTATTAGATATTGTAGATCCATCGTTTCCTGTCTTGCTTGCTGAATTGCTTTCTCCACCTCGCCTGTGGTAATTGCAGCTCCATTTTGAATGATTGGCTGTCCAAGAGTATCTGGACTTCCAGGTACTGAACTTTGACTATTCTGAGAACTCTCTCTTACTATCTCAGCAGCAGTTGTTTCTTCTTGTTCAATCTTATCTCTCAACATTTGAAGATACACTGAAAACACAGTGCACTCAATGGTGTCTTTCACAGCATTGAAAGAGTCTTGATAAGAGTCATATTTTCCAAATAGCTCACTTTAAGTTTTCCATGGCTTGAACAACTGCAACAGGGCTAAATAGTAAAACTCTCTTTTATCTGGAGTTTGACAACTTAGCTTTTGACGCTTGACTAAATTTCTTTTGTTATGTCTCACCAAACATCCTTCGCATCCATCAAAAGCAAATTTTCCTTCTGCTACGTTTTCACTGATGTTACTTATGTGTGTATAATGTGGAAGTATTTCATACAGGCACATCCTTTCTAGATGAGGAATCCTTCTTGGATAGTATGTATTCAACATGTTAGTCTTCAGAATATCTGTACTGTGTGGCTCAAATTCAGCAAGATTTTGGATTTCAGGAAAAGACTTCAGAACTCTGTTGCGAGTATTAGCAAGCCCTAAACTCAGCCATAAAACTCTTCTAGATTTAGAAAACAAACTAGCTGAGCTACCCAGTCTGCACATTCATAAGAGCTGATTCTCTGTGAGAAAGCATTTTCAAACTAAAACTATACAATTTCGTTATGAGTCTTTTCCGCTGAAATCTCCTCCCACATCTCCTTCATCTCAGTTTTCTCTGACTTTGTTATATGTGAGGTGAAATACTGAGCAACAGCAATTGAGTTATCTGCAACAAACTATAGATCCATGTTCGCATTCCACATCTTCAAAATGACAGGATGTATTTTGAGGCTTCTGTTCTTCTGAGGTTGTATGTTTTCTTTGGTGATTTCCGTGTGAGAGTGTGTCTGACTACAGACAAAAAGCTTTTAACTCTTCCTTCTGGGATCACAGGTTGTGGAAATCCAAAATGACATCTTGTATAAAATTTTCCTTTCGATCTATATTTTTTACGACATTATTTTCCACACCTCTGATTTTGGAATTGTAGAACTTGTTGTCTTAATATTTTATCAACACTCTAATTTGGGATGATGCAAGTCATATACTGCTCTATGAAAGACAACACAGACTCTTCAGTGTCTGTTTCAAACTTTGGGGCATCATTTACCCATGGTAGCATGTAAATATGTGGAGCACCTCTGGCTTGAGATTCTTTGCGCCAAAAGACATCAGTCACTTCACCGAGAGGTGGATTACTCTTGTTGCAGATAAAAACCATCATGGCTTGAAATCTGTGGATAACATATCTGCAAACATTTGCAGGGTCCAATGAGCAGAGTTCTCCTGATGTCTTTAGATTGATGACTTTTCTATTTGATTTTGCCTGTAGCAAGAATTGAAGAGGGTCATCCCATGCACACTCAGCACAACTCAGTGTTAGAAACCATGTAGGTGTTCCTAAATTTATCAACATGCATTTTAGTTCACCGTGACGACGATACCAATATTCATTGGTCCCACATTGACATGCCATGAGATTAATCAAGTTGTATTCCAGTTGCTCATCTTTTCTGTGAATTTTCTCATCAAATTATTTTGCAGATAGATTTTACAGATTTACACCTGTTTTAAAAATGTGGTTTACAGCATAAGATAATGAAGACAAATCACTTTCAAATAATAGATGAAACATATTATGGATACAGTTATGAAATCTAGGATCCTCTGAATAAAGTCTAGCACATCTGTACTCAGCCACAGGTATTTATACAGACCGATCATCATACCTACCACCTACTCCAATAGGAAAGAGATGAAGGAATCAGTGAGCTTCTAAACTGTTTTCCCACACACTTAAGGGACTTCCTTTTGCTTATTTTAGCTGATATAGATCAATATCATCGCCAACAATGTCTTTTGAATGTAGGGGATGGATGTTGTAATGTTCATAAATTTCTTCTACTCTGCATCGATCCACTTTTTCTATCTCACCTGTTGATGATGATGTATTGTCCTCCAGATGTGTGATATCTTAAAGAATTCTGCATTTCTATAATATATGTTTCTTTGTACCAGATATGAAGCTGCCTTTTTAACTTTATTAACATCTACTAACTCTTGCCATATCTTTTTACTCTTGGTCAGGACATCATTTACTAGAATTACAAGTCCCTCTTCCAAACTTCTCTATACCTCTATAGTTTCATTATTTTCCTTAAAATCTAATGGCAAGTATACAACTCTGCCTTTGAGACCTTTCTGGAGCCCAGTTGGGGGTAATTTCCCTGTCTTTGGCTCCATGCAAACTATGACTTGAAATGGATGTATAGACTGTATTAATATGGATTCATAAACATTCACATTTTTAAGTACTTCTGAAACTGGTACTATTTCTAAGTTGTTGTATACTGCTCTAGCAGTCACTTTGTCTTCTTCTAACTTATTATAGCAGTACTTACATATAACTTGTCGGGAGGACAAGTCAAATCGTTCTTCTATAAATAGGTAAACAGCAAATTCATGCCACTTATCATCATTCTCTTTTTCACTTTTAATGTACAAATCAACATTACGAGTTTGACTTTTGTAGTGAGTGCGTCGACAACATATACAAACACAAATTGGTTGCTCTGAACAAACTGCGTTAAAGTTTCTTAACTCTTTTTCAAAATTACCAACACTAATACCTCTGTTCTGTTCCTCAACTCCTATTGTTACCAACTCTTAATTTTCCCTACACTCCTGTTCCGGTCCAAAGAAACAAAATTGCACATCATCACAGACCTTTTCTACTTCTACTACACTTCCATGCAAAAGAGCTCTATTCATTTCTCCTAAGCATACAGCAGGAGTTTTTACATATTAAAGCCTTCTAACAAAAGTTCTCATTTTGAGTGGTGTACCCCTAACATTCTGAAATGATGAAAGCCGCTTTGACACACTTTTTTGACAGACAAGCTAGTGAGTGTCCTTGTAAATTAGTATACTTTCTTACTTTGCTTTCAAATCCTTGCAAACAGCATATTTTCTGTTTTAAGCTTCTGCAAGCAAACATACGGAGGAAATTTCTCAATATATATCGATTGAGTGTTGTTGAATACTACAAACACTGCTACAGTTCCATATGTACACAGGGCCCTGTCTACGACTTCCTTGCTCCTCTTCAGCAATTACTTCCTCAACATTTATAGGTACCGTTACTTCTTTTGGAATCGGAGTTTATCTCATAACATTGTCCAGATTAATCAACCCCATGCACTAATGTGTTGTCTTGCAATTAGCTTTCTTGGTTAAAGAAAGGCTCAGTACATTAAGTATGCATCCATTCACACTAAAAACTTTGCAAAAGTTACTTCTATTAACAAGAATTTTCTTTTGGCTCTGTCTTCTCATAGACAACACTATTTTGTCCAGTGTCTTCACTCTGTTTAAAACCAAGATAAATAGTTTCCTCTTCAGAGCAAATGCCTTATCAACTACACCTTCATCATATTCTTTTTGTCTGATTGCTTGTGTTCTTCTTTTACACTTTTTCATAGATGCTAACAAGTTGCAAATTACTGTAGTACAGAACATTCTACCGCTGATTTTCTTGAACTGCCTCTTCCTTCTGCTTACAATCTCTCCTTTTTTCAATAACGTCTTACTTTTTATATCAGTAACTTTTTGTGCTTTGATACTTGGTGTTATAGTTTTGTTTTTCTACACTTCTTTTGCCACTTTTTCCAATTGTGCACAAACAATTTAAAAAAATGTCTCGGTCCTCTTACCAGCAGCCCTTTTCTCTTTCACCGTCTTTTCTGGATTTTGCTCTTTTTGTTTCTTAGTTCTAAGAAGATGCTGTATTTGCTGCTGCTTCTTTCTTCTCTGACTTTTTGTTGGCATGGTAATTCTCTGTAGATAACTAGATATTGGTGTCTGTAAACAAAAATAGAGAAGAACATTCATCACTTAATTACATTGTATGACATTACATATTTTAACTATTTAAACTTTTACTTTACATGAGGATATATAGCTCAGGCATACTTCAGACTACATGTGTTAACTTTTAAGTACGTAGCCCCCACCCTATTAACTACCCACAGCCTACCTTACAGCTTAGGTATATGTATGAGTGAGTGAGACATTGCTCATACAGCTACTCACACACACACTCACTCACTCACTAATAGAGTTACTCACATACCCTCTTACTCACCTGCACACCTACTTACACAGACATTAACTTATAGGAGCATACCTTATTGACTGACTACAGCCTACCTCAGGGGACAGTCATATCTGGTAGAAGAGTAGCTTAAAGCTCTACATGTTTCCCTTGAATGTGTCAGTTTTCTCGCAGATATCTGAATGACTGTGTGAGTCCTTATCAGGAGGTGACATTCCTTGAATATTTAACTTTGTTGGTAAATGACTACCTCTCTTTCTGTTTTCTATAGTTCACTAAATGTGTCTGTAAGGGGGCTACATGAATTGCCTATTAGGTGTGTTAGTGAGTATTGGATTATATACATGTATGTGCAACTACCAGTTTTAGCATGAGATGCATATTAGCTTTGCCTCTCTATGTGAGTGAATATGTAGGTGCTTCTGTCATTATTTCATTAGATGTTTTAGTGCCATAGTAGACTTCAAACTGTCAGTTCTGCAGCAGATATCTGAATGAGTGTCTCAATTCCTATCTGGAACTGTGATTGCATGTCTATGTAAGTGTGTTAGTAAATAACTGCCTCTCTTTGTGACATGTATGCTTCTCTAAATGTGTCTGAAAGGGGCTGCATGTATTGCCTCCTGGGTGTGTTCGTGACTATTGGGTTATTTAGCTGTGTGTGTACAGCTGCCTCCGTTACCACTAGATACATATCAGTTCTGCCTGTCTGTGTGAGTGAATGTTCAGGTGCTTCTATTACTATCCCACTGGGTGTTTTAGTGTCTGTCTGCTTTTCTACTTACATATGTCAGATTGAAGTCTGGGACGCAAGGTGTGTGTATAATTGGGCACCTGGGCCTCTAGGTGTGCATATAGCACACTTAAACTTTGCAGTACATTTCATACATTGTAAGCATATACCAACTTGCCTTAAGGCCTACCTGCAGCCTATCTCACTGAAAAGTTATACGTGGTAAAAGACTACTTTATACCTTTTGTAGGAGTTTTCAATGTGAAAATTGACCTAGCAAGAAAGGTGCATGTACATGCTCAAGTGTACCAGGCCTAAGAAATGATGCAAAGCCTACTTCTCTGCATGGTAGATTTGAAACTATCAGTTCTTTGCTAGATATTTGAATGAGTGTGTCAGTTCCTGTTTGGATCTTTGATTGCATGCGTATAAAAGTCTGTTGCTAAATCACTGCCTCTTTGTGACATGTATGATTCTCTAAATGTGTCTGTAAGGGGGTGCATGGATTACCTCCTGTGTGTGTTACTGAGTATTCAGTTTTTTAAATATATGTACAGCTGCCTCCATAACCACTCAATACATATGAGTTCAGCAAACCTGTGTGAGTGAGTATTTAGGTGGTTGTCTAACTACTGCACTGGGTGTTTTAGTGTCTCTCTGCTTTTCTACTTAGGTATCTCAGATTGAAGTCTTGGTAGCAGGGTGGATATATAAGTGGACACAGAAGTCTGTAGAAGTGCATATACCTCACTAAACTTCACAGTACATGTACTACATTTTAATCATATACCACCCTAACCTATGACTTAGTAGCAGCCTATGTCAGTGGTGACTTATATATGGTAAAAGATCACTTTATGTTTTCCTTAGGACTTTTACATGTAAAGATTGGCCTAGCCATAAAAGTGCATGCACAGGCTCAAGTCTGCCAAGCCTGAGACATGATGCAAAGGCTAGTTCTGGGTTATTTAAGTGTATATGCAACTACCTCCATTAGCGCTAGATACATAACAGTTGTGCCTGTCTATGCAAGTGAATGTTTATGTGCTTCTGTCACAGTCTGTATGACTGTTTTAGTCTCTGTCTACTTTTCTACTTAGGTAAATCAGATTAAAGTGTCGCTAGCAGGGTGGATATATACTTGTACACATGGGTCTCTAGGACTGCATGTAGCTCACTAAACCTTCAGAGTATATGTGTAACTTTTTAAGCATATAACACTGCAATATTATGTAGCTGCAGCCTATCTAAGTGGTGAGTTTATGGTAAAAGAACAGTTTATGCCTTCACTAGGACATTTAAATGTGAAGGTTGGCCTAGCTGTAAAACTGCATGCACCGGCTCAAGTACAGCATGCCTGAGACATTATCCAAGGGCTACTTCTCTACATGGTAAACTTGTAAACTTGAAAGAGTCTGTTCTTTAGTATATATCTCAATGAGTGTTTTCAGCTCCTATCTAGAGCTGTGATTCCATGTGTATGTAAATTTGTTACTAAATCACTGTGTCTTTGTCTGATATATGGTTCAATAAAAATGTCTGTAAGGGCCTGCATACATTGCCTCCTGGGTGGGTGTATTAGTGAGTATTGTGTTATTTAAGTATGTGTGAAACTGCCTTGGTTAGCACAAGATACATATGAGTTGTGACTGTCTGTGTGAGTTAATGTTTACTTGCTTCTCTAACTACCTCACTGGGTGTTTTAGTGTCTGTCTGTTTTACTACTTATTTATTTATTTTATTTATTTATTTGAAGAGTTTTATATAGCACTGGCTAGTCCCAGAGGTATCAGAGCGCTTTACATGAGAACCGTTGTACAGAGTTACATCAGTTACCAAAAGCATGAAATAAAACATCTATAAGTCACTTGGAGCACGGGGTAGGTGGGGGGGATTGAGACAAGGGTGTAGGAAGAAAAACAAACAAAAGTCAGGCAGGGCAGGAAGGGGGAGGCAGCAACAGGATCACGGAGGGAGGAGGCATGGGAGGGAAAAGGAAACACAGCAGAGAGCTGAGGAAAAACCTTGTCCAAGGTCCGGCTGGGAAGGTGACGGCCAAGGGGGAAAAACAAAGCCGATCTCCTCTATAGCTGCCTAAACAGCTCCACCGGGCATCGGCCATGGTTGCTCGGGTTCAGCGGTCCGTATAAACATAAATGGTTTCCGCCCGGGGGGCATCGTCATAGTTCCATCAGCGGCACCAGTCCCGGTGATACTGGGAAGCGCCGCCCACATCAACCTCCATCACTCAGGCACTCATCTCTCATCAGCTGGTCGAAGCTCACTCGGTGTGAAGAGTATGCAGACTCCGGTCCATGTTTCAGGGGGGTGGCCTTGCAGCCCCTCACCTCGGACTCCAGTATTCCGATTTTCTTCCAGCAGGCATCGACGAGTCCCACAGATATTAGGGTGGCTGTCATGTGGTTAGCCTGCTGTTTGAATAGAATGGGCGATAACATATTAAGGAGCTGAGTTATATGAAAGCTGTATGAGGGTTGTAGAGGGCATCAGCACTTTGCAGGCTAAACTGGTTGGAAGCTGGAAGTGTTGATGGAAAGTCACCCAACTTGGGGTAAAAAATAAAGGATGACCCGAAATCAACATTACAGCAAAAACAGACGGCCATATCCCTTATTGAAATGTGATAAGATTTGAGTCACAGGCGCCATTTTAGGGACAGGCACTGCACTCAAAGAACGCTGTGGTGATGATGTCAGCCTTACAATGAAACGCTCCTTAATATCAATAGGTATTGCATCAGCAATAGTCAGTGAACAGTCATGACGCAGTTACAGATGAACATATCCTTCATTAAAAAAAAACCGACAAGATCTAAAAAATACGGGCGCCATCTTAAGGTCAGGCTCTGAACTCATGGGAATCGCCGCGTAGATGAGATCGTTTTAGCAATAACTCACTCCTAATAAGATATCAAAGGCACCGCATCAGAAATACTTGCTCAGGTTATAGGATTCCACCGCGCAGCCCCACAGGAGAGGGTGAAGCGCTCCCAATATTTCTTATATGGTCGTCATCTTAGGGTCAGGCCGATTAAAACTAATGATTGCCGGAACGTTCGCTCGGCATCTGAACACCAACTCAATACTCAGTTCACCGACCGTGATTGCAGACTGATGTCGGTAGCCTGTGATTGTTCTTTAAACTGCTCCAGCAATGTGGTGGCAAGAAGCAATGTCGCAGGGCGGAACGGTTCATCAAGCAGCAGCACTTCAAGGATCTCGGCAGCGGGAGGGGGGAGGTGTGGTGTTCTCCTTGTTTTGGTTAGAGAACACCGAGTCAACAATGAGAGCGCAGGTGCGGTGAATGGTACGAAAGAGATTCCCTCAGCGGCTGCAGCGGAACTTCGGCATCAGCCTAGACTCGGGAGGCTCCGCTCCGCTCACAAGTCAGAGGCAGTCCCAGTGGAGCATCGTCATCGCAGAAAGATAACCCAGTAGGTTTCTTGCCAAATTCCCTTGTTTGCAGGGGTGAAGTACGGCACAATGCGTTGCAGACGAGTTACTTAATGCTGGGAAGTCGAGTAGAAGGGTGGATGGGGGGCATAAGCAGGGATATTCACAAAAGAGTGATCCCTAGCCCCGGAGCTTCTTTGGCGAGCTCCCCCACGGTGGCCATCTTCCTTTCAGCCAACTACTTAGGTATGTCAGATTTAAGTCTGGGTGTAGGCTGGGTGTATATTTGGGCACGTAGGTCTCTAGAAGTGCATACAGCTCACTGAAATGTCAGAGTGCATCTTTTATTTTTTGAGCACATAGCTCTTTGCGCTATGGCCTAGCTACAGCCTACATCATTGTTCAGTTATATGTAGTACAAGAACTAGGGCTGTGATTCCATGTGTATGCAAATTTGTTAGTAAATCATTGCCTCTCTTTGTGAGACATAGGGTTCTCTAAATGTGTCTGTAAGGGCCTCCATACATTGCCTCCTGGGTGTAATAGTGAATATTGGATTATTTAAGTCTATGTAAAACTGCCTCCATCAGCACAAGATACATATCAGTTGTACCTGTCTGTGTGAGTGAATGGATACATGCTTCTTTAACTGCCAAACTTGGTGTTTCAGTATCTGTCTGCTTTTCTACTTTCTCTAGAAGTGCATATACCTCAGTCAATCTTCAGAGTAGATGTCTTAAGCTTTAAGCATTTAGCTCCCTACAGTATGAGCCTGCTACACCCTTCCTTAGTATGGACTCATATTGTAGTGTGGATTGTGGCCTCATGGTCGACATTGCTAAGTTAGCTTAGGCCTAGCTGCCATGATGCCTCCTTTGCACACGTTACTCAGTGACTTTGTTTTTCCAGACTCTGCTTGTGACCATTCACATTAGAACTGTCTGCATTTCTGCCTTTCACCTTTTCTGATGTTCTCTGTGGTTTTCGTCTGCACACACTCTACAAGGTCGAAAAACAACGTCCCTTGTTGTTGCTGTTCTGGTCAGCCCCTCGCACTTAGACATAACATGAAATACAGCTGCACTGGAGAAATTCGTGTGCTTTTAATATTGTGATCTCCCTGTTGGAGGCACTTGGAGAAAGACCTTTCCAGGGAGAAGAGCTGTGCTTGTCCGATGATGTAAACCTTGCATCTAGTTCTTGAGGTATGGGGGTACCCCTGACAAAGCCCAGAGGTCTTCTATTTTTATAATAAACTAGTTACTAGCACGGGGAGGGTGGCAAGGCATTATAGTCCTTCATCCACTGTCTTTATAAAATGCTGTCCCATTTTGTATTCTATGGAATTGTAACACTGCTTACTGTTTTGTCTTTATGCATTATGCTGCTAGTACTGGCACGTGTACTGTGTCTTAGAGCACGATAGTTGAAATAAACATTTTAAACTATACTGTGTCTCTTAATACGCACGTTGTGGACAAGTATGAGTGAGTAATGAAAGAGTGTTCTTGCTCCCACGATTCCTGAAAGAGTCCATGTTCTGGGATGTCTAATCATTGGTAGCTTTGCTGTAGTACGGAGAACAAATGAGACACTATAGCTAGTCGGATTGGGATTTTGGGCACTAAGGTGGATGGTTGGTACACCACTATACACCGAGGTCCTGCTTTCCTGCGCATAGTTCTGTATATGTGCAGAATCCCCGCAACATGGCGCCCAACGTGGGGCGATATTCTTATCTGCGAGACGCTTGAGTAGTGCTTGTGCTTGACCACAATTCCCTTCACTTCTGTTTCCGGAAACAGATGTGATGGTGTTACCTCCTATATTGATGTTTTTATAGGTTCTTTCAAGCTTGAAGTTATTAAAAGGTATTCTCTTTACTGTTAACCCTATATTGTGCTGCCATGCACTAGGTTGTTCTACATTCTTAGTCTTGATGGCTGTGAATGTAAATATCCCGGCACATAGCTGCGACGTGCTCCGTGCTCATTTAACGGCCTATGGAGTACCCGACGCGGGTGTCGCCCTCATCTTTGTGGTCCAAGCTGATCCGGCTTACCACTTTGAGGTATTTTACTCATGGGTCACTTTTCCGGCGCTGGAAGGAGCTAACAATTTGTTCCACGTTTACGCTCCCACCGCTCTTCCTAATGTTTATCGGCCTTATCAGGCTCTTGAAGTTCCGCTCACGGCATGGCAACACCGTGTTTGGTTTAATGGCGCCCTCCCACACCCGGTCACCCCGATTCGGTTAGGCCCTTTATCAATAGATGGGGCCGCTTGGCCTGTTTTGGCCGGGTATACCCCGCATTCACGTTATTTAGCGGTTCCAGTAGATGAACTGCGCGTGCTGCATACGTCTTTGGTCCGTGTACCCAGAGTATGTCACAGGCAACGTCCAGATGGCCCCTCCTGGAGTTGCGGCGCATCCAGCTGGACTTGGCGGTGTGACTATAAGTCCCGTCATGGTAAATTCGGTGATGGGCAAACGCCCACAGAATAAGGATAATTTGCCTTATTGGCTTGCTGAAAAATTTGACCAGCTGGAGGCAGTGTTTCCGAATACTTCTCCTGTGGAAAAACACAGGATTTTGACTATTAGTTTGCCAAAAGACTTAATTCCCAAGTTGACAGAATGCAACAACTGGGGTAAGGTATTTGCGGCAGTGTATGTGAAGTGTTTCGGCACTCCATCCATGACGGTCCTCCCCACCGTAATTAAGCGTGTACAAGACGAACATGGCCCTGAAGCGGCTGTGGAATTGGGGATGAGACTGGTGGTTGTGTTCGATGTAGTGGCTGATCTAATCCTTTCAAGTCGCTAATGCTTTGGCTTTAGTCCCAGAACTGGACAAGCCTTGCGAATTACTGAAAATTATTGCACAGGCTTATAAACACATTGGCCGCAATAGTTTGGGAGTTAAGCCTTTTGCTAAAACGCAAACTCAACCACAATCACAACCAACATCTCAGTCTGGTAAAGACGAGAAACCATTCTTTTCTAAAAAGAACTGGAAGTTAAAGAAACAGGGAAAGCAACAACCAAAACCAGGGTCGCGTGCTGCATCACTGGTTTCCGTATCTTCTGAACGCACTTATGATTTGCGCGACAGAGCGAGAATTAAGTCTCCTGATAGATTTCAGGTCCCTGACCAGCGTTCTCCTCATTCTTCACAGGCACCATCGACCTCACAGGCTGGTGGAGGAGATCGCCAAGAAAGAGGCAGGGGTCGTGGCGCCCCACAGGGACGAGACCAACATCGACAACCTGGCAGAGGGAAAAAAGAAGAATTTCCATGTTCTCGCCCACAGTTTCAGAAGAAAAAAGTTGCAGCTTTAACAGCGAGATATGCCACTGACGGTGAGAACGAGACTCCTGAATTGGACGTGGGCAGTGACGCTGCTAGACAGCGCCGCGGACGTTACCATAGTGCAGGAGGCACTACGTCCTCATGTGGAGGCGACATCAACTGACACTTTCATTACTGTCGAGACAGCTGACACCCGAGTGGCACCCCCTGACAGACTATTTAATATTGTCCTTCACATTGAAGGTGGCATTGAGCGTGTTATTAAAGGGATTTTTTGGGAAAATCTGACCTCTTCTTATGACATTTTATTGGCGGAGGCAGATTTGCCGCCCCCCATTGTTCTTGCTGCTCCTAGAGGGGAGGAAGTTATCCTTCCGAGCTTTTCGCATCTTGTCCCCAAGGACAGAGCGGAGGCATTTGCAGCTGAATGGGCTGTGGCCCAGGCCCCGGCACTGTACCGTAATCACGTGGGCTATGATGAGGATTCCCCCCCCCATGATATACCATTGCGGTCTATGCCACAGCCTCAACCCCAATATCCCCTCCGGAGGGAAGCTGAGGGTCCTGTATCCGACATTCTCACACAGTTAGAATATCAAGGAGTAATTGAAACATGCGTGTCACCAATGAATAATTCCCTTTTCACCGTTTCTAAACCCGATGGGTCTTGCCGCTTGGATTTAGACAACTGGCATTTGAACTCTCATTGTCGAACCTTTGTGGTACAGAATACACATAGTTCTGCGCTAGTAGACAGTCTTGTTCGTAAAAAATATAAAACGACACTTGACCTTTCCAATGGTTTTTACACTCACAATTTGTCCCCTGACTGCAGTCAATGGACTGCGTTCACTTCCGGTGGAAAACAAATAAAATTCCGGCATTTGCCAATGGGATATAAAAATAGCCCGGGGGTCTTCGCTGCCCGTGTTGTCTCTTTGTTGGACAGCATAGACCCAGATGCGTATTCGTACGTGGATGATATATATCTGACAGACGACAAACTATGGCCGCATCTTTCCCGAGTAGACCACATTATTCTCGAGTTCGCAGTCTTAGGTTATAAATTTAATTTTGCCAAATCTCACATCGCAGAATACACTGTGTTGTTTTTGGGCTATGAGCTCAACAATGAAGGTAAGGGCTTAGCTCCCCACTTCCTGGAGAAGTGTGCACTCTTGCGCCCTCCAACAACCCTATAAAAACTTCAGTCTTTGCTGGGATTTTTGAACTTCGGCCGTTCTTACATTCCCGGATATGCCCAGCGCATCAGGCCTCTCTATGCCTTGATACAACCTACCTTTTCCAAGTCATGCTGGCTTCCAGATCATTCGCTTATTCTGCAATCTTTGCAGTCTGATCTACTTGAATCTAAGTTCTTGTTGACTCGTGATAACCACACGAACCTGGTGATTAGAATTGTGCCAGGGGCGGTGGGTTTCACGTACTTGATGTTTAACGAAGGTGACACAGTACCTATTGCCTACAAGTCGCATCTTTACACTTCTGCCGAGTTGCGCTTTTCAACTGTGGAGAAAGTTTTGACTGCAGTGCAAATGGCGATTCTTAACGAACGCGCACTGGCACAGGGAAAACGCATCTTGGTTGTCACACCCTATCCTGCCCTAGAGGCAGTGACAAAGGCAAGTGTACCAAACTCTAAGGCTTTGCACCCCCATTGGATACAATGGGCTACTTCTTTGACGTCTCCGGGTGTAAACTTTATCTTTGATTCCTCTCTTCAGACACAGGAGTTCTTGCAGTATGAATTTGTTCATCCTCCTCCTCTGTATTTGCTGCCGCTTGAGGAGTACCAATGTATTATTTACACTGATGGTTCGGCGCAACCGGCCACGGGTTCTAAGCATGCATACTCAGCAGCATGTGCTATTGTTGCAGGTACCACGGTCAACGGTGAGTTCAAATCGAGTGTTGTGCACACGCAGGCACTGGGAGGCAGTACCACCCTATTGTAACCCTGGGCATAATACTTCGCTACGCTCACGGAGCATGCAAAGTTTGTGCTACTACGCACTACGCAAATTGCACGTAGCAGAGTGAATAACTGTGCTAATTGACGTAGCGTAGCAGCAGTAAAATAAACACCTTCAAATGCTTTGATAAAGCAATTTTCTATGCTAAAAAGCATATAACCAATTCACAAAAATGAATTTTGACAATTAAATATCAAGCAATGAGAGAGGTGATGATTTTGGAGTCCCCCTAACCTAGGGGGAGGACCAAGCAGATGCCTTGAACACAAAAAGCATATCATGTGAACGATTCAATGGTGGTCCCTTCCTCCTAGGACCACCCCAAGCACTGTTATGGGCAAAAATACAATCCCAACCAAAGGCCCTGCAAAGCATTATGGGACGAGATTAGCAGTGGGCAGTGAATATTATAGTTTCCAATATCAAAATAATTCTACAAAGAGCTGCAGTTCAACTAGTCGTTACTAGGTGTCCCTCACGAGTCAAATGCAAAAGCATTGAAATTATTAATACATCAAGCTGCAGTTCCACTAGTCGTTACAAGATGTCCCTCACGAGTCAAATGCAAAAGTATTGAAAATCTTTCATGAGGCTTTTGCATTTGACTCGTGAGGACATCTAGTAACGACTAGTGGAACTGCAGCTCTTTGATAGAATTATTTTGACATTGGATACTATAATATTCACTGCCCACTGCTAATCTCGTCCCATAATGCTTTGCAGGGCCTTTGGTTGGAATTGTATTTTTGCCAATAACTGTGCTTGGGGTGGTCCTAAGAGGATGGGACCACCACTGAATGGTTCAAAAGATGTGTTTTTTGTTTTCAAGGCATCTGCTTGGTTTTCCCCCTAGGTTAGGGAGGATCCTAAAATCATCACCTCTCTCACTGCTTGTTAATTTATCGTTTTCACTTTTCTGTAGTAACTATATGCATTTTTAGCATATAAAGACAGAGATATTTATTTTATCTTAACTTGCACTGTACAAGGTGCTTTTGGCAATTATTGTGCAGTAAAGCACACAGCTACGCACAATGCATAGCTACGTGTAGTTAAAAATGTACTTCACGTAGCTACGTGAAGTGCTACTACGCAAACTACGCCCAGGCTTACCCTATTGGCCGAGCTGTGTTCTTTGGTGCTCGCACTTGAATTTGCAGACCCGGATGTGACTACACTTATTGTATGCGATTCTTACGACTGTGTTCAGTCTTTTAATGACAACTTATTCTTTTGGTCTCAGAACGACTATCGAGATTCTAAAGGCAGCGCGATTAAGCATAAAATGCTTTGGGTTCAAGTAGCAGTTCTTAATCAACGTCTGCCTCTCACACAGGTGATTCACACTCTTGGCCACCAGCGTGTGGGCGCACACGCAGTCGGTAACAGTTTGGCGGACGAAGCTGCCAAATCAGCAGTAGCCACGTGCTCGGTAGCAGCCGTTACAAGATCCATGACAAAAATAGATAATGAGAGTTTGGCAGCTATTGCTGCAACTAAGGAAGGTTCTAATTGTCCACAGGGTTTCCCTTACCAGTACTCTTATCACTTAAGTCCCAACCAGGTTCCTTATGTAAGAATTCCGGACGTTGGTGGTCGGCTGATTCCCAACGCGGCCCGCAGACTGGTTTGGCGACTTCCAAACAATTAAATGCACCTTCCACTCCTGCGTTGTCTTCCTGGCCATGTTGCGGGGATTCTGCACATATACAGAACTATGCACAGGAAAACAGGACCTCGGTGTATAGTGGTGTACCAACCATCCACCTTAGTGCCCAAAATCCCAATCCGACTAGCTATAGTGTCTCATTTGTTCTCCGTACTACAGCGAAGCTACCAATAATTAGACATCCCAGAACACAGACTCTTTCAGGAATCGCGGGACCAAGAACACTCTTTCATTACTCACTCATACTTGTCCACAACGTGCGTATTAAGAGAAACAGTATAGTTTAAAATGTTTATTTCAACTATCGTGCTCTAAGACACAGTACACGTGCCAGTACTAGCAGCATAATGCATAAAGACAAAACAGTAGGCATTGTTACAACTCCATAGAATACAAACGGGGACAGCATTTTATAAAGACAGTGGATGAAGGACTATAATGCCTTGCCACCCTCCCCGTGCTAGTAACTAGTTTATTATAAAAATAGAAGACCTCTGGGCTTTGTCAGGGGGACCCCCATATCTCAAGAACTAGATGCAAGGTTTACATCATCGGACAAGCACAGCTCTTCTCCCTGGAAAGGTCTTTCTCCAAGTGCCTTCAACAGGGAGATCACAATATTAAAAGCACACGAATTTCTCCAGTGCAGCTGTATTTCATGTTATGTCTAAGTGCGAGGGGCTGACCAGAACAGCAACAACAAGGGACGTTGTTTTTCGACCTTGTACATTGTGTGCAGACGAAAACCACAGAGAACATCAGATAAGGTGAAAGGCAGAAATGCAGACAGTTCTAATGTGAACGGTCACAAGCAGAGTCTGGAAAAACAAAGTCACTGAGTAAAGTGTGCAAAGGAGGCATCATGGCAGCTAGGCCTAAGCTAACTTAGCAATGTCGACCATGAGGCCACAATCCACACTACACCCTCCCCTGGTCAGTCCATAGGACAAGACATAGGACGAAAGCAGAGTTCAAATAGATGGAGCAGAATGCAAAAGTCTGGACGTGGGACAAGTTTTTGGGAAGAAGAAGAAGAAAAAAAACGAAATTGGGAAGAAAATGTGCACTTAATAATCTATCTCGAAGATCTCTGGGTGGGTGGACCCCATACGAAATGCTCTTTGACATACAGCTGTTTGTGCCAGACCTTGATGGTCTAGACATGGCGGCGACTGCCGCAATCTTTGATGTAGATACTCATTCTACTATGTTACAGGACTTACAAGAGACCAGTGACAGACTTGCAAGCGAACACTTACCTTCAGCCACAGACGCAGCGCTGCAGATTCCGGTTGCCAGCTGGCTTCCAAAGATTGGAGATCTGGTCCGAGAGAAGGTGGAGAACAAAAAAGAATTTGGCCCCTCTTATTGTGCACCGGTTCCGGTTCTTGGCTTGAAGGGTACTCGTACAGTCATCTTACCACTGCTTCCTGGTCGCAGAGACTACAGATACATCTTGGTGGACAATGTCAAGCTACAACATCTGGCCGATTCTGAATAGTGTAACACCTGCGGTATCATGTCCAGCAATTTCAAGAAATCCTGTTCGTGGCCCTCTGGTCTCCACATGTGCCGATGTTGCCATTGGGATGGTCGCTTTGCCAGATCGTCTGCTCAACCTCCTGGCTTCCTCCTGCAACGAATTTGCAGACCCGGATGTGACTACACTTATTGTATGCGATTCTTGCTACTGTGTTCAGTCTTTTAATGACAACTTATTCTTTTGGTCTCAGAATGACTATCGAGATTCTAAAGGCAGCGCGATTAAGCATAAAATGCTTTGGGTTCGAGTAGCAGATCTTAAACAACGTCTGCCTCTCACACAGGTGATTCACACTCTTGGCCACCAGCGTGTGGGCGCACACACGGTCGGTAACAGTTTGGCGGACGAAGCTGCCAAATCAGCAGTAGCCACGTGCTCGGTAGCAGCCGTTACAAGATCCATGACAAAAATAGATAATGAGATTTTGGCAGCTATTGCTGCAACTAAGGAAGGTTCTAATTATCCACAGGGTTTCGCTTCCAAGTACTCTTATCACTTAAGTCCCGACCAGGTTCCTTATGTAAGAATTCCGGACGTTGGTGATCGGCTGATTCCCAACGCAGACCGCAGAAATTCGTTGATAACAGCCGCACACGAAGGCTTGGCTTCGGCCCATGCTGGCGTGTCTGCAACTGTTTCACTCTTGCAGCAGCTTTATTGGTGGCGTGGTTTATACAAAACACACCCATAATTATGTCCTTTCTTGTGACATCTGTCAGCAAATTAAGCCCTCTACGGTTACACGTCCGCCACAAACACAGCTCTGCATTTCTAATAAACCTTTTGGTTGTGTATACCTTGATCTCTGCGGTCCATTTTCTTCTGATACTGCTTATAAGTATATCTTAGTTGCAGTTGATTCATGCACACGTTAAATCTGGGTTTGGCCACAACGCAGTGCTGACGCTCGAAATGTCATCAGGGATTTGCGTGTCTTTGTGGGAATTTTTGCCTGTGGCACCTTCCATTCCGACCAAGGTCCAGCGTTCGCCTCTAAGGCGTACAAGGACGCGATGAGGTCTATGGGGGTGCTGGTGCAATTTTCGTCTCCATGCAGGCCTGAGGGCAACTCAATTGAGTTCCGCTCACGGCATGGAAACACCATGTTTGGTTTACCCCGGTCACCCCGATTCGGTTAGGCCCTTTATCGATAGATGGGGCCGCTTGGCCTGTTTTTGCCGGGTATACCCTGCATCCACGTTATTTAGTGGTTCCAGTAGATGAACTGCGCGTGCTGCATATGTCTTTGGTCCGTGTACACAGAGCCTTAGTACAGTATGTCACAGGCAATGTCCAGATGGCCTCTCCTGGAGTTGCGGCGCATCCAGCTGGACTTGGCGGTGTGACTATAAGTCCCGTCATGGTAAATTCGGTGATGGGCAAATCCCCACAGAATAAGGATGATTTGCCTTATTGGCTTGCTGAAAAATTTGACCAGCTGGAGGCAGTGTTTCCGAATACCTCTCCTGTGGAAAAACACAGGATTTTGACTATTAGTTTGCCAAAAGACTTAATTCCTGAGTTGACAGAATGCAACAACTGGGGTAAGGTATTTGCGGCAGTGTATGTGAAGTGTTTCAGCACTCCATCCATGACGGTCCTCCCCACCGTAATTAAGCGTTAACAAGACGAACATGGCCCTGAAGCGGCTGTGGAATTGGGGATGAGACTGGTGGGAGTGTTCGATGTAGTGGCTGATCTAATCCTTGCGAATGTCAAGGGTGATGTAGTTAACTTTCAAGTCGCTAATGCTTTGCCTTTAGTCCCAGAACTGGACAAGCCTCGCGAATTACCGAAAATTATTGCACAGGCATATAAAACCATTGGCCACAATAGTTTGGGAGTTAAGCCTTTTGCTAAAACGCAAACTTAACCACAATCACAACCAACATCTCAGTCTGGTAAAGACGAGAAACCATTTTTTTCTAAAAAGAACTGAAAGTTAAAGAAACAGGGAAAGCAACAACCAAAACCAGGGTTGCGTGCTGCGTCACCGGTTTCCGTATCTTCTGAACGTACTTATGATTTGCGCGACCGAGCAAGAATTAAGTCTCCTGATAGATTTCAGGTCCCTGACCAACGTTCTCCTTGTTCTTCACAGGCACCATTGACCTCACAGGCTGGTGGAGGAGATCGCCAGGAAAGAGGCAGGGGTCGTGGCGCCCCACAGGGACGAGACCAACCTCGACAACCTGGCAGAGGGAAACAAGAAGATTTTCCACGTTCTCGCCCACAGTTTCAGAAGAAAAAAGTTGCAGCTTTAACAGCGAGATATGCCACAGACGGTGAGAACAAGACTCCTGAATTGGACGTGGGCAGTGACGCTGCTAGACAGTGCCGTGGAAGTTACCATAGTGCGGGAGGCACTACGTCCTCATGTGGAGGCAACAGCAACTGACACTTTCATTACTGTCGAGACAGCTGACACCCGAGTGGCACCCCCTGAAAGACTATTTAATATTGTCCTTCAAATTGAAGGTGACATTGAGCGTGTTATTAAAGGGATTTTTGGGGAACATCTGACCTCTTTTTACGACATTTTATTGGCGGAGGCAGATTGGCTGCCCCCATTTGTTCTTGCTGCTCCTAGAGGGGAGGAAGTTATCCTTCCGAGCTTTTCGCATCATGTCCCCAAGGACAGAGCGGAGGCTTTTGCAGCTGAATGGGCTGTGGCCCAGGACCCGGCCCTGTACCATAATCACATGGGCTGGGATGAGGATTCTCCCCCCCATGATATACCATTGCGGTCTATGCCACAGCCTCAACCCCAATATCGCCTCCGGCGGGAAGCTAAGGGTCCCATTTCCGACATTCTGACACAGTTAGAATATCAAGGAGTAATTGAAACATGCGTGTCACCAATGAATAATCCCCTTTTCGCGGTTTCTAAACCCGATGGGTCTTACCGCTTGGTTTCAGACTACCGGCATTTGAACTCTCATTGTCGAACCTTTGCGGTACAGAATACACATAGTTCTGCGCTAGTAGACAGTCTTGTTCGTAAAAAATATAAAACAACACTTGACCTTTCCAATGGTTTTTACACTCACAATTTGTCCCCTGACTGCAGTCAATGGACCGCGTTCACTTCTGGTGGAAAACAAATAAAATTCCGGCATTTGCCAATGGGCTATTAAAATAGCCCAGGGGTCTTCGCCGCCCGTTTTGTCTCTTTGTTGGACAGCATAGACCCAGATGCGTATTCGTACGTGGATGATATATATCTGACAGACGACAAACTATGGCTGCATCTTTCCCGAGTAGACCGCATTATTCTCGAGTTCGCGGTCTTAGGTTATAAATTTAATTTTGCCAAATCTCACATCGCAGAATACACTGTGTTGTTTTTGGGCTATGAGCTCAACAATGAAGGTAGGGGCTTAGCTCCCCACTTCCTGGAGAATTGCGCACTCTTGCGCCCTCCAACGATCCTGAAACAACTTCAGTCTTTGCTGGGATTTTTGAACTTTGGGCATTCTTACATTCCCGAATATGGGCAGCGTATCAAGCCTCTCTATGCCTTGATACAACCTACCTTTTCCAAGTATATACTATATACCAAACAATTAAATGCACCTTCCACTCCTGCGTTGTCTTCCTGGCCAAACAGGAGCTTGTTTTTAAATTTTTCGTTGATAACAGCCGCACACGAAGGCTTGGCTTCGGCCCATGCTGGCGTGTCTGCAACTGTTTCACTCTTGCAGCAGCGTTATTGGTGGCGTGGTTTATACAAACAGACCCGTAATTATGTCCTTTCTTGTGACATCTGTCAGCAAATTAAGCCCTCTACGGTTACACGTCCGCCACAAACACAGCTCTGCATTTCTAATAAACCTTTTGGTTGTGTATACCTTGATCACTGCGGTCCATTTTCTTCTGAAACTGCATATAAGTATATCTTAGTTGCAGTTGATTCGTGCACACGTTTCATCTGGGTTTGGTCACAACGCAGTGCTGACGCTCAAAATGTCATCAGGTATTTGCGTGTCTTTGTGGGTATTTTTGCCTGTGGCACCTTCCATTCCGGTCAAGGTCCAGAATTCGCCTCTAAGGCGTACAAGGACGCGATGAGGTCTATGGGGGTGCTGGTGCTAATTTTCGTCTCCATGCAGGCCTGAGGGCAACTCAATTGTGGAGCGAATGAACCGTGTCTCAAAGCAATCCTTGACAGCTAGAGTCTTAGATACTGGCAGGAACTGGCTGGCCCACTTGTATGGCATGCAACGTGCACTTAATAATCTCCCTAGAAGATCTCTCGGTGGGATGACCCCATACGAAATGCTCTTTGGCATACAGATGTTTGTGCCAGACCTTGATGGTCTAGACATGGCGGCGACTGCCGCAATCTTTGATGTAGATAATCATTCTACTATGTTACAGGACTTACAAGAGACCCATGACAGACTTGCAAGTGAACACTTACCCTCAGCCACAGATGCAGCGCTGCAGATTCCGGTTGCCGGTTGGCTTCCAAAGATTGGAGATCTGGTCCGAGAGAAGGTGGAGAACAAAAAAAGAATTTGGCCCCTCTTATCGTGCACCGGTTCCGGTTCTCAGCTTGAAGGGTACTCATACAGTCATCTTACCACTGCTTCCTGGTCGCAGAGACAACAGATACATCTCAGTGGACAATGTCACACTACAACATCTGGCCGATTCTGACTAGTGTAACACCTGCGGGATCATGTCCAGCAATTTTAAGAAATCCTGTTCGTGGCCCTCCGGTCTCCACATGTGCCGATGTTGCCATTGGGATGGTCGCTTTGCCAGATCGCCTGCTCAACCTCCCGGCTTCCTCCTGCAACGAGGAAACTGAGTATACTTACCCCGCAAGTGAGTCAATGGCTCATTTGCCTACAACACCACTGAACCTGTCCCGTTTTTCCTTTGATTTGTCTTCCACCTTATCAATTGTCCCCACCAAATTCAGTATTTTTGTATCCTGGTTCAGAGAAAAATCTTTGGTCCCTCCGTGGACATACATCTGGTTGGTGCTATTTCTAATTTTCCTGTTCATGTCCATTGGCTTTGTGACAGTTTTTTTCTTGCTCATCAATGGTCACTACTTGCCAGAACGCTCTGCTGTGAACTCTGTGGCTGGAACTTTGGCTCTGCATTCTTCTTCACACAACATGGAGCGTGACCACACATTTGTGAACATTTCCGCCTTTCCAGTTGCAGATGGCATCGTATGGGATGCAGTGAATTTCCAAATTCATGGACCGACACAAATCATTAATGTCCCAAATGTGCTTCGTGTTTCCATGGGTGATGTGGTAAAAAGGAATATTCATTCAGATGATTGGGACGTGCATGCAATTGAATCGTTATTTTCTGATTTGAAATATTATGCTGCTTTTAATGCTGAGGATTTGTACTTAAATTCTGCTAATTATGCCGATTTGTATTGTTACCAGCATTACGGTAACCATTTTCTGCATAAACCAAGTACACTTCGAGGTAGCTTCAATTATACCCAGTGGGAACATTGCCCGACCCCTCTGCAAGGTAGCTCCCAAACACTGATAAATAAATGTACTTATTTTACTGGCTTTGACAGATCAAACCCGGGGTCCTATTATTTTAAATTGAACATTTCATCAAATCCAAAGGTGATGTTGACCCACACCAAATTGCTATATTCCAGTTCCTTTATGGACGCATTAGCTGTTGGTGGCTATGAGCACTGGAAAAACACCATTGACTTGAAATCTATTTGGGGCACTAAGTCTTGGCAGGTACGCGGTACAGAAGCCTTACACCGCGCTTGCCTTATCCCCACCCAAATATTATTTTTAAATAGTACTATATATCAAACAACTTGTTTTGGTTTGGCGACTTCCAAACAATTGAATGGACCTTCCACTCCTGCGTTGTCTTCCTGGCCGAACAGGAGCTTGCATTTACATTTTTCCCTTGATAGGTTGCAAGCTTTGCTTCAAAATAACTTGTTTAATGTCTCTACACTAGATCGCTCAGCCTGGTTGGTGTGGCCCATAGCTTCTAATGCCTGCCAACTGCATTTTCATAACTCTGCTCCTGGTTACAAACAGGATAGACCAGATCCACGTTTCTCTGATTCACATTCATTTACAACTTATTCAGTTGGTAAATTATGTAAACAGTGGTTGCAGCACTCTACCTTAGATTCCGTAAAACAACATTTATCCTTGCTTTCCAGCAACATCGACCTGGCTGACTTTATTCTAGGACCTAGAGGTCCGAGATCTAAAAGATTTGTTTATGCGACTTACAATGAAATCTGGAAGCTTTCACAAATAGACTCTGCGTCCCGTTTATGGGAAATAGATCAAGCGAATCTAGAAAAAGTGCTTGCTGTTGTCAACAATAGTATTAACACCCTGTCTTCCCGCATTTACACATTGGAGAATATTGTTTCATCTGTTGCTGATATTGTACAGGATGACGTGTCTGTCTTATATCATGGTCAGAATCAATTGCGTTCAGTAATGCAGTTTGCATGGACTTTGCAGACACTGAAAATGGGGAAGGTTCCATGGCATTACTTAAACACATCAGCATTGTTCTTGCCATTTAATTTAACTGAGAAACAGCTGTTCATGTCCATGAAAGATGCAACATACACTCTTCTACATATCGAAAAAATAGATCCTTTACCATTCTCTGTGGCGGAGACTGACTCTGCAGTGTGGCTAGTACACGGGGTTATCACGTTGCCTTTTTCTTTATTTGAATTCAGTTCATGCATGAGACATTATCCTGTTGGCCGTTTTGAGCCTTTAGGCAGTGCCTTTTTGCATGAACTTTGGTCCCTACCTTTCACATACAGATGCCTTAGGGATGACAAGGAGGTATTTCTCACAGGAGAGTCTTGCGATTCTAGAGTGGGTCATTCCCTTGTTTGTAAAAACATTAAATTGCACGGGCTTGTAATGTTTCTGCCCCAAATCTTGCATGTGTTTTAAAGGGCATTCCTGTTCTGATTATATCACCTACTTTCACTATGCTTGCTAATGGTAGCTATCTGCTTTTAAATAATCAAGATTGCTGTGGGTTGCAGGCTGGCATACCCAGCATTGTAACAGTTTCGCAACGCGTAGTGTGCTGCAAAAATGTGCTTTTTCCACCCCCGCGTGGGAAGTTAGATAGTTCCATTTGGCCTTACATACCGACTTTGAAGGCGGATTTCAATAAATTGAGCAGAATAAAGGCGCTATTATTAAATCAGGAGGTTATGCTAACTTCCGCACAGGAGACCTTCGTCCTCCAGGTGGCCAGCACCCACAGTGAAATACAGGCCCTTTTAAATACTAACCTCCCCCAACATTTCGGTGAACTGATTCACCGTATATTTAATGCATCTAATACCAACGGCCTTGTACACTTCTTTAAAGTTGTGGGCTCTGGCCTTTTGACGTCCTTTCAGACTATATTTGGTGTAATACCGGCTTTTATTCATTCTATTTTTTCCAGCGTCTTTGGTGGTTTCCCATTGATCCTAGCCTTAGCTGCTGGAATATTGCTTTTACTTTGTCTGTTGTGCAATGGCTGCACCTCTTGTGGGCCTACACTACCCAGGGCGACTGCAGATGCTCCGTGACCGCATGATTGACAGCTTCGGCGTCCTGCCGCTGGCGACACTCAGCGTGGCATATGGACTATCTTTTCGCTTTGCGTATTTCACTTGCGTGCAACCTGTGATGTCCTGCTTACGATGTCCGTTCTCTTGGTCCTTGGATGTTTGCCTCTCCAATACGTCTTGTACTGACATGGATTTCGACCAGTTGATGGGCCCCTTACTGGCCCATGAACGGGAATGTTCCGGTGACGGATTAATGGCTCGTGCGGCTGCACTTGGAGTCTTGGCACAATGGGATATCTGGGCGGCTGCTCAGGATCTCCTACAACAAAGTTATATTGAATATCACAGAAGTTGTCCCGCAATGCTAATCGCTGCTCCCTATTGTGAGGAACATGAGTGCAGTTTCGATTTGTTGAATTGGATGGCATCTCTTTTTTCAGACGATGACAATGATGTCTTTTTGGAAGGTGTTGCGGTCTTTTGCGCATACACTCTGATGGATTAGTTTTGTTGACTCTCAATAAACTACAGATCCGGATCTTTTGGGATCCTCTTTGAGTGACCATTTTTTTCTTCCCTATTTTTTTTTTTTTTTTCTTCTTCCAAAAAACTTGTCCCACGTCCAGACGTTTGCATTCTGCTCCATCTATTTGAACTCTGCTTTCGTCCTATGTCTTGTCCTATGGACTGACCTGGGGAGGGTGTAGTGTGGATTGTGGCCTCATGGTCAACATTGCTAAGTTAGCTTAGGCCTAGCTGCCATGATGCCTCCTTTGCACACTTTACTCAGTGACTTTGTTTTTCCAGACTCTGCTTGTGTCCGTTCACATTAGAACTGTCTGCATTTCTGCCTTTCACCTTTTCTGATGTTCTCTGTGGTTTTCGTCTGCACACAATGTACAAGGTCGAAAAACAACGTCCTTTGTTGTTGCTGTTCTGGTCAGCCCCTCGCACTTAGACATAACATGAAATACAGCTGCACTGGAGAAATTTGTGTGCTTTTAATATTGTGATCTCCCTGTTGGAGGCACTTGGAGAAAGACCTTTCCAGGGAGAAGAGCTGTGCTTGTCCGATGATGTAAACCTTGCATCTAGTTCTTGAGGTATGGGGGTCCCCCTGACAAAGCCCAGAGGTCTTCTATTTTTATAATAAACTAGTTACTAGCATGGGGAGGTTGGCAAGGCATTATAGTCCTTCATCCACTGTCTTTATAAAATGCTGTCCCCGTTTGTATTCTATGGAATTGTAACAATGCTTACTGTTTTGTCTTTATGCATTATGCTGCTAGTACTGGCACGTGTACTGTGTCTTAGAGCACGATAGTTGAAATAAACATTTTAAACTATACTGTGTCTCTTAATACGCACGTTGTGAACAAGTATGAGTGAGTAATGAAAGAGTGTTCTTGCTCCCGCGATTCCTGAAAGAGTCCGTGTTCTGGGATGTCTAATCATTGGTAGCTTCGCTGTAGTACGGAGATCGAATGAGACACTATAGCTAGTCGGATTGGGATTTTGGCACTAAGGTGGATGGTTGGTACACCACTATACACCGAGGTCCTGTTTTCCTGCGCAAAGTTTGGATATGTGCAGAATCCCCGCAACAATATGTTCTAAAAGAGCAGTTTACACCTTGTGTAGGATTTTTAAGCAGGAGGACAGTCATAACAGTAAAACTGCATGCACAGGTCAATTACACCACATCCAACACATAATGTATAAGTTTCTACTTAGGTATGTCCGATTAAAATGTGGATGGCACAGTGCATGTACACTTCAGAACAAAATTCTTTATAAGTACATATTGCTCACTCAAATATTCAAAGGACATACCTTACATATTAGCCACATAGCACCCTGCGCTATGGCCTACCTAGCAGTCCCATAACATGTTTTAGAAAATGTTCCAGTATCTGACTATCTGTTTTGAAAGCTCTAAAAATATCAACGTGAATTGCTAAAGAAATACCTCAGTGCCTGTATTATGAATTTGAAACATATCTTTAACTGCCTTTGATACTTCTACACATATGTCTACTTTGTGAGTATCTTAGTGAATAAATATAAGTACTTTTTTGATCCATGAGTGGGTGAGAGAGAGCCTCTATAATTTAGAAACATGTATGTCACATGCATCAAAGGTGCTATACTTTATATAGTACTTGGCATAACAGTGCCTTGTAATGTTATATTACATATCTCAATCTGAATATAATGAAAGAACATATCTGCCCATGTATGCACATACAAATCTACCCTGTAATTATCCAACACCTACAGTAAAGAGTATGTAACACATAGCCATCAACTCTGAGAGATTCATAACTCAAATACAGCTACAGTGCATACTTTCATCTTTCAAAAATGGGTGTTCTAGTCTTTTTTAATAATGGAACAAATAAGACTGCAACTCCCAGAATTCAAATAAAACCCTTCAGTATAAGCTGCACAACATATATAAACATATACAACTTTGACATCTTATACTACAGTGTTACATATAAGTTTAACCATTACTGTACACTCTTTTCTTTTACCATGTACAGAATAGAGTAAGGGAATACAAGTGCAATATACACCTCCATGGAAACACATTCTAAACTAACTTGACAGACAACTAGTCTGTACCTGATACAAACTATATCTTAGTTACCTAATAATAGATATATAAAAGCGCTTACAATTTCAATTATATATCAGCCTTTTTTTCTAAATACTTATATATATTTCAAAATCTTTTATCACAATTTTACATTATTATCTACCTCATTCGTCATTTTTATTTTTGCTTACAAAGAAATTTAATTACCATACCAGAATATTGAGTTTGTTGGTAAAATCACTTTTTTCTCTTACTAGATAGATGCAATATTCTCAGGGTTTGTGAAAACTTAGCACAAGAATGGCATACCACTGTCATACAAAGCACCCATACATGGCAACCTTCTGAACTTTGCATTGTCTGATATTGCAAAAGTCAGCAAATAAAAAGATTCTTCATATTTCATTGTTGCAACTGCATTTCTGAATGGTTAAAGTCTGTTAACCCTTTCACTCCTTTTGGAGGTAGCCCAAAATGCATCCCTTTGTGTCAATATTCGTGAAGTAGTCACAATCATCTCAATGAATTTGATTTTAAAACACGGGATTCGAAAAACCTACTTTTCTTTATAGTTTTATGTTTTTAGCACTCTACTGCACTTTAATGCAAAATCATCACTAGGTAATCTTACTTACCTTATTTAACAATGAACATCTCCAATTTGAAAAAAATAATACCTCTCTCTTTAACACCCTTACCCCAATACACCCTCAGCAGATTCTCCATAGGAACCCACTAGAACCAGTAGGTCACAAGTTCACAACATATTCCAGAAGGGTCATACTAGTTACCAAATGAGCTACAGCAGGTGTGGTTTACTGCACGTACTGTAAAACATATCCAACTCTCTATTACATTTCTTTTGATTTACCAGACCCAATCAAACATCTATTTATTAATCATTTCCAAATGCTACCTACATTTTGTCACCTGCATATTCCCTCCACCCAATCAAATGTTTAGTTTTTTTCAACCACTAGCACACATGCATTTTCACTGTCTTTCATAGTACCAACTGTGAAATTGAGCTGCGGACATGTCCTATGTGCTACTTTTCCTTCCTACAAAATGTTTAGAGTATGGATTGCTGGCCACAGCTATGTCTATTAGGCTAAAGAGGCTGCAAAAAAGATAAAAATTGACAGGGACCTGGGTTTGCAAAATGTGGAGATTAGTTGGTTTGGCCAGAGAGGGTTAAAGTTTCATTGGTTGCTAGCTTTGGTTAAAACCATTATGGATTGCTAAGCTCCTCACCTCATGATTGTGCACTGTGGTGGCAATGACCTAGGCACATTGACTGGGGTAGGGCTGGAAATCCCAATAAAGGATACCTTTGCAGAACTGATGTTGCTTTTGCCTCACACTGTGTTCGTGTACTCTAATATATGCCAAAGTCAGAAATGGAAGTGGTCAAATCAATTCTGTCCACAGATTGACAAAGCCAGGAAACATGTTAATAAAACTGTTTCCGCTTTCCTCAGAGACCATAACATGGACTCTATCTACAACAACAACCTGCGTTTTGACATCCATGGAATGTATAAAAGTGATGGAGTTCACTTTACAGACGAAGGGAACCGGGTGTTTCTAAGCAACCTGAAACGTTGCATACAGTCTTAATATAGCTGCCTTATACACACTCTCAACACAAAGGCTTTTGTCAGAGCCACCCAAGAGACCAAAATTTTGTTCATTTTCATGTTAAATAATTTTTTTTCAATTTTTTAAAATCTGTGATGTCGTCGGAATCATAGCAATCATGTCGCGAAATAGCAAAACAAAAGCAGACATTCAACGACCACCACCACATTAAAAAATTCATTCTAAGTGTTACAATACACACATTACTAACTACATCACTGCTTAAAACACGTGTGTATACATATTTTTCTAGTAAATTAAAAAAAAAACTGTTCGAACCCTACTTTCTGTCTTTGCGATTACTGCGACACTCACGATAACTTCGGTAACCGCGAAGATCGTGCCTCTTTTATGAAGTGTAAAACACATACTACAGTATTTTAGACACTAGGGCTTTATTACTGCACTGTTTCAAGACATATTTGTATAAGGAGTTTGTATAAAAATAATCTTTTAAATGGATTTTCTGTATTTTCAATTACATTGAGAGTCGCGATGACTTCGGGAACCGCAACGATCACGCCTTTTTTAAGAGGTGTAAAACACATATATGCACACCTTTTACAGTATTTTAGACACTAGGGGGCCGATTACGATGTCGGTCGGAAGGGCATCCGAGAGCCTGTTGCAGTCAGACCGTCCAACTGACTCATCCTCTAATGCGGTTGTTCTGACTGATGCATTATGGTGCCCAAAACCCATTGCTTACTAGCCGACCTATTAAGATGTGTACTTCCGACGCGCCAAATCGATCGGGCCAACCACCTCATCAGAGCAGTCACAAGTGGAGTATTTTAACTCCGAATCTCATCACAACACGATTCCTGTGACTGATGCTGTGCAGCTTTGGAGTCCATCGCGGATGTCATCCCTCTACTCTACATCTACGATGAATACTACAAACCCAACCGATGTGGTCGGCGTCGACGACGGTAAGTCAGACACCTACCCCTATAGAATAACGTAACTACCCAGCAAAAGTTAATAGAGTAGAAAGTATTCCGTAGCATGTTGTGTATGGCAAGCGACCCTTGACCTTGCCAGGTAGGTCGCTCCCCCACCACACAGCTCCGCCTGTGCTGTCCGCCCGCTGCTGCTGCTGGTAAGCTCGCCCCTCCGCTTGTGGCCTCGGTGCCCGTATTTCTTTGTTTTTTCTGTCCATTTTGCCTTCTGTGCCCCCGCTGCCCCATTGTACTGTGCCCGTATTTCTTTGTGTTTTCTCTGTCCATTTTGCCTTCTGTGCCCCCGCTGCCCCATTGTACTGTGCCTGTATTTCTTTGTTTTTTCTGTCCATTTTGCCTTCTGTGCCCCCGCTGCCCCATTGTACTGTGCCCATATTTCTTTGTGTTTTCTCTGTCCATTTTGCCTTCTGTGCCCCCGCTGCCCCATTGTACTGTGCCCGTATTTCTTTGTGTTTTCTCTGTCCATTTTGCCTTCTGTGCCCCCGCTGCCCCATTGTACTGTGCCCGTATTTCTTTGTGTTTTCTCTGTCCATTTTGCCTTCTGTGCCCCCGCTGCCCCATTGTGCTGTGCCCGTATTTCTTTGTGTTTTCTCTGTCCATTTTGCCTTCTGTGCCCCCGCTGCCCTATTGTACTGTGCCCGTATTTCTTTGTGTTTTCTCTGTCCATTTTGCCTTCTGTGCCCCCGCTGCCCCATTGTACTGTGCCCGTATTTCTTTGTGTTTTCTCTGTCCATTTTGCCTTCTGTGCCCCCGCTGCCCCATTGTACTGTGCCCGTATTTCTTTGTGTTTTCTCTGTCCATTTTGCCTTCTGTGCCCCCGCTGCCCCATTGTACTGTGCCCGTATTTCTTTGTGTTTTCTCTGTCCATTTTGCCTTCTGTGCCCCCGCTGCCCCATTGTACTGTGCCCGTATTTCTTTGTGTTTTCTCTGTCCATTTTGCCTTCTGTGCCCCCGCTGCCCCATTGTACTGTGCCCGTATTTCTTTGTGTTTTCTCTGTCCATTTTGCCTTCTGTGCCCCCGCTGCCCCATTGTACTCTGCCCGTATTTCTTTGTGTTTTCTCTGTCCATTTTGCCTTCTGTGCCCCCGCTGCCCCATTGTACTGTGCCCGTATTTCTTTGTGTTTTCTCTGTCCATTTTGCCTTCTGTGCCCCCGCTGCCCCATTGTACTGTGCCCGTATTTCTTTGTGTTTTCTCTGTCCATTTTGCCTTCTGTGCCCCCGCTGCCCCATTGTACTGTGCCCGTATTTCTTTGTATTTTCTCTGTCCATTTTGCCTTCTGTGCCCCCGCTGCCCCATTGTACTGTGCCCGTATTTCTTTGTGTTTTCTCTCTCCATTTTGCCTTCTGTGCCCCCGCTGCCCCATTGTACTGTGCCCGTATTTCTTTGTGTTTTCTCTGTCCATTTTGCCTTCTGTGCCCCCGCTGCCCCATTGTACTGTGCCCGTATTTCTTTGTGTTTTCTCTGTCCATTTTGCCTTCTGTGCCCCCGCTGCCCCATTGTACTGTGCCCGTATTTCTTTGTTTTTTCTGTCCATTTTGCCTTCTGTGCCCCCGCTGCCCCATTGTACTGTGCCCGTATTTCTTTGTGTTTTCTCTGTCCATTTTGCCTTCTGTGCCCCCGCTGCCCCATTGTACTGTGCCCGTATTTCTTTGTCTTTTCTCTGTCCATTTTGCCTTCTGTGCCCCCGCTGCCCCATTGTACTGTGCCCGTATTTCTTTGTGTTTTCTCTGTCCATTTTGCCTTCTGTGCCCCCGCTGCCCCATTGTACTGTGCCCGTATTTCTTTGTGTTTTCTCTGTCCATTTTGCCTTTTGTGCCCCCGCTGCCCCATTGTACTGTGCCCGTATTTCTTTGTGTTTTCTCTGTCCATTTTGCCTTCTGTGCCCCCGCTGCCCCATTGTACTCTGCCCGTATTTCTTTGTGTTTTCTCTGTCCATTTTGCCTTCTGTGCCCCCGCTGCCCCATTGTACTGTGCCCGTATTTCTTTGTGTTTTCTCTGTCCATTTTGCCTTCTGTGCCCCCGCTGCCCCATTGTACTGTGCCCGTATTTCTTTGTGTTTTCTCTGTCCATTTTGCCTTCTGTGCCCCCGCTGCCCCATTGTACTGTGCCCGTATTTCTTTGTGTTTTCTCTGTCCATTTTGCCTTCTGTGCCCCCGCTGCCCCATTGTACTGTGCCCGTATTTCTTTGTGTTTTCTCTGTCCATTTTGCCTTCTGTGCCCCCGCTGCCCCATTGTACTGTGCCCGTATTTCTTTGTGTTTTCTCTGTCCATTTTGCCTTCTGTGCCCCCGCTGCCCCATTGTACTGTGCCCGTATTTCTTTGTGTTTTCTCTGTCCATTTTGCCTTCTGTGCCCCCGCTGCCCCATTGTACTGTGCCCGTATTTCTTTGTGTTTTCTCTGTCCATTTTGCCTTCTGTGCCCCTCGCTGCCTCTCTCCATTCCCGCCGCTGCGTCCCCTGCGGCCCCGCCCCCCTGACTGCCCATTCGCTGCCCCTGCCTCCCAGCTGCTCCTCCCTCCCACCTCCCCATATATGGCGGCCGTTGCGCGTCTGCGCCCGTCCGCGACTGGACCGCGCCCAGCGCCAGAACCCCTGGACCGCGCGCCCCCCGCTCCAGCCTCGAGGACCGACGCCGATACGATGCCACCACACTCCACGCTCTCAACCCCGGACGGACGCACAACTGCTTCAAGGCCGCCCTGAAACGCACCCATGGTCCCTTCACCTTCCGGAACTGCAGCTACACCAGCCTCAGAGCCACCGAGGCGCCCGCCAAGAAGGACCTCAACCACCTCCGGTGCATCCTACTGAACACCCGCTCCGCACGCAAACACGCCGTCGAGCTCTGGGACCTGCTCGACACATCATCACCAGACGTCGCCTTCCTGACAGAGACCTGGATGAACGACTCCTCCGCCCCCGACATCGCCATAGCCATCCCAGACGGCTATAAGATCACCCGCAGAGACCGCATCAACGCAGTAGGAGGAGGAATCGCCATCGTCCACAAGAACACCATCAGGGTCTCGACCAGCACCGACGACACTCTCAGCACCGCCGAACACATGCACTTCCAGATCCACACGGACCCCAACACCACCCTTAGAGGCACCCTTGTCTACAGACACCCTGGGCCCCGACCCCAGTTCAGCGACTCCATCGCCGACTTCATCAGCACGCACGCCCTGACCTCTACCGACTACATCCTCCTCGGAGACCTGAACTTTCACCTGGAGAACAACAACGACAGCAACTCCACCACCCTGATCGACAGCCTCGCCAACCTTGGCCTGAGCCAGCTCGTCACAACACCGACCCACTCCGCCGGCCACACGCTTGACCCCATCTTCTCCTCAAGCTCCCACGTCTCCTTCAGCCACACTACGGAACTCCTCTGGACCGACCACCGCTGCATCCATTTCACCTTCCAGAAACCCACCACACACCACCGCACCCAACAGATCCCACGCCGCTGCTGGAGCAAAGTCACCGAAGACCAACTCCGGGCAACCCTCACTCTCAGCCCTCCCTCCGACCCATCCAACACCGACGACGCTGCCTGCAACCTCAGACGATGGATGGACGACTGTGCCAACACCCTCGCCCCGCTGAAAAAGCTCACCTACAGCGACACCACCAAAAGAGCCAGCTGGTTCACCTCGAACTCCTAGCTTCCAAGCGTACCTGCCGGAAACTAGAGAAGAAATGGCACAGTGATAAGACACCGGACAGCCACACAGCCCACAAAGACGCCATCCGTAACCACCACCACCTCATCAGGTCCGCCAAGAGAATCTCCTTCAAAGACCGCCTCGACAACAACGCACACAACAGCAAGGAGCTTTTCAACATCGTGAAGGAACTCTCCAATACCAGCTCCAACACCAACGACATCCCGCCGTCGCAACCCCTGTGCGATTCCCTCGCCACCTTCTTTCACCGCAAGATCGCCGACATCCACGACAGCTTCAACACCCAGACAGCCCCAACTAAGATCGATGCACCAGACCCGCCACACACCATCGACCACGACCCCCTGCCAGCCTGGGCCAGCGTGAACATCGAGGACACCATCAAGACCATGAGCACAATACACTCCGGCTCCCCCTCAGACCCTTTCCCGCACCACATCTTCAACAAAGCCAGCAGCTCCATCGCACCCCACCTGTGCAACATCATCAATCTCTCCTTCGAGACCGCGACCTTCCCAGAGAGCTGGAAACACGCAGAGATCAACGCCCTACTCAAAAACCCAAGGCGGACCCGAGAGACCTCAAGATCTTCCGGCCCATCTCTCTGCTTCCGTTCCCAGCCAAGGTCATCGAGAAGATCGTCAACAAACAGCTAACCCGATACCTCGAAGAAAACAGCATCCTGGACCCATCCCAATCAGGGTTCCACAGCAACCACAGCACTGAGACTGCCCTCATCGCCGCCACCGACGACATCAGGATCCTGCTGGACAATGGTGAGACCGCAGCCCTCCTCCTGCTGGACCTCTCCGCCGCCTTCGACACTGTCTGCCACCGCACTCTACGCGCACGCCTCCACGACGCAGGGATCCGAGACAAGGCCCTGGAATGGACCACCTCCTTCCTCGACGGCAGAACCCAGAGAGTCCGCCTCCCACCTTTCCCGATCCGAAGCCTCCGAGATCATCTGCGGCGTACCCCAGGGATCGTCCCTCAGCCCAACACTGTTCAACATCTACATGGCCCCGCTCGCACGCATCGCCAGACAACACGACCTCAACATTATCTCCTACGCCGACGACACTCAACTGATCCTCTCCCTCACCAAGGACCCCTCGCCGCCAAAGCCAATCTCCATGAAGGAATGAAGGCCGTCGCCGATTGGATGAAGATCAGCCGACTAAAGCTGAACACGGACAAAACGGAGGTCCTCATCCTCGGCTCCAACCCCTCAGCCTGGGACGACTCCTGGTGGCCAACGACGCTGGGAGCAGCCCCGACACCCACCGACCACGCACGCAACCTGGGAGTCATCCTCGACTCAACGCTCTCCATGGCCAAGCAAGTCAACGCAGTCTCCTCCTCCTGCTTCAACACCCTCCGCATGCTTCGCAAGATCTACAGGTGGATCCCGACAGACACAAGAAGAACAGTCACCCAGGCCCTCGTCAGTAGCAGACTGGACTATGGGAACGCCCTCTACGCGGGAGCCCCGGCCAAGCTCATCAAGCGACTGCAACGCATACAAAACGCCTCCGCACGACTGATCCTCGACGTACCACGCCACAGCCACATCACCCCCCACTTGAGGAACCTGCACTGGCTCCCCGTCGACAGGAGGATCACCTTCAAACTCCTCATCCATGCACACAAGGCACTCCACAAAACTGGCCCAGCCTACCTCAACAGACGACTCTTCTTCTACGTCCCCAACCGCCAGCTCCGCTCCGCTGACCTCTCCCTCGCCACCGTCCCTCGCATTCGAAGAACAACTACCGGCGGCATATCCTTCTCACACCTCGCCGCCAAGACCTGGAACACCCTTCCACTAAGCCTACGACAGACCCAAGACCTGCTGACCTTCAGGAGGCTACTCAAGACCTGGCTGTTCGACCAGTAGCAGCATCCCCCCCCCTTCCCTCTCCCCAGCGCCTTGAGACCCTCGCGGGTAAGTAGTGCGCTCTACAAATTCTGTGATTGATTGATTGATTGATTGGCAAATGAGGGAATGTCATCATCAGGTAGCTACAGTCAGAACTCCAAATAATCGGAGAAACACACATCTTACTTTGGGACAGGAATGCCCATAGCAACATATATGTATTTTCTTTTCTTTATTAAAACATTTATTTTAGTTTTTAATAGCAGCACAACCAATAGAGGCAGAGATTGTCAGTAATAAGAGTACAGCCGGGTGAGATCGATGTTGGCAAGCAAGAACATAACACAGTACATAATTGTAATCCACTTTAACAGACACTATATAGCCTTAGCCTGACCACAAGAATATCAACGCCTAAACATGCATCCTCCTCGGTTGTACATCAACTGGTGACCGAGTCATGCTGATCACTCAAGCGTCCCACAGGGTTCAGAAACACATAACACAACTCCCTCCAAGACCTGAGGTCCTCCTCCAGCTTCTCGTCCCTTCTACTAGCCTTCATGTGCATCTCCTCAGCAAGGACACAATCAGAATGGGATGTTGGATGTGTCAAGAATAACAATATGGGAAGGATCCATCACAGATCCAGAGCAGGACTCAGACAGATGAATCCCTTACATACAATCTCTAGCATGCACACAGGTCTGATAGCATGCACACTGCACTCAAATACATTGGGACACAAATATCTCGGGGCACCCTATGCTTTGCCAGACCAGGTCTACATGCCGCTGGTGGACCTGTGCCATCCACCCACCACTGTTCACTCAGGCCAGTCAGCAGGGCATGGTATAGGATACTTACCTGTACAGTCAGGACAGGGTATCAAATTGTCCCACTTGGAGTCACAGCACTCAAAAAAGGGGCAAAGAAACAACAGTCCACACGGAGCAGGCATCAAATCTGCAGGTACACAAAGGATGGTTTAGCATCCAAAACCATGGCAAAGGAAGACACAAATCTCCAAACGAAGACAATTTCTCACATAAAAAAGACAGAGACAGGGAAATATGTTTGCTGGCAAATGGCACAATGAATGTCCCTGCACACAAGTCACAAGATATCTCAACATCCAAACAAAAACCTTACTATCAGCTCATTATCATGTCCTAGACACAAATTGGGATGGATGTAAATCATCTTTCATTAAGCAGGCAATGCAGATATGGTCAGATGGGCAGAACAAATATTAATTAATGAGTCAAGCAAACCACAACAGGAGCATATGGAACAGAATTGAACAACACGATAAACATAACAAGATAGAACAGCACAGAGGGATCATGTGCATTTAGAAGGTCAGCAACACACATATCTCACAGCCCACACATGGGGGTTGAGACCAGGGCCTCTAGTACAATAGCCATTGTCAACAGTTGACATTGTAGCATATGTGTACTCTAAAAGACACCCCTACACGTGAAGAAAGGAGAAAATGTCATGCAGCTAGTCTGTCTCACATGACAGAGCAGCTGCCTCATCTAGCCATGTCCAGAACACCTCTGATAGGCCCATGACCATCTGTCTCTGACCCTCACCCTACAAAGTTCTACACCCATCCAATGGCTCTTTATGTAACAAATTGCCCTACAGCTTAGCTATTGCAATCCTTGGGAGTCACACAACTCACTCCCTGTGCTGCGCAGTAGCCTCAGCCCTACACCACTAGTGAGTTGCTGCGCACAAATGTTGCAGTGTTGGGACTGCAGTGGCCTAACAATGCATGCAAATGGCCTCGCGTGTGATGAGCATTTACAAATACATCCTTTCACTGGATAACTTTAAAAACACCATTTGCAGGAATATCCCTCTCTGCATCCACTCCAATGGAAGGAGGTTGAACCAACCCCTCACTGGGCCAAGTACATCTGTAACTCCGCAACACAGGTTTGCAGCATACAGCCATGTCCAGAACATATGTATCAATTACAAAATAGGTGCATTACATTGTGTGCACAGAGGGCAGGAACAAACTTTCATGCTTGGACAGCTGAGGTGAGACATGCCCTGTGCCAGATGTCAAATTGAATGGAATGGAGTTGTGCATCATCACATACTGTAAATCGGTAGTGCCTAGTGTATCCTCACTCCTCGCCCGTGGAGGACTCCTAATATATCAGTGTCCCATAGCTAGCGAGCAGGTGACAGTGGCTCATTATTATGTGCCCAAACCCATCAATAAATAAGATCATCAGTCTCCAAACTCCACCCATTCTGTGCAGGCCGTGGGTTAGGGGCCAATGGGCCGATTCAGTGTCTGTCACTCTCCACATGTGTCCCATCTCAGCCATCAGCATGCCATGTGCCAAGCAATGGACCCCAGCAATGTCAGGATCTTCCTGCAACTGGACAAAGGTAATATGCTCCCGGACCCTGATTAGGTCCCCCACTGAGCTCAATCCATTGTCTCTCCATGCTGTCAGTACTTCACAACAATGCTTCTATGGAAATGAGCCAGGACGTGCAGAATAAAACACAGAGAGTACAGGAACCTGTCCCTCAGTAGCCACAGGCCCACCACCCCAAAACCACACTTTCACCAGGCTGTCAGCTCCACAGGGGATCTGTGCTTCAGGGAGCATCATTGATCCCGCAATCTCATGTGCCCTGCATTTTGAGAACATGCTCACTTTGTACAACTGCCTACCAAACAAACTTTACACTGGCCATTGCAGTGGTCCTGCCACATAACATTCCATTTCAAATGTTAACCTGGACAGCCTTCTCTTTGGCAGATGCAGGCTCCATAGAGCCACACTTATCATGCCACTAATGCAGATCAACCCTCTCAGCATGGTGTCAAACTCCCTGGAGGTGGCACCAGGCACAGCCATGTATGGTGATGGAGCATTAACATCTTAGAAAGTGAAATACATCCTTGGCCTGTAACTGGAAGAGTGATCAGAAAAAACATCTGTGGACGTACTGAGGATATGGCCCTGCTAAGATTCACACAATGAGACACTTTGCATCACCACAGTTACAGATCCATAATTTCCCCAAAACATGAAGCTCACGCATCACACACATGGATTGTGGGTGTCTCCAATCACTCAAGGTGGCCCAAGAGAGATAAAGTCACCTGTGTTCAAGTATAAGCTCATAGGCATTATCGAGACTGAGCTGGAGGCTGTACAACACATGAGTGGTCAACGTGGCAGTGCGCAGAATCACTCTGAGTATCTCTTGTACTAGCCAACGGGTTGCTGATCACTGCACATGCTGACAGATCAAGTACAGGTAGATGCAATCCAGTCAGGAATCATGAAACTTCTACCTTGCATTCAGACTAGTGGGGAATGTATAGACCACAACAATACACCGTGAAGGATTCATGGATGCCTGCCTGACTAGTGTGCATCTGGTGCAGGTGATCCCTAATCATCAATATCTGCTGGGCTGTTGTTAAGCAACAGAGGAGGCAGGGCAGGAGTTGCAGGGCAGGGCAGGAGTCGCAGGGCAGGAGTCGCGATCGTTCCATCAGTTCATCTGCCTAGCGCTGGGAAGCCTTCGGGTAGCCTTGCGCTCTATAAATCCTTTTAACATTAACATTAACATCTTACTCTGTGGGTATTCCAGCTTGTCATGTTGCAAAGTGTGGTGTGTTTGAGCATCTGGCATCATGGCTAACATCACAGCCTGCAACTGAACTGCAGTCTATTGATGACCTAGTAATGCCTCTTTATACAGCAAAGCCCTGGGGATATTGGCCCTAGACAACACTCAAGTCTCCAGCCCCAGCCACTCAGTACTGATTTCAGTGATTCCCACTCCAACAACCTAGAAGTTGTTGTGTCCCAGTCATCAGTGAAATATTTGTAGATGGAATCCCTCAAGAATGAGAAAGATGCATGGCCAAACAACACCATAGGAAGAAGTCACTATGTGTGGACTGGGGGCGCTGCACACTACACCCAATGTGTATGTGTAGTGGGTCATCTTCTGACAATGTCATCACAGCTATTTAGCATCTAGCTCCTCAGGCTGTAGTGTGAGCTGATAACTAATAATTTCATTCAGAATGTGCAGATTGTGTACTGCAGAGTTGTAGGAGTACTCATGAGTCTCAGGATGTACGATCCACCAACAGTGTTGGAGGGACCAGTGCGCAGCCCATTGTGTAAGGTAAGCTGCCAGTACTGGAGAGGATGCGAGGGGGGGGAGTGCTAAATCAGTGGTTCTCAGACACAATTGACATTGCCTTCCTCAAGCCAAGGGATATGGGTACACCTTGTGAGGATCAGGGATATGTGCACAATCAAGTTTGTTTTGTCCACATTTGGCACTGAAACACGGCCCCCTAATCTGTGAAAACATCAAGGAGACTCTCTACAAAGATATATTGCCCTCAGGCTCTGTGGCAGTGTTTAATAGGCTAAATGGGACCTCGTATGGACCCACAAAATGGCTACCCTTGCAAAACCAGAGTACAGGATGCATACATATTGGCAGTGCAAACAGGCATGGAACTGGGTATAATGTTCTGGTGTCACATGTGTCTCTTGTAACAATGCAATGGTTTTTCATCAGCACATCCAGAGATATCATTACGATGTGTCTATCTCCCTTGGTGTCAACATATCTCTGACATTCAAAGTCAGAATGCCATTAGTAGCCATGTGTGTAGTTTACTGGGAAGTGTGGGGATGCGTTTCAGGAGTAGTCTGCACGCAGGTGGCCCACCAACACACATCCTGAAATATTCACTTGTGGGGGCTATGGCCCTCTAAGCAATGGACTGCCATTCAATGCTCATGCATCATGACAGTAAAATATGACCACTCAACACCTCCATCCCATGACAGTATCCAAGGGGAAAAATGAGCAATCAGAGACAACATCTACCTACAAAGGGTAACTTGGCTCTTATGTCCACACACAACTCAGACAAGGCAAGGCTAGGTGGAAGGAATGTGTACTGTGATGCCAATAGGTTTTGCATATGCCATTGTTCTCCTAGCAGCACTTTCACCAATCTGTCATGAACAATCTGTGCAGACAGCAAGCTTCAGCTAACACATATGACATCCTCAACTTTCATCTGGCAACTGTTTTTGCATACTTACATCCACCTAATCTCCACATGTGTACATTTCAACATTACCTCTTGCCCTGCATAATCTCTACTCGTGCTGGTATGACCCCTCTCACATCTACCTCAAAGTACATGCTCATCTCTCAACTTATCCATCACACATAAGTTCTTCATAATCACACTCTGGTGCAGCTATCCTGAAAACCATGTCTGCCCTCCAAGCTCCACCCTTGTACTCTAACTCTTTCACCCAGACTCTCACAATCTCATACTGGCACTGCCCTTCTTACATCCACACCTACATACACAGCACCACTCTTACTTCATCACATGTACACATCTCTACCATACATATGTCCACAATATACTGTACTCATCACCTCCTCAGCAGACGTTAAATGTATCATGTCAAATATACACCTCTCATCACCATGTAGGCACTCACTAATGTCTTGGACTGCACTTTCATCACAATGTTCAGCATCACATCCAACTCTGACATTCACACTCAACATCTCACCACATCTATCACCCAGACATCATACATTGCTCAATGAATATGTCCTAATTCATTCACATCTCACCATTCACTCACCCTACTCTGCTTAAGTTCTACCGATAGTCATTTCACAAACTACTGCATCCACAGATTCAAACACAACATACATCAACTAGACAACACCTCACATCTCCCCATACAGTACCCTAACTTACATAACTGGTTTATACCCTTGACATACCCTCATCCACATTGTTACATTTAACATGTTTAACCTTGTCTCACTATGGCCCTGTCACATCCACATCTCAGTTTCATGCTCCATACCTCCATTGACTTCGGCACTTTAACAACTACTTTTATCAATGACACTGTCCTGTCACAGTCTTCTCTCACCGTAGTGCCACAGACTACAGCTCTCATCTTCTTCCAGCCGCCAACCTTGTCTAGTTGGTTCCACCTCAATAACATCTACCTGTTCCTAGCATAACTTGCCCAGGCTTTAACCAGTCTTACAAGGTCACACACTCTGATTCCCACACCCCAGCATTTACAAACCTTCATATTATAAGAATGAGGATACTTCACATCTCCTATACAAGAACTATCTTTAAACTTAACTCCAACCTTCCACTTGTCCTGCCCCCATTAGGTATGAGTCTCCACTCCATTACCAAAATGGAAACACAAATCTCTCTCGCCTCTACCCTTGTTAATCTAGCTCAGCCCATGCAACGTCAATCTGGCTTCCAAGATCCATCTCCTCCCTTGTCTGTCAACTTAGTGCATGGTTGTGACACAGGCTCCTGTAGCAGCAAACATTGCATTAGAATGTATGACATTGTTCTGCATTCTGTCCATCAATTGTTGTTTTTGCATTAGAATGAATGACATTGTTCTGCATTCTGTCCATCAATTGTTGTTTTTGCATAGAATGTATGACATTGTTCTGCATTCTGTCCATCAATTGTTGTTTTTGCATTGAATGTATGACATTGTTCTGCATTCTGTCCATCAATTGTTGTTTTTGCATTTGTCACCCCGAGTGGGACGGGTATGCCCAGACGTGGGTCCCATGCTCTCCATGCCACTGGAGTCAAGCTATCCTGGCTGATGAGGGCTGAAAGCCCGAAACCGGTCCTAGGATGCTTGTTTCCAGTCCAGGGAGGTCCTGTCCTGGCAGTTCGGGCTGGACTGTTCCCATTGGGCGCAGGGTCAAGACTGATTTGCATATGGCTGGGTCCAAACTGGAATGGCATGGTGAGCAAAAAAACAATGGATTTAGGCCCAGATCTCTGTACTGGGGTGAATGTATGACATTGTTCTGCATTCTGTCCATCAATTGTTGTTTTTACAGGCTCCTGTAGCATCTGCACAGCAGACGGGCTCACAACACTTCTGTGCACTCACAGTCCACTCGGCTTACCACATGGCAATCCAATAGACATAACAGCACTCTTAATTCAGCGCCATGTGATCTGGGGCAGCATCAAGTATAGCTGAAAAGAACCCCATTGTCATCTATGCACAAATGACAATCTACACACAAATCATAAGCTCAACTACAAATGATGTGTTGTTAAGATTTTAAAGTCTAAGCCTGTACAGACAAAATAATTGTCAGTGGAAAAGTGTGCAAAAATTCAAAATCTCAACGATTCTCTACTCTTCTCACTCAGCACTCATCCCTGTTGAGCAGTGCCCAAAGTGCCACGATTACATTCTGCCTGTCAGACCGTAGGATTCCCCGATGTTCATCCAGGCAGGGGCAGGTTGCAGTCACATCCATAGCACTCACAAGTGATGTGGCCACATGCCATAATGATGATGATGCATTGTGTACACTGTGTGAGAGGTGACCACAAGTCAAGTGTTGCATGAAAGGCAACAGTTTTAAAAATGAACATTCCAGGCCGTAAACAGAAGGTGTGTTTGTGCCAAACACATTGACATCTCAGCCCAATCCTAAGTGTCCCAGATGAGGGGCGTTGTGTGTTGATTCTGCATCAACCTGATGCACAAGGGATACAAACCCAAGAGAGGGGTCTGTCCACCTGTAGCTCATAACAGTGACAGCATACTAAAGGCGGTGCTATATTACTGGGCTCTGTAGTCAGTAGCATTTCTGAGGCCCGGGCCAGCTGACCATGGGCAGCGTCAGCCTGGACTGGCACACAGCATCCACCTGGAACTAAATCCACTCCACAACACTCCAGTTACCAACAACTGAGGTTCAGACTGCTTGCATGAACTGAGGAAAGAAGGAGATTGTTGCTGTGCAGTGTCATGCTGAAAAGCTACAGCTTCTGCTGTGTCACATGATGGGGCTAGATGGGGCATTGGATGACCAAGCACACACAAATGTCGGCCACTCTGAATGCACTAAAAGGACTTGACATAGCCTAGCATTCCCAACCGGAGGATTAGATGGACACATAAAGACCATGCAGCATCCAGCATTGTCCCTGAACAAGTAGATGAGAATCTTGGACACAACAATCACAATCCACTCCTGACAGTATGGTGGCAACTACTAATCCATATGTAGCTAAGTCACATGTGTGTCACTTAACTGATATGACTATTACAGCCTTTGGCAAATACAAACTGTCTGCCATCTTAGGTACAATGTTAGGTGTGTCATATCCCATATCTGAATCATATGCCTGAAACAACAACATTTAGAACTTTTGCCCATATGTGAAATGCACTAGCAAGTTGCTCAGTTGGGTGGCAAAGGTACACCCATACTCATGATACATATCCCTATGATGGCACACAAACAAATCCTTGCCCAAACAGGATACACAGTAGGTTTCATTGAATGAACAACATAAAGCTTATCACAATGTAAAAAACAAGTTGAACAAACAACAAAACTACAAGCCTGAAGTACCACGCATTGTGTCTTGGTTACAGTTAGCTTGTCATACATCCTCTCTGGCCATGTAGAGACACTCAAAGTCACTTATCGCACAAATACTTATTAAAAAGCTTGGACAAGATATTGCAACTAACATCAGCCTGGGATAGACCATACATCCCCATACGTCTGCTTAACATACTCTGGTCTGGTGCATCAAATATCTGGCTGTAGGAACAAAAGCATGGCTATGTGTGCCCCAATACAGAATCCAAAGGAACATCACATGAGTATGATATGGCCAAAGTACATTTGCCAGAATTGGGAAATGCCTGACTCTCAGACTCTAACTGTGGCATGAGGCCTCAATAAGATGCACATTACACCACTAGGCACAGTACAACTCTACACTCACCAAATGTCATCACTAGCATTCTAATTGTGTGACAACCATTCATGCACCATACGCTGTGTACACATGCGACTAACACCTACTACAATTGTGTCTCTGTAAGGGCTGTAAAACACTGTAACTTACTGAGACAGGTCCTCAACACACACTATCCACATGATGCCCACAAACAAAATCAGGTTGGATTGACTGAACTCTCATTGTACAGGCCCTGGACAATACAGACCACAGGCTCCTTGACTAACAAGGATATATGCAGAAAGTGGAATCCTGGGAGGCAACAGGGTTGGGACACTGTCAGAATAATGCTTACCTTACACTCACCATAGTCACAGGAAATGTATCAGATGGGTACACAACCTTGAAGGGTATTGGCATATAGTGGCATGCCACCTGTGGCAAGGCTGTAATTGCCACTAGTCTACCAGATCTTTAGAAGACACAGACATGGGTCCACCACTATCAAGTCACATAGAAGTATTGTCCCATTACTTTGTGTACATGGGTGTGTCCCAAGTCACTACCATGTAGTCAAAGTCCATATGGATACAAGTGTATTGATGAGACAGGTTTCTTTCAGCCCATTACACACATATGCAGCATGCTTCTCCTAAACTGTTGTTCTTTGCCACACTTTCACTATGTTGACATCTGAAAGCATTAACCATGTGGAACTGTGTTTTCCTAAACAAAGCTTTGTGACTTCATGTCACACTCATAGACTGAGATGCTTTATTCAGCAAAATATATGATGACTGTGATGAGAAAAAGGCCAATGGCCAGTCCAATTATGTACATGAGGGCCACAAATATCATGCCCTGCATTGCTTGCCTGCACTTCCCCTGAAAATGGACACGTCCCACAGGAGGGGCATCTAGGGGTCAGGCCAGGCACCAAAGGGACAACACTAGGGAGGACTGGGTTGGGTTTTTGGGAGGGATGGAATCAGGAGTGGGGTGGGCCAATAGCAGCAGAAGGGTCAGATTAAGGGGGGTGGGGCAACTGCAGTGGGAGGGTCAGATGGAGGGGGTTGAGTCAACTGCAGTGAGAGGGTCAGATGGAGGGGGGATGGGCTGGGCTTTAAAAGTTTGGGGATTTTATAATTAGCAATGGTGTGAACGGGAATACGGCAGGGATGTGACTTTTTGGGCCAGGATTTTTTGGGTGCAGAGGTACTGGGCTGGGCTGGGCTGGGGAGGTATGGGTTTCTGTAGGGGGTTTGGAGACCGGGGGGATTTTCATCTGAGGGGTATTTAGGGCTTTTTTTCTCAGTGGGCTGGGGGGGCAGATGTAGATGGCAGGGTCAGGGAATGGATTTTCTCTTCTTCTTGGGAAGGGGTTTGTAGGTTTGGGTAGGGAAGAGGTCAAGGGCACAGAGGTGGAGTGTCTTGGGAGAGGGGGTAACAGGAGAGGCAAGGGTATGGGTTGTGGAGGCAGAGGGTTGTGAGGTCTGCGGCTTGTCTATGGATGCTGGTGTGGCACTGGTGGTATGTCTGTGGGGGTGAGAGTACTGTCTGTCTTGTGAGTGTGCATGCGTGTGGGTTTGTCCTTGTGTCTGTGTATTTGTATGCTGCGTGTGGCTGTTGAGGTGGATGCATGTGTATGCTTGCGTGTGCTTGGGTCAGGGAGGGTAGTTGGGACTGTGGATGTGGAAGAGGCAGGAGGGAGGTGGGACAGCTGGATCTGGAACACTGCTGCCATCAATGTGGATGCCAGAGCGTGTTTGGATCTCTGTAGGGCAGACATGTCAGAGTGAATGCCCTTCAGGAATAATACCATTTGTGTCAGATGATTGGTATGCACCTGGAGGACATTCAGCACTGCTGTCTGCCCCACAGAGACCTGCCTCAGGATTAACCCCAGGCGGAGAATTCCGCTCTGCCAGCGGAGTTTACGGAGTTTTGCCTACTCCGCACTCTGTTGAGAACAGAAAGTTCAGGCAAAGCTCTGACTCCGTGGCGGAGCGGAATTAGCCAGCCCCTCCACCCTCCCTAATATAATTATTAAAAAAAAGGCACTTACCTGCTGTGCCGTCTCTGGGCTGTGCGCGCAAGACGTACAATATAGGGGTTTGGGTAGACAAGGACAATCAGGACGAGGAGGAGAGAGAGACCACGGCAAGGAGGAGGCAGCCCGGAGAAGCCACAGTAGGTAAGTATTTTTTTTATAATTAAATTAGGGAGGGTGGAGTGGAGCAGAGCGGAGTTCCATGGAGTTTTTTTCCAACTCGTGGAACTCCGCGTAGTGGCACTCCCCCAACTCCGCCCGGGCTTACTCAGGATGGCTATGGCCTCCACACTCAGGGCAGCAGGGGAGACAGGGGTAGGGCATGAGGTGCCTGGTGGGAAGGAGACTCCTCCCATTCTAGGGAAGCGGCTTCGGACAATGGGCTGGGTAGCAGTTGGGAGGGTGGAGATGATAGGGGTGGTGGTGGACTGGGATGTAGAGGATTCAGACCCTGGTCATCCACCACCACTTGGGAGTCCTCACTGGAGCTCGAACTGGTCAGTTATCCAACAGATGTTCTGTCCGACGTGCCCTCAGTGAGCCCCCCTCACCCTCCGTGCCACTGGTTCCCTTCTGCTCAGACGCAGCACTGGAACCAGTCTGGTGAGCTGCTTTCCCTTGCTCCGTGGCACTGCCTCCTCCACTGGCTGGTTATCATGCTGTGAACAAGAAGGAAAATGAATCACCTGAGTCATCTGAATGCACTTGACACATAGGTATCATCACAAATCTTCACAGATCTACCAACTACATCAATTGGATTTGTGCAATTATATTTGATACTGTTCCGTAAATAGCACTAGCTAGTATTCCAGCTAACCCATGCTCCATCACACATGATATTGTCAGTGACATTGGGTGTAGCAATATCAAAAGCCACAACCACAATGTCAACTACTTCACTATGTACCAGCTGATGTATTGTCTTTCGCTACTGATGGCCTTGTGTCATGACATACCTGTCTCATCTAATGCAAGGGAGTTTAGACCTCACAATGGGAATTGGAGTCACACAGGGAACCATTGGGTCTATTGTTACAGGTCATATAACTTTATTGTCAGACATCAAGCTGGCGTAGTCATTGCATGAGTCATATCACACAGATTACAGTGATGGTCCTGTAGCTTAAGTTCTTTCCTGTCCGGTCACACATCCAATTATTATTGTGGAGACACCAAAGTAGTAGGCATAGCTAGGGTGAAAGGTATGTGGCCCATAGTCTTGTGTTACCTATGCACAGAGTTAGGAAGATGACCCAGAATGTTGTGCACATTGAAAACATCTCACCAGTTCCACATGTGAACAATGCTCCACACACTGCCAAGTCCAATGATTGCATCTCCACAATGATTCAGGTGGATCACTATGCCACTAGGCCGTCTGGGTGCAGCGTCTGTACAGACTATTAGCAATGAACATCTTTACTTTCAGAGTTTAGTCAACACTGTGTACCACTCTGTCCAGACTGCAGAAGTCCACATTTGTAGAGGCCAAGTCTGAATGTCCCTCACTTCTTTTTGCCATTGTGCACACTTTGTACAGCTTAAATAGCTCTTGCTTACCATCTCATTTTGAAAAATTACTTCAAAATGATGTATGTGAGAAGTTGGCCTGGTATATGCTGTTCACTAATTAAAGTGGACACCTTGCACCAGGGCAAATCGACTCTTATGGTAGATAGGTTTAAGACAACCTTTTAAAGAAAGCTATCCTAGTGGTAGCTGTGGAGAGCAGCCTTCAGGCTAAGTCTTGAAGGAATGTAAAGCAGCTTGTTTTACCATATAATCTCTTGAATCACCAAATGAAAAGACACCACACAGGTATATATATCAAATATATATGTATTTATTTCTAAATAACTCTCTACTAATCTCTTTATGAGATTAGAAGACAAACATATGCACAAATCAACGTTTCACAATAAGTTAAGCACAAAATATGGCCGGGGCCCTAGGGGCGTACCAGACCATATACTAAAAAAGGGACTTAGCAACAACGACTTGCAGGGAGACAAGGCCTAGGGCCTTCAGAAGTGCAGGGGCCTCACGAAACCACCCAAGGCAGGTAAGTAAAGGACCCACGGGGGACGCGTGCAGGGTGGATACACAGGCGCGGATCGCCGTTAACTTCAATGGGGCAAGTCGCGGTTGGAAATTAAGAGTTGTAGGAGACTTCGGGAGAACCTACAAGCAAGTCACTTACAGGGTAAGTAGTTCTAGGGCCCACACCCACAGGAGCACCGTAGTGCTGGAGTTACCTCACCCAGGAAGCCGGGTGCATAGGTGTCCTTTGGTGTCGGGTCGCGGCGTCGTTTTCAATGGCGAACAAAGAAGACTTGCTGCTTGCGGGAGCTGAAGAAGTGTCCGGTGGAATCCAAGCCTGGATTCTGAAGAAGGATGACCTGAAAGCAGAGGGGACAGTGTTCAAAGTCACTTGGCAGTGACTCGGGGCAAGGAAGATGGATGCCCACCGTCGTCGGTTGATTCAGGTCGGTTGCAGGTGCCTTGACTCTTCAGCCACGAGGTCCAGGAGGCGTCGACGACGACCAGGAGCTGGATTCTGTGTGTTCCACAAAGTCTGCAGCTTACTGCGGTGTCGGCAACTCGATTGGAGCCAACAACCCTTGGCAACAGCAAGTCTTGGGGAGATGAAGAAAAGTCGATGGCACAGACCAGCAAGGTCTGAGGGACTCACCCAGCGAGGGTAAGTCAGGGCAGGCCTGGAGCAACCAGGGGAGCCCTTTGTTTTCTTTAAGAAGTCTTCTGGGGACCCACGAGCCAGCTGGCAAGGGATCGCGAAGACACCTTGGGCGGAATCACTCAACAGGGGCCCACGGTCACTCGGGACGGTGTAGGCCTCTGATCTTCGGAGGGATTTCTGCTAGAGGTCGGGACCACATGTGGTCCAAAGCACAAGTTCGTGGAACATTGTGAAGGGGTTGCACTCGACAATAGTGCACGGTACCCAGGGGTCGTGGTTCCTCGTCACTCGTGGGGTCCACTTGCCTCAGCTTCGCTGGGGACTCACGATGGCCTTGGAGAAGTCAGGAAATCCACTTCTTGGGCTGCAGGGACTTCGGACTCCGGCGGGAGCGGCGTAGTTTGCGACCGTCGTTGTCGTTTTTGGTGCCTGCCAAGCAGGGGAGTCACTCCTTGACACCAAGGGAGATTCTTCTGTCTTCCAAAGGTAGTGGAACGTCGAAGGGCCAGGATTCTTCTGTAGAGCGTCGTCCAGGGGTTATCTAACTAGCAAGTTCAAGGGTTCCCCTTCTTATACTGAAAAGAGGGGATGGACTAGCTCTATGACCCCACCTATGGGAGGGTCAAGGGAGGGTGGCTACACCCACTTCCCTTTGTCGAGCTTCACGCCAGAGCAGGGGCAGGTAGCCCCTGAGCCGGTTTGAACTGGCATATGCACAGAGGAGCCTTCTGCTCCCCCAGTGCAGGACTTCAAAGCACTCTAAGAGTGCACCCACCCAGCCCCAATACACTAAACCCTGTCTGGGAGGTGGTTACACCTCCCTGTGACAGGATGCCTATTGTTGGGCTTCCTCCACTGCGAGTTTCGGTCATCAGCAGGAGGGCAGCCCAGTGTCTGTGACTGGTGGCATCCATTTTGTGATGCCAGGGCTCTTTAGGATTCTACCGCGTTTCCACAGCAGGTACATGTCTTATCCCTCTAGAAGGGTGGAATGCTACCCCCGCCGCCAAGATTGGCGGGGGTAGTATTCCAAGATGTTTGACACCAAACACGACATGTTTTGATGCAGCCATTCCAAAGTTAGCATTTACCGCGAGGATATAATGCACTTAATAGTATATGGTTTAACCGCATCCCCAAACAGCACCAGAGAATAGACTCTGAGAGCTGCAGAGGGGCCCTGCTCAGGCAGAGGCACCCCCTCACATAGAAGCCAAGCACCCTGCCCTCAGGATTGATAGGGCCTGCCTTAGGGGTGACTGATAGGTTTATATGTGTGTGCAGGAGAGATATAGGAAACCTATATCTCAGTGAGGGGTGCTAGCACCACCTCACCCAGGCTGCAGTAGCAGGCCTGTGGTGTCAGATTTAGACTGCTTCCCAGGGGTGGCATAATACATGCTGCAGCCCCTGGTAGGCCTGTGAAGTACCTATGCCCTTGGCACCTAAGGTACCATATACTAGGGACTCATAAGGCACCACAGTATCCAATCACTAGTGCACCTAGAGTGCACTCCATGTCGTTTAGAGAGAGCAGATAGACTGGGGCCCTGAATAGCAGGGTCCCAGTCCAACTAAGTCATAAACCAGCAAAACACCAGGAAAAAAGTGTGGGCAACCATATAGTCAGATTCCACCTTCCTACATAACCCCCCAAACGAAAGGAGATAAGGCTAACCTTGACCAGTTGAGCCTTTATTGATTAAGTGGTCATATAAGGAAGCACCTGCACTAGCATGGTTGCCCCCTGTCTTATGGTCCACTAAGCAATCCCTCACCCTAAGGGTATGAGAGGGTCTCCACCATGGGGAATCACTACCTCTGGTGTGCTTTGGTAAAGTACAAGGCTGGTGGGGTGTCTGAGTAGGGAAGTGAGGCCCTAGGAAGGTTGGCCTCAGCTTCCTCGGATCACTGGTCACCATGTATGCCTGTCTTTCCATGACTGAGTTCCACTTTGCTCTAAGGGTCAACCTTTGACTGCCTACAGCTGGGGGTTGGGTCCCTTTGGATGGAACACTGGAGGGACATGGCATGTTTGGAACCTTTTGGTCCCAGGTTTGCCCTTGCCTAACAGAGTCCTTCTGGGGAGGTCCCTACATAAAGGTATGGGGGATCCCTCAGTGGGTTGAGGAATTTTCACCTGGCTAGGGCTACTAGACTGGGTGCCCCTAATCTGCTGATGGGGGTTCCTCTGGACAGGGGGCCCTGGGGGTCCACTGACCTCCCTGACCTCTGCAGCCCTGGGCTGACTGAGGCAGGGTAGAGAGGGGCAGTTTACCTGCTCCAGACTGGGTACCACCTTGGAAGGGTCCTCTGCCATCAGGGGTGGGGCCAGGCCAGGCCTGACTACCTCTGTGGCAGTTCCTTCACTAGGGGAGGGTCAGTTCCCTGAGGAGGCTGACCCTTACCTACTGTCTGGAGGGAAGAAGACTTTTCTTCAACCCTTGTGCTCTCTTCTGGGGGAGAGTGGGCCATTCTTCCAGGCTCCATCTCTCCAAAATCTTGGGCTGGGGCTGTGGCCATCACAGCCCCACTAACCTTTACAGGGACACCCAACATCCTCAGATGGGTTTGGTGTTCAATTTCAGCCCAGGCTGAAATTTCCAGATCATTGCCCATCAGGCAATCAACAGGTAAGGTTGGGGACACTGCCACTCTTTTGGGCCTGTGACCCCTCCCAGGTGAGATTGACTATGGCCATGGGGTGATCTGTTCTGACACCATCAATGTTGGTCACCTGGTATTTAAACTCAGGTAAAAGCTGGTGAGGGGGACTAGTTTCCCTGCCACCATGGTGACACTAGCCCCTGTGTCCCTAAATGCCACAGCTTTCTGACCATTAATTATTGGCTCCAGTCTGTACCTGCCCAATGCTGTGGGACCCAGGGTAAAGGTGGCAAATCCTATACCACCATCAGAGTCTGAGGAGTCTGTTGAGGGGTCCTGTCTAAACTAGGGCCCACCTCTGTTCCTCTTGCAAAAGCACCTAACTTTTTGGGTGTACTACTCCCAACTGGAGGATTACTACTGGTAGTACCAGGAGGGGTGGTAGTAGTTGTTGGAGGAACATTTTCTTTATTGCCAATCCTGGGACAACTGGGATCAGATTTCCAGTGCCCAGGCTTTTTACAGACATGGCAATAGGGTTTCTTTTCAGGAGAGGAAGGAGTTTGGGACCCACCCCCAGAAGAGGACTTTTGGGGCCCTGTAGTGGACTTATCCTTAGATTTATCCCCACCTTTCTCTTGGGACTTGGTAGAATCTTTCTTGTGGTCACCACCCTGATTCTTAGGCCTTACTCTGGTTCTGACCCATTTGTCTGCCTTCTTTCCCAATTCTTGGGGAGAGGTCAGATCAGAGTCCACCAGGTACTGGTGTAAAAGCTGGTTTTGACAATTATTAAGGATCTGTTCTCTCATCATTAGATTATAAAATCCTTTGAAATCAGTAACCCTACTGCCAACCAGCCAACCCTCCAGAGCCTTGGTTGCACAATCAACAAAGTCAGTCCAGTCCTGAGTCTGTGCCTTCTGGGTATCTCTGAACTTCAACCTGTACTGCTCAGTGGTTAAGCCAAACCCATCTATCAGTGCACTCTTCAGGACCTCATAATCATCAGCATCCTCCTCTCTAACAGTGAGGAGCTTGTCTCTTCCTTTATCTGAAAAGGAGAGCCACAAGATTGCTGCCCACTGCTTTTGGGGGACCTGCTGTACTCTACAGGCCCTCTCCATAGCAGTTATCCACTTGTGGATATCATCCCCACTCTGGTAGGGAGGAAAACCTTGCTCAGGTTCCTATGGTCAGGAATATATTCTCTGCCTCTAGGGACACTGTTGCTGCCACCAGGGGGTTCTAACCCCTCTTTTCTAGAGGCTCTCTGGATCTCCAGGGCTTCCCTATCCAGTGCCAACTGCTTGGTTCTGAGGGCCACTTTGGCTTCCTCATACTGGAGCAGTTTGCACCTTCTCTCAGAGGAGGTCTCTCTTAAGGAAAAGTATGAGCTCCTCTGTTGGACAAATTCTCTGCCAGAGTGATAAGAGTGGTCAGATTCCCTGGAAGGGGATCTGTGCCTCTCCTCCTCTCTGTCAGTTCTCTTAGGGAGAATTCCTCTGTCCTTTTCAGGCCCCTTGAAGCCTGGCCCTTCAATCACAGAGTCTTGGTCATTCTGATTTTCATCATCTGACCCAGATACTATGACTGACCCACCCACTGATTCAAACCCTTTAGCTCCTAGAGCCAATCTAAGGTCATCTGCTGTCCGCAGATCTATCAGGTGTAGTGTTGAGGGACTCTGTCCTAGCCTCAGGTGTCTGTCAACACACATGGCTCTCAAGTCAGAGAAAGCCATGTCCTTATACTGAGGCTGAGTGGATCCACTGGGTCCACCCTTTAAGGACATTCTAGTGTTGTGCAGTGTTGTACTACCTACACTAGTTTGTGGCCTACTGATCCTAGCTTGAGCTGTGGAAAGGGTGTGCTATCCCTTCGCACACAGCTCTAAGTTCAGTAGAACTTATTGATACTAAGCTTGACTTTATATGTACCTTGAGTACCTATAATGGTTTTCAGTTAGTAATTCAAATAGAGATTTTCTGGTAAAACAATGGCAAGCTGGAATCCCACACGCTGCCCACCAATGTGAGAAGTTGGCCTGGTATATGCTGTTCACTAATTAAAGTGGACACCTTGCACCAGGGCAAATCGACTCTTATGGTAGATAGGTTTAAGACAACCTTTTAAAGAAAGCTATCCTAGTGGTAGCTGTGGAGAGCAGCCTTCAGGCTAAGTCTTGAAGGAATGTAAAGCAGCTTGTTTTACCATATAATCTCTTGAATCACCAAATGAAAAGACACCACACAGGTATATATATCAAATATATATGTATTTATTTCTAAATAACTCTCTACTAATCTCTTTATGAGATTAGAAGACAAACATATGCACAAATCAACGTTTCACAATAAGTTAAGCACAAAATATGGCTGGGGCCCTAGGGGCGTACCAGACCATATACTAAAAAGGGACTTAGCAACAACGACTTGCAGGGAGACAAGGCCTAGGGCCTTCAGAAGTGCAGGGGCCTCATGAAACCACCCAAGGCAGGTAAGTAAAGGACCCACGGGGGACGCGTGCAGTGTGGATACACAGGCGCGGATCGCCATTAACTTCAATGGGGCAAGTCGCGGTTGGAAATTAAGAGTTCTAGGAGACTTCGGGAGAACCTACAAGCAAGTCACTTACAGGGTAAGTAGTTCTAGGGCCCACACCCACAGGAGCACCGTAGTGCTGGAGTTACCTCACCCAGGGAAGCCGGGTGCATAGGTGTCCTTTGGTGTCGGGTCGCGGCGTCGTTTTCAATGGCGAACAAAGAAGACTTGCTGCTTGCGGGAGCTGAAGAAGTGTCCGGTGGAATCCAAGCCTGGATTCTGAAGAAGGATGACCTGAAAGCAGAGGGGACAGTGTTCAAAGTCACTTGGCAGTGACTCGGGGCAAGGAAGATGGATGCCCACCGTCGTCGGTTGATTCAGGTCGGTTGCGGGTGCCTTGACTCTTCAGCCACGAGGTCCAGGAGGCGTCGACGATGACCAGAAGCTGGATTCTGTGTGTCCCACAAAGTCTGCAGCTTACTGCGGTGTCGGCAACTCGATTGGAGCCAACAAGCCTTGGCAACAGCAAGTCTCGAGGAGATGAAGAAAAGTTGATGGCACAGACCAGCAAGGTCTGAGGGACTCACCCAGCGAGGGTAAGTCAGGGCAGGCCTGTAGCAACCAGGGGAGCCCTTTGGTTTCTTTAAGAAGTCTTCTGGGGACCCATGAGCCGGCTGGCAAGGGATCGCGAAGACACCTCGGGCGGAATCACTCAACAAGAGCCCACGGTCACTCGGGACGGTGTAGGCCTCTGATCTTCAGAGGGATTCCTGCTAGAGGTCGGGACCACACGTGGTCCAAAGCACAAGTTCGTGGAACGTTGTGAAGGGGTTGCACTCGACAATAGTGCACGGTACCCAGGGGTCACGGTTCCTCGTTACTCGTGGGGTCCACTTGCCTCAGCTTCGCTGGGGACTCACGATGGCCTTGGAGAAGTCAGGAAATCCACTTTTTGGGCTGCAGGGACTTCGGACTCCGGCGGGAGCGGCATAGTTTGCGACCGTCGTTCTCGTTTTTGGTGCCTGCCAAGCAGGGGAGTCACTCCTTGACTCCAAGGGAGATTCTTCTGTCTTCCAAAGGTAGTGGAACGTCAAAGGGCCAGGATTCTTCTGTAGAGCGTCGTCCAGGGGTTATCTAACTAGCAAGTTCAAGGGTTCCCCTTCTTATACTGAAAAGAGGGGATGGACTAGCTCTATGACCCCACCTAAGGGAGGGTCAAGGGAGGGGTGGCTACACCCACTTCCCTTTGTCCAGCTTCGCGCCAGAGCAGGGGCAGGTAGCCCCTGAGCCGGTTTGAACTGGCATATGCACAGAGGAGCCTTCTGCTCCCCCAGTGCAGGACTTCAAAGCACTCTAAGAGTGCACCCACCCAGCCCCAATACACTAAACCCTGTCTGGGAGGTGGTTACACCTCCCTGTGACAGGATGCCTATTGTTGGGCTTCCTCCACTGCGAGTTTCGGTCATCAGCAGGAGGGCAGCCCAGTGTCTGTGACTGGTGGCATCCATTTTGTGATGCCAGGGCTCTTTAGGATTCTACCGCGTTTCCACAGCAGGTACATGTCTTATCCCTCTAGAAGGGTGGAATGCTACCCCCGCCGCCAAGATTGGCGGGGGGTAGTATTCCAAGATGTTTGACACCAAACACGACATGTTTTGATGCAGCCATTCCAAAGTTAGCATTTACCGCGAGGATATAATGCACTTAATAGTATATGGTTTAACCGCATCCCCAAACAGCACCAGAGAATAGACTCTGAGAGCTGCAGAGGGGCCCTGCTCAGGCAGAGGCACCCCCTCACATAGAAGCCAAGCACCCTGCCCTCAGGATTGATAGGGCCTGCCTTAGGGGTGACTGATAGGTTTATATGTGTGTGCAGGAGAGATATAGGAAACCTATATCTCAGTGAGGGGTGCTAGCACCACCTCACCCAAGCTGCAGTAGCAGGCCTGTGGTGTCAGATTTAGACTGCTTCCCAGGGGTGGCATAATACATGCTGCAGCCCCTGGTAGGCCTGTGAAGTACCTATGCCCTTGGCACCTAAGGTACCATATACTAGGGACTCATAAGGCACCACAGTATCCAATCACTAGTGCACCTAGAGTGCACTCCATGTCGTTTAGAGAGAGCAGATAGACTGGGGCCCTGAATAGCAGGGTCCCAGTCCAACTAAGTCATAAACCTGCAAAACACCAGGAAAAAAAGTGGGGGCAACCATATAGTCAGATTCCACCTTCCTACAATGTACATTTGACACCTCTGAATCTAACAGTGATAAATTAAACATATTATTGAAAAAGGCATCAAGTATGAGTAGTCAAGCGGATTTACACCCATGGGAACCATTGTGAATGTGTATCTAACATCCTACCTTACTATTCCAGCCCTGTTTCCACCAGTGACCACCTTTATTTGCCACAGAATGGCATGTGTCATAACCATTACAGAGTCAGGCACATGGACTCATTCTTTTGAATCGAGGGATTGGAATCTTACACCCAATCATGTGAAATGCCAGTGTGACAGGTGACCTGAGTTAGCAAACCTGTAATTGGCCAATGGGATACATAGGAATACACAGAGCACCACAGTTGGGACCTAACATTGGCACACTGACCAATCAAAATTCACCAAGGTCTCAACATATACATCACCTGTTACCTGGATGATTAGCATGGGCTTTTTACACTTGAATGCTCCAACAACAACATACTTCACAGATTTGATGTGACCACACTGAGAACAGTTCAGACATTAGTCAATGTGCTGACACATGTCAGGCAATCGCATTATTCCTGAAGGTGATCTCCATGCACATGTTATTGTAATTTGTTCAGATCACATGAGCATGGCACTACTGTCACTACCCTGAACACTTTTATCCTCACATGTTCCAGATGAAAGGGGCATAACCAGGCATCTACTTATCCTTGTGCATATGCATATTTTAAGACTGAACAGTGGTTTTGGGTGTCTTGCAAACTGTAAAAGGGCAAGCAGGCTAAGATACTTCAACGTGCATGGTTAAAAAAGTTGTGAAAAAGGCACATACTCACCCCCTCCTTGCTGCTGTGTGGCTTTCAAATTCCTATCCAGGTCAGGGAAGACCACTGCTAGGGTGCGGAGCATGTGGGAGGTCAGAGTTTGGCACCACCCCTCTTGCCTGGAGGTGACAGCTCAGCTAGACTTCCGCGATCTTCTTTGTCAAGCCACGAAGGTCCAGCCACCATTTGCGGCAATGATGTGTACGCCAATTGGCGACCCCCAAGGAGCGCACCTTCCGGGCGATGGTCCTCCACAGCTTGGCCTTCTGATGAGAGTTGACCTGAAAGGATGACATGGTGACAGACCCTTAGTTCACATGCAACATGTTTCAGAGTCAAAAACGGGTACACAAAGGGTCATGGTAAGATTGGCAACAATGTCTAAGGAGTAGGCAAGTGGCATTATGTGCAGTTCGTCTGTGTTCAATGATGACTCCATCCCATGAGAACAGTTATAAGATGTTTACCCATGTACAAACACTTCTACAGCAGTGTACATGTCCAGACCAGTTATCTACACACTTTGAAACTTTAAAAACAAAAGTTTACATGCTTGTCTGTGAGATTCCTAATGCCAGTAGTGCATGGTTATTGCACCTGTCAAATGACAATGCAGTGTGATCATCACTCACCTGCTCCTCTGGGTTGCCATACAGCTGCCTGTACAGAGGCAGGAGGGTGTCCAGCAGCACCTGGTTTTCCTCCTAGGTGAAGACTGGGGCCCTTCCCTCTGTACGTGCCATAGTAGCTCCCAAAGGATGTGAAAACAGCAGAGAGATGGGGAGGTGCAGGAATGATGCAGGTAGTGCAAGCAAATGAATTCTCTAAGGAACAGACAGACTATATCTAATCTACAGAGGTGGTCTTCAGTCCATGCGGCCAAAGCGATAGATTTGCGCCGGTCTCGTTTTCCGAATTGGTCCAATGCATTACATTGCTTGCAGACTAAACGCCTACCGCGCAGTTCGAAATAATATCATCGAACGCGAGTGACTTTGATACATTGGTAATGGGAGGTTACTGAGTCGGTTTCGATGTGATGCGGACACAATCCGAAACCTGCGTCTGTCACCATAACAACTAACAGCCAATGTATGAATCCAAATCTGTTATGATGTGCCTACCACGTCTTTTGAATAGATACCTGAGTCTGTCACCATGACAACTAACAGTCTATTCCGGTGTCTGAATCGGTTAGGATGCGCCTACCGCGTCCTTTGAATAATCGGTTGGCAGGGCAGACACTTGTGTAAATGTAATTTTGTGATATTCCATGGCTGGATGCAGCTTTTTCTTGGTGAAGAGGACTACTAACTGAAATTCTCATACTCCCATGATGACCCAACCTTGAGGGGCACATGACACACTGTTTGGGAGGCTAATACCAAATGGGAAACAAACAACTCCATTTACCCTCTTAAGCTTGGTCACTGTCACAATGCGTTTTTGGGGCAATACATGTACCCTCCATCCAATGTGGGACAGTTCTTGATGGCAGTCAATAAAGTGGATGCTTGGCACACACTGGAGGTTACCTGGGGCAAATTGTCACTTCCTGGGGGTGGTGCATTGCCATCTGACTCTCATGGATTTTTCCTCGAACGACCTGTCCCACGTTTGGGGGGACCCACAACTGCCGGCTCCTGGGGTACTGAAGACTTTCCGCCAGACTCCACGTCCCTCCCTGTGGCTTGTGCAGATGTTGATGCACCAGATGTTGTGGGCACACAAGGAGGTGTGGTCAGATGAGTTGCTTTCTGGCAAAGGCTGGTACCAATGTCAGGCAGTGCCCCAGTCATATTGTCAATTTTCTGATTAAATTTGTCCAGGCGTTGGTTCTGGCCTGCCTGCAGCTGCTCCATGTTGCGTAGGATCCCTATAACCTGGCCCATATCTCCCTGGTAATCCTGGTAGGCATTGATCACCCAGAAGAGGTTTGGGTGATCCTCCTTGGCAGCACCAGCTGCTTGACGGTGTAGATCCCCAAGGCCCTTCCTACCACCCCTACGCACCCAAGCAGGCCCAGTTGTTGGTGGCACAGTCAACACTGAGCCTCCTTCCTCATTGATGGGGGTGTTGTTGTTGGCCAACTTCAGAGCGCTCTGTGTTGCTGGTTGAAGATTGTGGGGATCTCTATATACCCGTGAGTAATTCGGCCCCATGCCAGAACTTTATTTTGGAACCAGAACCTGAAAAGGAACTGGCTGCATTCTTGTAATGGAATGAAAAACAATGCTTTGCCTAGGCCAATGACTGTGAAACATTCAGCATCACAGGGGATCTAGAACAGTATTACAGCTGGATTCAGGACCACAGGGCAACAAAGGACAACAATATCTTTAATCTTTCGCAACTCCTGTACAACCCGCCACTTCCAGTTTGGTTATTGTATCCACATAATTAGGGAATTACAGGGACTCCCTAAAATCTCTTTTAAAATTCCCTGGTCTAGCACAGATTCAATTACAGATGTAATTCTGGCAACCACCTCCAGTGAGAAGATATCTTGTGGTGTTCAGGGGAATTCAGCATTCTGTTTAATCTTAATTCTTATAGGTTTAATGTCCTCGCTAGAGTATTGTCAGACTTTCTCCTTTATAGAGCTCTTTAAGTCTAAAGATAAGTCCTCTTTTATCAATGGGCTTCCTAGTACTTAATTTAAAACTGTCATCTTCATCATGTGTTTGAAGCTTGACACCATCCGGTGTACAGCAAATCACACAGTTAAGTTTATGCAAAAAGTCCCTTTCTAACAGATTAATAGGATAGAGTCACATATCATGAACTGATGGTCCTCTTCAATGGGATCTATTTTTACATTGACTTTAATAGAAGTGGGATTGACTATCTGCCTATTTTCAACACCAACAACTTGTATCTGTTTTTCTGAGAGGGGTAGGTAGGGGACCTCCTCTGTCCTCACAGTAGAACAGGTAGCACTGGTGTCAATTGTTGGACTTGGCCCTTTTTGCAGGGTCATCCATAAACTTTTTGCCTTCCTCCTGTATTTTTTCTGACCTATTTTTGTTTGTTTTCTGACTCTGGGCACTTTATCACTGATGATCAGTGCTAAAATGTGTATGCTCCCCCTATTGTAAATTGTAATGGATTAGTGACTCCATGATTGGCTTATTTGATTTACTTGTCAGACCTTAGTACAGTGCACCATGTGTGCCCGGGGCCTGTAGATCAAATGCTGCTAGTGGGCTTGCAGCACTGATTGTGCCACCCACAGAAGCAGCTTGTAAAGTGTGTCTCAGGCCTGCCATTGCAGAGCCTGTGTGCAGTCCAGTACTGTCATGTGACCTGGCAAGTGCACCCACTTACCAGTCCTAAACCTTCCCTTTTCTACATATCATACACCCCTAAGGTAGGCCTAGGGCAGGGTGCATTGTATGTGAAAGGTAGGACATGCCCTGATGTGTGTGGCATGTCCTGATAGTGAATTACAGCCAATTTCGTTTTTCACTATTGCAAGGCTACCTGCTCCCATAGGCCAGAATGGGCAGTTTGATTATAACATCTTATAATCCTAACTGACCCAGGGAACATGGTAGAAAAATGAATTTAGTATGCCTGAACTCAGAATGATAAAATACATCTTTTAGTGAAGTTGGTTTTAACATTCTGTGTTTGAAAATACCACTTTTAGAAAGTAGATATTTTCTTGCCTAACCATCCAGCCAGCCTCTGCTAGGTTGTGTATTGCTTGTCTGGTTTGTGAGTGACAGGAGGGCTTGGGCTCCAGCAGTCTGATGGGTCAGGGCTGGGCTGAATAGGACCTTGGCTGAATAGAGAGTAGGGGGAGGAGATTTCCTTTCACTCCCCTGAGCCCTCATAGAATAGAGAGTAGGGGGAGGAGATTTCCTTTCAGCTTCCTGGGCCAGGTCTGCTTTCAACAATGCTGTCTCCACCTCCTGCCAGGAAGCTGCACAGAACTGGTTTTGGTCAGGCACAGACACTCTCTGCCTTCAGAGACAAAGGATTTTTGAGTATAAATATTGGGGCCCAGACCCCAAGACTTTAGATCACTTCTGGGAATCAAGACGGACCTTTGCCAAGGAGAAGAAACCAAGGAAGCTGAAGGAGTTTGACCGCCCCTGTGCCAGTGTGCTATTTTCTGGGGTTGGCCTGCAGTGGTGACTTTATTGCCAAGGAAAGGGGAAAGAACTTTTATTGAACTTTCATCATCTTGAAGAAGAATCTCCAAGGGCTTGAACTGTGCTTGCCTCCTGCTGAAGTCTCAGGGACAAAAGACTTCACCACCAGCTCCCCCCTGAATTCCCTTGCTGGGGATTCTGTCTGCAGAAGCCTGCATATCGCTGGGAGCTGGAAGCGCGACTCAACGAGGAGAAGCGTGACGCCGTCGCAGCTCTTACCGTTGCATCATCAGAGAAGCGTGTCGCCACCGCAAGGGTCGCCGTCGCATCACCGGAGAAGCGTGTCTCTGTCGCAGCTGTTTGTCGTCACATCACCGGAGAAGAGTGTCGCCTCCGCAAGGGTCGTCGTCGTATCACCGGGGAAGCGTGTCGCAGGGCCTGTCACGGCTCAGAAGTTACAGAGTTCCCGCACGGCCGTCGGGCGTGCACGCATCACCTTCACGTCGTCGCATCGCATCAAGGGCGCCATCTTCTCGCATCGCACCGGATCACCGCAACGCATCGAACCATCATCTTGTCGCATCGTAACTGGAATGCAGTAAGAGACCGATGCATCACCTCCTCTCCGGTAAGGAACAGACCCATCGCCTACTTTGCGCAAGCACTGAGGAACAGAAGCATCACCTCCCCCGAAGCAAGGAACAGACGCATCACACTCCCTGCGACCCTTTTGTTTGTTTTGCGTTACGCATTTAAGGTACTTTGTGAGAAACGTGTCGCATTTAACATCAACTTTGAACTAAGCAATCTCTACCATTTTTAAGTCTATTTTTGATTACAGTATTGTGGATTTTTGTCGTTTGGGTCTTGTGTTAAGTCTATATAAAGAATACTTATTTTTATAAAACCTGTGTGGTGTTCATCTGTAGTGTTTTCACTGTATTACTGTATGTGTTCACAAATGCTTTACACACTGCCTCTGAGATAAGCCTGCCTGCTCTTGCCAAGCTACCACAGGGTTGAGCAGGGGTTATTTTAGGAGTGTAGCCCCCTTACCCTGACTAGGAGCAAGGGTCCCTACTTGGTCAAAGGTACCTACCTCTGCCAACTAGAGACCCCCAGTTCTAACATCAATTAAAAAGGAGATGTTGTGGCCAGTGACCTCTTGTTCTACATATGAGCCACTATGATCTACCTCAAAGACTGAACCAAGCACTCAGACTTCCTCCCCTCTGAAGCACAGTCATTGTGATTGGTCAGACCCTGGTTTTCAGAAAGTGTAGAACACCAGGAACTGCTGGAAGGTGTCTGGACTCAGGGAGGGGTTCTGTTCTTCCTGTATCCACATTAAATATCAGGGTATTCATATTATGCTGCATCAAGGGGGCTTGGGGCATGTTAGGATTAGGAGCTCTTTACTTTTGCATATTTGGAGCTGGCATAACATTGGCCATCAAACTGCATTTGGTTTGAATTTGATTGGCACTCACTCTTCCAATGGTCCAACTTATTACAATACATACACAGTGTGGTTTTCTTCAGCATAGCTATATCCATTCTCAAAATCGGGTCAACAGGTACTCCTCGTTCTCTACCGAGATGGGCAATATTTCACCCCTGCTTCAACTGACCTGCACCTTGATAGCCAGCTTCCTGAATTCCATTACCACCACAGCCAGTATTTGCTGGGCACAAACTACTCTGAATCCCCTACTGGACTAACTTCACCTGAGCAAGCATGAATTTTTCCTTATTTTTCTTTTGTCTGCTTTCCAAATCATCACTGCATCACAAGAACTACAGCACTGAAATAGCACTCATTGTAGCCACTGACAACATTAGGACCTTCCTGGACCACAGCAACACAGCACCCTCATCCTACGTGGCCTTTGACACTGTACTCTTATCAAAAGACTAAACAACATAGGCATCCAAGGACACACACTTCACTGGATCAGCTCCTTCCTGACGGGAAGAAAACTAAAAGTTAGAATGTCTTCGATTCACATCAGAGACCAAGAAACTGATCTACAGAGTCCCCCAAGGATCATCCCACAGCCCCACCCTCTTCAGCGTCTACATGATTCCGCTACCCAACATCATCCAATCCTAAGGCATCTCCATAAGCTCATACACTGACAACATCCAACTCATCCTCGCCCTGACGAACAAGACAACCACATCCAGAACCAACTTCACCAACTGCATGACCATGGTAGCAGACTAGATGAGAACAAACTGCCTGAAGCTCAATTCTGACAAGATGGAAGTTCTGATCTTTGGAAACAAGTTCTTCCCATGGGACTCCATCTGGTGGCCATCAGAGCTAGGACCAACACCAGCACTAACCGACCATGCAAGAAACCTGAGGATCATCCTGGAAGGCAAACTCACCATGAAGGCACAAGTTAATGCAGTGAGAGCCTCTTGCTTCCAAATCCTATGCATGCTAAAAAAGATCTACAGCTGCCCAGAACACCAGACGGACCGTTACCCAAGCACTCATCACAAGCAGTCTTAACTATGGCAACGCACTCTATGCTGGCATCTCCAAGCAACTCCTACAAAGGCTCCAGACCATCCACAATGCCACTGTAAGACTCATCCTGGACCTCCCCAGCCACACCCACATTGCAGCACACCTCGAAGAGCTTCACTAGCTCCCCCTTCACAAACAAAGCCAATTCAAACCCCTTGCTCACTCATACAAAGCCCTACACAACTTTGGACCAGCATACCTTAACAGCCTCATACACTTTCACCAGCTGACCATAAACCTATGCTCTAGCTCATTCATGCTTGCACACACCCCCACATTCACAAAAATAGAGCAGGCGGTCACTCATTCTCCTACATTGCACCCAAAACATGGAACAACCTCCCTTAACACATCAGGGCTTCCTCCTCACTACTTGAGTTCCGCAAGAAGCTAAAGACAAATAACTCCAGGGGACCATATACCCACTCACCTGCTCAAGTGCCTGGATACCCTCACGGGTGATAAGTGCACTCTACAAATCTACGTAACATAGCAGGATTTTCTGGGAAGGCTTGGACTGTTGTATGTGTCAACTAATCTCAAGATAGAACCTGTGAACAAACCATGATAGAAAATTACTGAGACTTCCTCTCTCTGGATTTTTCGCACCACTACGGGGATGGAAAACCTGAGTTCAGGCAACCAAACTCCTTCTGGGGAACCTTAGTTTGTGAATGTTAATTACCTGATTATTCTTCTCCATAAGCACTGCAGAGGGAGCATGAGTTTGCACACCTGTTAACAGCTCAGCATTCGACCGCCGAACAGACACCTTACACTCAGCCAACAAATCACTGGGAACAACACAATCAAAGAAAGTATTTGGATCTTCACAAAGCCCCTTCGAAATATTCATATATCTGTCAACCTGAGTAAACCACAGCTAAGGGTTTCCTCCTAACTTGGTAAATTGATTTGCAGATATGAAAAGATCACCATGACTCCAAGGCACATCAGCATATGCACCCCCATGTACTTGTCTCAAGGGGTAGCCTCTAACCTCTGAGTCGCATTTGCTAGCCTTACCCTCTGGCCCTCTTGCATCACTGTCCTTCCTCTTCTTATTTACCTTGCTAGACTACCGTGCTTTGATCTTTTGGGTGTCACTCCATTTCTGAATGTTCCCTACCATTTTACTCAAATGCAACTTCAGCCTGATCATTCTCATATTTGCAAGCGGGTACTCAGTTATGAATTTCCAAAGGTTTTTCTGCAGGGTTTGACTTTTGGATAAATTAATTTTCTATTCTGCTGCTATTCCTACAAATGCTTCATAAGCCTCACGTGCATGTCTAGACGCCTCTCTACGCAGGAAAAGGAGTTCTTCTTTGTCATATTCATTCATAAATTCTAGCTTCAGTGTCCCCTTTAAGATTTCCACAAACTCAGTTTTTGTTTTTACTACATCCATTGCCCTTACTGGCAATGGGTGTCCTCTTCCTCTGGGACATCTGACTCAAGTCTTCGTCTACCTCAACAACAGGCACGCTCACTAATGGGGTTGTGGTTGTTTGGGTCTTGCTCCTGGATCTACAGTGGCTCTTATGCTAAGGACAAGGGTAACAGTTACAACTGGAGCAACAACTGGGGCTGGTATGAAAACAACTGTATTTGCAGGCAATATTGGAAGACCTGATACTACCACTGGGGTACTAGTAGCAATGAGTAGTCATTGCACAGGGAAACCTTATTGCACTGGTGCACGTACACCTGAGTCGACAATGGATGGGGGTCCTCCTACAGTCAGATTCAAATCAACCAAATTGATTTTCTTCTCCAGGCTGAACAACATTATATGGAGCAGATTGAGAAGCCAACATGTCATCCAAAAATCCATCACTAGAGTCACTATTGCTCCCTTCATTACTCCTCACTTCAATCACACTCCCCTCTCATGCTTCTTTCTATGTGTTCTTCCACTAGTTAAAACAGTGTGCATCTTCACTCTCTCAATCATATCTTTACTCCATGCTTGCTGTTCTGCATGCCACTTCACTTCCACCCAAACCTAACTGTTTTTTTCTTTATTCTGATAATTTTCCTTCTCTTTCACATTTGCTGCCCACTCCCAAACATTCAAGGCTCCATATTGGGCTGTTCTAGTGGGGGCTTCATTTAATATAGTGCCCGCCTGAAATTCTCACTTATTTTTAAGCTGAAAGTTCCACAGAGAGAAAACTGCAGAGACCTTCCATTTGCAGTGATCTTATTCCATTGTTTAAGTCAAATACACATGGGTAGACCAGCATTGGCTGTCATATAACGAACAGGTATACCCTCGGGAGGGGCCTCCTCACCTTCACAGACCAGTATTCTCACATTATCACTAAATAAAGCCCTTCATTTCTGAGAAATGACATCTTCACTCTGTAAGTAGCACAGCACAATTCAATAGATGTGAATCTAAATAACCGGCAGTTCTGTACAAATCACAAAGCAAAATGCCACAACAGTAACACCGAATCTCAACGCAACACCAGAAAACTATCCACACACAGCGCAGCATTCTCTGACTTAATGACCAGTCCCAGCAAGGTACACACACACTGACCAACCAATACCATAAGAGCACCTTATGAAGCATCTCGCAACACCTTGCAGCAGTTCTCAGTCCACAGCAATCAATTTGCGCAACCAATAATTAGCAAATGAAAATTCTTGTCTGTTTCACTAAAAGAAAGATGAAAGTATACAATCACTCTGAGGGAATCAGGGAATAACACTCTCCTGTGTTCACACACACAAAGGGAAATCTCAACCAGTGGCAACCCACCCTGACAAGTCGGCTCCTCCATACAGAAGGATTAACCAAACACCAATCTTAATTAGTACATAAGAAGTTACAACATATTGTACTGAATGTTTTATCCGGGGTTCTTAGACTTTGACAAGTCCGATAACAACTTCGACTCTTACAACAAGCACGTTTCTCTTCGTAAGTGTAAGCAAAATACATAAGGCAGCATCCTTCACAAAGCTCACAATAATACGGAGATATCCTGGACTCAAAATGGACATCATCCAGCCCATTACCACAATAAAGTCAATAAACACCGGAACACTCTTCCACACAATCAATCTAGGACAATGCAATTGCTCAGATATGCTGGAACACCGCCAGTTCCTCCAAACCGGATCACAGGAACCTCTGGGACAAGGACAAATCTGGGGCAGATTCTGACAGATTTTGGGCAAATTCTAACTACCTACACCTCAGTGAGAACCATCCTCTGCTGCCATTTTGATAGCATGTAAGATCAGGATGGTGTTTGCACCACGCAAACTCGAATCTTTGCTATGTTCACTGGGATGGTACTTTACCTCGAACTGAGACTAAAATCATAAGATCAGCAATATATCAATGACAGTGAAGCAGAATTTTCACCACAGGAGCAATGGAGGAGAGCAATTTTGCAAACCCAGAAGGATTAATAATACATTTTTAAAGTTAAAGTCAAATCAAATCAGTCAGGCATAAATCAATAGTCACCTAAATCCAGGCAATTCAATTCGGCAAATGCAAGTACATGTTATGAAAAACACCATAAGCAAATTGAGATGAAATGTTGTTCCCATAATAGAAACTCCCTAATGCTAAGCTAAGGTTGTGGGTAAATAGAACTAATCATGTGGATTTACTAAATGTTTTTACCCATGACTATCACTGACCTAGCACCCCTATACACTAGATGGGAATGTTCATTGGGCAGAGAGTTCAGGGGTAAAGAATGGGATCAGACCCTAGGGCAAGTACACAGGATATCTAGAAATACTAGATTCAAGCACACACAATTTAATTACCTCCACATAGCATATCTAACCCCCCACAGAATCAATGTCATTATGCAAGTGGACAACATGTGGTCCCCCAAAGCTCTCTGTCAGAGCTGCCCTATACTGGGGCCATTTTGGGCCAAGGTAATTTAGGATTTGGAACTTATACTTTACAAGAGAGACTCACTGACTGTGAATGCATGCTTGTTGGAAATGTGCCCCAGCAGGCCGGAAAAGAAGATTGAGAAATAGGTTCATGGACTTAGCTCTCGAGATTGCCCAAAGGGACATAGCACTGCATTGGCTATCAACAGAGAGACTACTGAATTGTAGGTGGTGGTAGCTGCCCCAAGGGCAGAGGAGAAGAGAGGGGTGCGATAAAGACCTATTGCAGATTTATAGCTGGAAGTAATAGCGGCTTTTGCAGAGGAGGATAAATTGAGGGGATGAACAACTCATAGTGATGCTGCATGCCAGGCCTTTGGGGTTGTTTTGGGACTTCAATCCTCTGTATCCTGGGCAAAGAGAGAATGATGCACACTGCATTGCCAGTCATATACAAGAAGGATAAACATTGCCAATGACTGTCAAAGGGGTGGTCTGCAAACAAAGTAAACCTGAACGTTCGACTTTGCTGAAGTGAATGAGTGTGTAAGCAGGACAATAAAAGTTCTTAGTTTGCTTGTTGTTAAAGGTAACCAATTGAGAGTCCAGGGATACGTTGATTTAGTGGGCAGGGATAAAAAAGTCTTTTCATGTATGACAGGAGATGAGATCGGCTAGCTATACTGTACAATGATCCAAACTGATTTTGTTGCTGCACCAAAGTTGCATAACTGCTGTATGAAACATTCCAGTAAAAACAGATTTGGAAAAAAAAAGGTTGTGGGTAAGTGGGGAAACTTTGAAGCTGCTGATGTCAGCAAATATAGCATCAAAAGTAGAACCGAATAAAGGTTTCAATCAAGAAAATGAGAAATATTTTGCTCTAGAAAGGAAGTCTATGAGCAGAAATGTAAGGATCATTGGGTCTCAAGAGAGAGAGAGAGAGAGGGGACATCAGCCTGCAAAGGTGAACAGGGGCAAGTCTGACTAACTAAAATCAGTTTCACACAGTTAAAACATGAAATTTCATCTAAGAGATACATTCATCAGGTTCTTCCTAAGTATAGACCACTCACAAATCAGTATTCCCAATGAAGATGGTGTTAGCCTCCTTCTCGTGGATAATATAATGCCAGATTCTTCAATCATCGTAGCCTTCGCATTATCTCACAAAAGAGTATCCACCTTCTCTGCCTCCCAATCCGAGCAGGTGCTGAGAATCGTCGACTGGCCAGTTAATTGCAACAAACATGACCTTCGCATAACACGCTAAAAGGAAATAATTTTTAATGAGAACACTGTGCCTCTGGTGACTGAAATAGAAAGAAAGTTATGCACTCTAAGCACAAATACAAAGGTTACTTTAGAATGGAGTCAGGCACCTAAGCTTACTCATGTCAAAGTTAACATTCATACATCCCAGCCTTGGCCATGGCAACATCGAAAACATATGAATCTCTTGTTTCAATAAATCTAAGTGTAAAATAACATGTGCAGTCATATAAGTAATGCTTAAGCATGTTGCTAGTTAACATTTTATTAAGAGTAAATAAATGATGACTTTGCGTCACCCCTGTGGCACCAGAACATTGCTTCTACCACTGGTGAAGTGAGCTGTGTCCGCCTATGCTTCCAGCAATTCCACCAATACACGTATTCAGCAAAGGTGCACTTTACTGTGGAGATGGAATAAAAGCACCTTCTGAGCAGGAAATCAGTGATTTTGATGTTTCCTTGAGACATGTTGGTCCAAAATCTCTCTAATCACAAGACATGTGTGTGGAAAATGGCCCTTCTGCAGGGTCATCCCCAAACATTTTGCCTTCCTCCTCCCCTTTTGCTGAATTAGTTTCTGTTGGCTTTAGGACTCTGAGCACTTTACCACTGCTAACCAGTGCTAAAGTGCATGTGCTCTCTCCCTAAAAATATGGTTTATACCTGTTTGGCATATTTAATTTACTTATAAGTCCCTAGTAAGTGCTCTACATGTGCCCATGGCCTGTAAATTAAATGCAACTAGTAGGCCTGCAGCACTGATTGTGCCACCCACTTGAGTGGCCCTTTAAACATGTTCAAAGCCTACCATTTCAGAGCCAGTGTGTGCAGTTTAAACTGGCATGTCTACCTAGCAAGTTAACCCTGTAGGCCCAAACCTTCCTTTTTAATACATATAGGTCACCCCTAAGGTAGGCTCTAGACAGCCCCAAGGGCAGGGTGCAATGTATTTAAAAAATTGGACATGTACTTTTAAGTTTTGCATGTTCAAGTAGTGAAAAACGTTTACATTCGTTTTTCGCTACTGCAAGGCCTATCTTGCCTGTAGGGTAACATTGGGATTGCCTTATTGCATCGTATAAGTGTAATTCTCAACTGGGACAAGATAAATATTTCAAGTTTGGTGTCTCTGGACTCACAATTTAAAATCACAACTTATGGTAAAGTTGGATTTTAATTTCTAAGTCTGAAAATGTCACCTTTAGAAAGTTGGCATTTTATTACTTTAATCATTCTGTGCCTCTGCCTGTATCTGAATACAAGTCTGGGTTGGATGACAGTTGGGCTTTGTGCATTCTCTCTAGACAGTCACACACAAATGGAGGTGAGGTGTGCCCGATGGGCCATTCACATCCTGATGGGCCATTAACATCCTGATGGGAGTTTCTGAGCTAGATGGTAGGGAGGAGCTGACACTTGCACTTGAATAGGGCTGTGCCTGTCCCCACACAAAGAGCTGCATACCCCCCCTGTAGTGAGTCTGGTGCTACGACAGGAAGAGCAGAGATCTTTTGTACTTCAAAGGCCTCTATTTGAAGTCTCCCACATTTCAAAGGTCTCTCTTTCAAGTCTTCCCCATTTCAAAGGCACAACTGGGTATAAGTACTGGATCCCTGACACCATCAACTCCGTACACTCTGGACCTGAGGACACTCTGCCAGGAAGAAGGACTGCTGTGCTGCTGAAAGGACTGACACTCTGCTGGACTCTTGCTCTGCTGTGCCTGCTCTGCTGCCCCTTGACTGGTGTCTTCTGTTTCGCTGAAGTTTCAGGGACAGAAAAGACGTCCCACAAACCTGCTCTTGCACCTGGACTCTGCAAGCTGTGAGTCTGCCCTGTCAAGTGTTGCCACCCTGGGATCCCCGGAAGCAACACCAAGGCTCTCAAAGCCTCGCCACACAGCATCTCCTAACCGATGCTGGATGACACGAAGCCTTGCAAAGCAAGGCTGCGCAAACCACGCACCAGAATTTAAGGAGCTGTGTTCAGCGGGCCCAAGTGGGTCCCTGTAGCTGGCCCACGCTCCATCATGGTCGGCCTGAACTTGTGACTGTGTCCCAATCCGGCACAACCAGATAACCACAGCGCTTTCTCAGGATCAACTTATTTTTTTTTATTGTTTTGGTATTTTGTCATTTATACAATCATAATCTATTTTTCTAACCTGGTATGGAGCCTTTTTCTGGTGTTTTCACTATGTTACTGTATGAGTTATTGTACAAATAGTTTACACCATGCCTTAAATTAAGCCTGACTGCTCTATACCAAGCTACCTGAGGGTGAGCACAGGTTCATTTAGGGTGTGTATCTGACTTACCCTGACTATAGTGGTGGTCCTTTTATAGACAGGATGCATACCTCTGCCAACTAGAGATCCCATTTCTAACAATGTGCCATTAAGGTCATTCAAGGAGCATGTGTACCTGGGAAGCTCCCCTACTCAACCCTCAAGATGAGACCACTCTGGATGTCAATGCTCGCACCCTAACAAGTTTGTGAAGGTAACCCTGCTGTGTGTAACATATGCAAATTCAATTGGGCATTGAGCTCTGCTTGGTTCTTCAAAGATTATCTAAAGATATAGCTTATTGGAGGAAAACACTGAAGAAACTAAGATGCCTTGCATTGCTTGCTATACGCATTGCTCATTGCAGGAGCGCAAAATTGGAAAATAGAAAAATGCAAACATACTATTAGTATACCAGATTCATCTCTATGTCTACCACGGACAACGAGTCCTGCATATTTCCGAAGAAAATAGAAAAACAACTGGAGAAGGCGCTAGGGTAAAACCCCAGTTATTGTAGTCCAAGGGTCACTGGGGCAAAAAAAAAAAAGAAAAAGGCAGAAAAAGTACCTTCACTTTCTTCTTAGGGGATAATTATCTTTCAAATCAACGGACACGTTTCAGCACTGTTTATAGAGTGTGGTTCTGACCTATAGAGCAAGGACAGTGATGAGAACAGATGAGGTAGTAGTAGTGAATAACGGACTACCAAAAGTAAGAATTGAACGCAACACATGCAGTCTTAAAGTCTTTCCTTCTTAAACTCTCCTCGACGTCTAAACCGCAGTAATATTTCCACTCACTGTACAGCACTGTACAGCAGAGGGAAGAATGGTAACGCCAGCTCGCAGCCAGTGTCTGTCTCTCCTCTTCAACTGCCTGTATACCAGAACTAATAAAGGGTGATGAAACGCGGTGTTTATTCAGTAGTGAGACAATCGATGAACACACTGAATTATTCATGAACACAGATAAAAGTAGACTGGATGTTAAGTGAAGCAGATCATGATAAAACTGTCAAATCAGCATTTTTAAAATGCATGATTTTATTCAGTGTCTCATTTCTGGAACTGGAAAATATCTATTTAAGAAATTAAGTCTACTATGGTGCAGTCAGTGTCAGTTTGTGGTTGGGGTAATGAGCACAAGGAAAGTCCAACAAGTATTTCCTTGGTGCAAAGTAATCGGCACAAGTTGTCGTATATTAAATTCATCAACATTCATTAAGGGAATTGTTTGTTTTGGAAATAAGACCCTGGATATTCTGAGCAGCTCATTTGAATTAAAAAAGGAATATATTTTGAAATCGAAGTACAATTCAATTACATGTCCGAAATAAATACTTTATTTTCTGGGTTGCTTAACTTTTATTTTAGCATAAAAAAGGGAACTTGACTAGGTCAGTTCAATATTACAGCATTTAAATTCGAATGATCCGTTCATTCCGCTATAAATTTATAAAGCAGCCTAGAAGGCATTGGTGAACATAGCTTCATGAAAAATCATACAGGATGTTTGAAATATTCACAGCTTGCAAGGAATTTTAACAGTATTGAAAGAGTGAGGAGGAAACATAAAAAAACTCTGGGGCATATTATCAAGGGGCCGCGATAAAATTATCGCCGCTTTAGCGTCCGTTTTCGGGCAAAAAGCGGCGATAATTTTATCGCAATATAATCAAGGACACGCTAGGGCGTGTTTCCTTGACTTAGCGCCCGTTTCCAGCACGCCTAACTTCGCATCTCTAATGAGATGCAAAGTGGGCGTCACTGGGCGTACCCCTGACGGACTACCTTGTTAAATATTGCGAAATGTACATCGCGATATTAACAAGGAGTCCCACACATTTTTGCAGACATTAGTTTTTGGCGAAAACCGCGGTTTTCGCCAAAAACTAACGTCTGCAAAAATGCTGACTTACCTATACCTAACAATGGGGGTGGATTATGCTGATACGACCACAGGGTCGTATCAGCAAGGTTATCACCGTTTTCCATGGAACATCGCAGGAAAACCAGCGATGTTCCATGGAAAACACCGCTATCGCTGGGAAATTATCGCCATTGCGCTATGCGTTGTTAATACAGCGATAGCATGGCGATAATTGCCAGCGATAGCCGGCGATAAAAAGAATCTCGCTAAGAGCGGCCAGCGATAATTATCGCTGCCGCTTGATAATATGCCCCTCTGTTTTTGTAACAGTATTGGCAATCCGACAAGTGTGCAATATAAAAAGACTGCATTTTGATTTTCTCTTAAAATGCCAATATCTCTTAGAGATAATAGCTAAGCCTGGGACAAGACTGCAACCCCTATCTATCACTACATATTGTTGTCATTGCATCAGTCTGTGAAGATAGAACACTAAACAATGAACTGGCAAACTGCTGCAGTGGCAAATTCATCCATTACTCAACATGTCAGATATTTATTTTTGTGAAATAAATATGGGAGACATTTTTACTTACAGAAACTGTATTCTGATTGCAGCTATTTGAACTACTATCCGCATTTTACATATGAACAAATAATAATAACACATATATTTATAAATTCGCAACTCTGAATAACTGGAACGCTTTTCACTGAGGGGTATGAAACAAACAATGAGAGCAAAGCTCCAGTTGTCTATGATGTCACTCAGAATCACCCCAAGATCAAACACATGCCCTTTATTAACATGTACCCTTCTTTTACGTTATACATGGTCCCTCCATTTCATCTCCAACTGCTGTCATCTGCTGTGCAGGAGTAGAAGAGTCAAGGGGTAGCCTGTATTTAACCTGCCACCTTCCACCTATTCCACCACTCTCTGGACAGACCTTCCATGGCCCTTACAAATATTTAAAACACATTCTCAGAGTTCTGCCACCCACCTCACCACCCTCTTCATTTATCTTTCCTTACCCAGCTAATTTTTTAACAAACTTGGTCCTACCACCTATCAATACTGCAATCTCTCAATTTCTGACTCTCCCTACCTCCTATCACCCATGCCACCACTCCCTCCTTTTGCCGCCCCCCTCTACCTTAATTGAAAGAATTAAAAAATCCGGGGCATATTTACAAATACTTTGCAATGATTTTGTATGACAGTAACTCAGGCTTATGATTCTGCACACTTTACCATTGCTAACCAATGCTAAAGTGCTTATGCTCTCCCTTTAAAACATGCTACAGTGGCTTTTACCCAATCAGCATATTTAATTTACTTGTAAGGCCCCAGTAAAGTTGCACTATCTGTGCCCAGGACCTGTAAATTAAATGCTACAAGTGGGCCGACAGCACTGATTGTGCCACCCAGTTAAGGAGCACTTTAAACCTGTGTGCATGTGATTTTAACCACAATTTAGACTGAGTAAAGTAAACCTTTTGCCAGGCCCAAACCTTCCTTTTTAATACATATAGGTCACCCCTAAGGTAGGTCATGGACAGCCCAGAAGGCAGGGTGCAATGTATTTAAAAACTAGGGTGTGTAATTTTTACATGTCTTGGTAGTGAAAATCTCTTAACTTATTGTTTCACTACAGCAAGACCTACCTCTCCCATAGGATAACATTGGAATTACTTTATTACATTTTATAAGTGTAGTTTCCAAATGGGAAAATGTAACTAGTTCTTGTTTGGAGCCTAGGAAATCCTAATTTAAAATCCTAGCTTATAATGAAGTTGGAATCTAAATTACAATTCTTAAATTGCCACTTTTAGAAAGCTGGAATTTTCTTGCCTTAGCAATTTGGTGCCTGCAGCCTGTCTCTGGGTCACATGGCTGGGGTTGGGTAACAGTTGGGCTTTGTGTATTCCTCATAGACAGCCACACAGAATGGAGAGCTTAGGTGTGACTGGATGGGCCATCAATGGCAGGATGGGAGGGAGGAGCTGGGGCCGGCACCACTTGCACTTGAATAGGCTGTGTTATGTCTCCACACAAATGGCTGCATACCCCCTGTAGATAGTCTGGAGCTAGGACCGGGAAATCTCCACTGCTGCATGCATTGGACCCATCGCAAAGACCCGCATCACCTTTGCAGTCTCATTGGAACCTTCACTGTGTGATGCAACCTTGTTGCAGGGCCCTCACATCCCTCGTTGACGATGATGCTGGACTACACATCGCAGCCTTGCGGCTCCTCAGAACCGATGCATCTCCCTGACTGCATGTTGCATCCTCGACATCGGACTTCACATCGCAAGCCCCATCAACCGGATCCTAGATGACAATGCAGGAACTTGCATTGCAGCCTCCCCGCATCTCTGAACCAATGCATCTCTTCAGATGTGAGACACATCTTCGACACGGATCCTTGCAACCAGCACTTAAGGTACTTTGTCCAGAAGGTCTAAGTGGGTCCCTGTAGCCAGCCCATGCTCCATTGTGGTCGGCCAGAACTTGTGAATTTGTCCCGGTCCAGTGAGACCAGATATCCATATTTTACACTTTATGCTTTTTGGTGCTATCTTAACGAAAAACCTTTACATTTTAATATCTCTGGTCCTACTGATTGGATTTGTGTTGTTTTGGTCTCGTGTTATTTACTAAAGAAAGTTCTATTTTTCTAAATTGGAGCAGGAGCCTTTTGTGTGATGTTTGCACTGGATTACAGTTTGAAGTGTTGCACCAATACTTTACACATTGCCTCTAAGTTAAGCCTGACTGCTCTGTGCCAAGATACCAGAGGGTTGAGAACAGGTTAATTTACGGTTAGCTTGTGCCTCACCCTGACAAGGATTGTGCTTGCTGCTTGACCAGGGCTCACACCCCTGCCAACCAACAACCCAGTTTCTCACAGTTCTTAAAAGCAATTATTTAATTGTTATATGTCTCTTATTGTCACTTTAAACATAGCATATCTTCCAGGACATTTACTGTTGTAACAGTTTTCCATTGTCAGTTTTACCTCAGAAAACAGGGGGAAATATTAGGTACTTTCCAGAAAATGCAGCAAATGTATCCTTTTGTAATATTACGTTGAAAACACAAAAATATACAAGGAAACTGTGACTATTATCCACATTTTGAAAGGACTGATAAACAGTAAGTATAATGATGTAAGGGGGCAGGGCTTCACTAGTAGTTATTGAGCTGGGATAGGGAAGGAACCTCTGATTTGCTTCCGGTATTTTGGCAACTGGGAGGGCCCTTCTCATAATGCATAATGTTGCTGCCTTGTAAAACCTGAAACTCTGCACTGCCAACATTTAACATATTCATAGTCTACCAGAAGCTGAGACAAGTCTCATCACAGACAACATCCAGACATCACCATGTCTTTGTATTATGCATCACCTTTCTATATAAGACCATTTATCATCTATCACCTATCTGTAAAGGTCAGAGTTTCTCTCTGTGGCAAAGTGAGACCATTGTGGTTTCTATTAACACATTGCTACTATAGTAAATATATCTTCTATTCAACATCTCAGGTTTATTTTGCGAACATGATTGAGCTATACATTTGTGTCATTAATGTACATGCATCCATGTACATTAGCTTTATTTTACATGAATATATCATGAGATGAAGCAATTCCCTATAACAGTACACTTATCATTTCATCTTACCACATCAAATGGCATGACATAACATATTTTGCAAATAGCATTGCATATTGCATCTTAATTTTCAAAGGGTTCATATGTAATGGTAATAATATGCAAAGGTGAAAGCACTTTCTATTACTGTTTGATACAAGTAAGACTCTCAGAGTCATCTCAAAACCTCTGGTCAATGATTAGAGGGGCATGCAGTCCCCTTGAACAAATGCATTGCCTAATATTCTATTCATTTCTACATTCTTGGATGTATTTCAAAATGCTGGAAATGTTTTTATTTCATAAATGAAGCGAAAAAAAAAACGTTAAATTCATAGAGGCACCAACATTGTCATCTCCTTTAGTCATTCTTTGTATGGTGGCCTAGTCTTGATTAGATTAGATCACATTGTTAGTATGTATTTCACACTCCTTTTTTAAGGACATTTTTAGATTTCTGAGTGACAAGAAATCCAGCCTGAATGATTGGCTAAGACAGCTCTTGTTAACTAGACTTCCTCCTGCTTTTCTGCCTAGAGAGTTTATGTACTTAGATTTTCCAATGATGTTTTTAACTCCTGCCTTGCTTTCCTTCAGCTTTAGAGAAATGTCCATTGACTCCAGATCTTCCCTGCGTTGACCCTGATAACCATTCTCCAGAGAGATGTATCACCATTTCTCTCAATTTGCTCCTGTGGATACTGAATAACATCAGTAGTTCATTTTGAAGCAAGTAGTTGACTTGGAAAGTCTGGCACTAGTATGGTGTGTGAATTGCCAAGATCATACGCTCATTTTGCACTATAAAGATGTTTTACTCGCTTTTCCCTTTGTCTTGTTTCGGTTCCTTCGTATCACTGTTTTCCTACCTCTAAGAAAGTGCCTCTTTTTTCATGGTCACCACCATTTTATTGCTGAGCAGTATTGAACTCTGCACACTGCTGTCCAGGCACCAGTGTATGTACTCTGACTCCTAAAACATAGTAATATTGACTAGTTCCCAATTGACTTATTTAATTTTACTGTAAGGCCATAGCATATGGTGCAGGAAAATACATCAATGGTATGGAAAGTTAAATATCTACTGTGGATTGCCAGCTTTTTGTGCCATCTACCAGAGTGACAAAGGAAACATGGCTTCAGGTCTACCTCCAGGCGAATCAGTAAAAAAAACATTTTTACAGGAAAGAACCCACAGTCTAAATATTGAATACATCACCCCTAAGTAGGCAGTGTAGCTCACAATGTAGGGTGCCTAGTATTTAAAAGTGTCACATGCAAGAATTTAATGTTGGCATGTACCTGTCACACCAAAGGGCCACTCACCTGAATATCCAGGGCTTCTGCAGAAGTGAAGATCTTTCGCCTCTTCCCTCCTGGGTCAATCCTTAGTATCAGAAGAGATGATGAATACTAATTACTGACCCTGGGGAGAGATGGATTGGGGAGAGAGAGAGAGATAATGATTGGTGTGTATTGATCATTTCAGGCAGGACCCTTCAAGTTCTTGTGTCAAGGCAAACTCCTACTGACAGGTGAGCTGCCCTGTGAAAAAAGAACTCAATCACTTTAGGCAATCATACAAGAATGTTTTACAATCAGCTTGAGAATGCTTTTCTTGCCCTACTATTCAGTTTTTTGTAGCTTACCTCAACAACCTCCAAATCCAGCTGTGGAGACCACCATACAGTAAAATTAGACTTATGTGAAAAATTTCAATTTTACAATAAAGGTTCATTTGGAGTGTTTTTTGGGTGCAAGTCCTTGAGAAAATAACAAACCAGAATCACTGAAATAAATCAGAGTCTGCTAAAGGGGTTCTTTGAACTCTGACTTCTGCATAGTTATAGTTTCTTCACTGATGATAATGATACTGTTAACTGCCTTTTACGTTGTGTTACTTCACACAACTGCACAATTTCTGCTTTTTTTTACCATTTTATTATGCTAAACTTCCTCATTAAAATTCAAACTGTAAAGGTGTCCCTGAAGAAAGGAGAAACCAAAAATGAGAGGCATCCAGATAGTGCACTAACCTGATGTCCTTATAATGGTACAAAGTTTCTGGGGCCTTTAGCGTTCGTGATAGATTGATGGTTGTAGTCAAGATGAGGGAGGCATGGTGGCTCTGGCTGAAAGACCAGGTTCCAGGTTGCAGAAAGGCATCTTAGAGGGACTGGCATCTAAAAAAATATTTCAAGCTCCCAGCTTCCAGGTGGCAGTATCCGAGTTGCTCTTCTCAGAGGCAGTGTGATTCAGAACCCACAGGCGGGGCTGGCAGAAGTTACAGCTCTTTTTTCAGATTCACACTTTTAACAAGGTATTTATAGCCAGCCTGTCATGTACATAGAGAGTGATGCTTACCAATCGCAAGACAGTCTCCGTTAGAAAACAGAGGCAGGAAACAATGAAAGACAGGCCTTTAATTAGTCAGCATATAAACTAACGTGCACTGAAGTGCCTTTTAAATCAAACACTCAACAGAGCATGCAAAATAAAGTACATAGCAGAGTACATGGCACCTGCCTAATTGAAAAATAGTGATGATAAAAGGGAACATACAGCTCAGGTGGACCAGGGTATGACAATGACTAGCTCCCAAAAGCTATTTTCTCTGTTATGACTGTAGCTGTTCTTTGGGAAACACTGAAGTTCAGATTATGTAATAAATCTGTTAACCTTAGATTGGTATAAGCTACAGAGGCGATGAAACCACTATTTTTATCAATTAATAAAAATCCACTTCCTTTGTGAAATCAGTTTTTTAATAGCTCTTTAGGAAAAGTGACCTTATAAAAATTACACTTTACCTGCCTGAGCAACCAGTAGGCTAATTAACATCAGCCTGATGGCAGATGGCCCTGCCAGACCTTCCCCTCAATGAAGGGTGAAAACTACTTCCAGAGCAGAAACAATGGCTGAAGCCTTTTCACAGGAAGACCTGGTAGTGAGGTATGTGACAGGTCTTAGCTCAATAAAGGCAACTCAGGAGAGTTCATGAACTACATTAACTTGAAAGGGATGAGGGCTAGGCCTGCCCATTCATTGCTAGGTGTAAAGGAAGACCTGTGGAAGAGAAGCTCTTGTTCCCTAGGCCCTATTTAGGTAGTTTGGAACCAGCCAGGTGAAGGGAGGGAAGCTGGACCCAGAAACAGATTGGTGTGGTTAAGAAGGAGGGAACTGTTCATTTCCCAAAAAACACCCCTCCCTGACACATAAACTCCCTTCAGGAGAAAAGAGATTCTGGCTTGGTTGGTTTGCTTCAGAAGAATGAACTATGGAATAGTTTGCAGTAAGGCAAGCAGAATGTGTTGCAAAAAGGCAAGGGTTGGCCCTAGAAACTTTTTTCTCATTAGTTAGGGAGTGTCCAGGGGTCACCCCCATCTATTGGCTAGTGAAATCCATAAATCTGGCACCTCAGCCACAGCTTATCAGAACACTCTCTGGACTAGCGGAAGAACAGAAGTGGATTGGACCTGATGTTTGAAACCGGTGTGGAGACCTGAAGGGCTGAACCTGCTCTAAAGTTCACCCAGTACTAGGAAGTGGACTCTATGGTTAAGTTGACTAAACTCCTGTATGGCTACAGGAACACAACACTTTGAAAGAGGCCTTTTTCTTGAAGTGACCTGCAGACCAATAGCAACTGGAAGTGGACTGGACCCTGCTGGAGTGAGTCCTGGGCCCTAAATGCTAACCCTGAGGTCCTGGGAGCATTAGACATTACCAAGAGGATCTGCTCCAGAAACTCTGAAAAGTTGGGACTTAGAAAATGTTTGGCCTTCCAAGACCTCCAGAGCATCAGCATTACCTCACAGCAAAGGTGTCCGAGTTTAAAATGACTTTGTCAGATACAACGTCCATTTTACCTGACTGGAGGTTTTTGTTGCTCCTTAAAAAATGCTAAATCCAAAGGTGGAAAACTTGACTGGGTGAAGGTGTGAAAAATAGCCGCCTGACTCAAGTAGTTCGTTGACTGCAAAATTAGAATTTCTCCCTTTCAGAGCTTTTCCCACCAAAACCAATGGTTTCAGCAGGGCCTTGTTCAGAGGCTATCTGGGGTTGAAAGGACTTCTGTGGATATAGCCTACAGCCTTGCCCTGCTAGACCATTTCAACTTCCCTTTCAGAGACTATAGGTCCCTGGGGGGCTGAGCCATGGTTTAAATTAATGAAACTTTGTTTTACCCCAAAAGGTTTGTGGTCTTATTCCTTGTGGTAAAATCATATGCACCTCAATTAAGAACCCACTTTCTTGCATTACCCCAGGAATATTTCTTGCCATCCAGTGAGATATACTGGGGAAAAGTGGTTCCTTAAGGGGAAGGGAGGGGCCACTTCAGAGTCCCCTAAGGATACATTTCTCCCCAACCCCCAGAAATGGAAAATTTGCTGAGACCTCACTTACCATTACATTTTAACCTCCATCCTGAAAATAGTTCCCTGTCCTACAATTGTTATAACTGCAAATTATATTGCTCCTCTACTACCGTCATACATTTTTGGTATCATCACAGTAAAGTTATCCACAATATTGCAAAGCTTGGACCACTCAGAGACGGAGATTGTGCAATGACAGTGGAGTCATGGAGGACCCCCTAGCACCCTTGAGATATTCCCTCTTTCCTTCTCACTTTTTGTTACTCAGCCTACCCCTTGGCCATATCTGACTCCTATGCTGTCTGCTGACACCTTAGGTTACCCCTCATTCCCTGTTAAAAATAGGGTTATTTTTCTAATCCCAACAGCAGGCATATCCATTCCTGTCACCTTCCCTAACATACTATACTCTTGACCAAAATCAATCCTTGCTCTCCACTGATACAGGCCAAATAAACCTCATTTCACTCCTTTATAGTTTGACATTATGTGGAAAGTATATATTTTATTCATGTGAATGTATTAAGTATTTTAATTAAACGTCTTTATATGGTAAATTTTATTTTTTAAACACACACACATATACACCCAGGCACACACACACAAACACACGTTGTATGTGTGTATGTATTTTTGTGTGTGTTAAGCCCACACTTCGGTTACTTCTTCTCTCTTTTTGGTGGCATTCTGCTCAGCATGACATTTTATATGTGCTTGCTTGTCCGATCTGTGCCCAAGGAAATTCAATACATGGCATAGCCCTTTGGCTCTGTACAACTCTTGCATGCACCACTAAAACCTTGGCATACAATATTCACTGATTTTATTGTATATCTTCCACACTGATGTTTGCCATGTTGTAAAGCACATAGTTGATGTCTTTTCCTAGCTGGCCGACGTCTCTTCCTTTCCGTACTGGTCCTACAGCTACAAACATGGCCAAAGGTTTCTTGATAGATATTTTCTAATTACGTGGTCTATCATATTTCATATTATGTGATAAAGAGTCTCACTATATATCTCGTTTGTTGCAATCAATTTGCTCATCACTAGGTATTCAAACATCATTATTTTCTGCATTTCACCAACAAACTAATGGACATAAAAGTTAACCAATTTCTAGAACAATATCTAAGATACTATAGTAATGCCTCAGAGAAGAACTGGGCTGAATTTATGCCATTAACCGGGTTCCTATACCAATGCTACACCTTCTACAACTAAAGTGTATTTTTTCTGTGCCTCCAAGAAGTTCATTGTTAATCTTTCCTAGCAGCTGAAGTATGTAAATACTCCTTAGTTCCAGCAGCCAATGATTATTTGCTAAAACTGAATATCTATGCAGCTCAAAATATGTATCAGACTATGAAGACTAAAGCAAACATGCAAAGAAGACCTACTCCTGATAACTGGGTGGGGGATAAATTCTGACTGTCAAATTATACCCATGATTATTCAGACTGTTCAGCTAAGCCAGGCAACCCAGCGCCTGGATACTCTCACGGGTGATTAGCTGTGCATTACAAGTACGGATTAATTGATTGACTGATTGATTAATCAAGCAGCCATTCATCTATGTTTGTCTTCACCTTGGAAGAATCACCTTTCTTTTCAAGTTCCTCAACTAAAACCATATATAACAGACCTTTTTCATTGTTGGTCTCTATCTCTTCCTGTTCTTGTTGATTAATATCATGAGTATGAGATAAGCATGATGTGAGACTTTTCATATTTCAGGAATTGTCTAAATTATTCGGTTCACTGGAAGTGTTCTCCGCATACTGACTGCTCTTGGTTGTAAGCCTCTTCTATACGTGTCCCTATTTTGGGTTGTCATTTTTACGATCCTTTCCGTAGAAGCCAGGTGCTTTGGGCGGAGGATGGGGGAGGAGGGGTTGTACTGCTCTTCCTGGTCTTGGGCATCATCTGAGATAGCCTGCAGTTCCCATCCTGAGAGTGCATAGCTGATTACTCACGAAGTCTGCTAAGTTTATGGTCCTGGTGCGGGAGACATGCTCAAACTCATGCCACTTAATTGCTGACAGTGCAGCCTGTCCAGGGCTGGATTAAATTGTACTTTCTTCATCTTTGACTGAGGTTGCCTGAGGTAAAGGTGATGCCTTCTTAATGCCCTAGTGCTATCAAACAGATACAGTGGCGTAGCTAGAACTTAGACCATCCGGGGAGGTCCTTGCATTTGCTGCACCACTCCGGACGCATTGAAGAGCGGGGTGGTGCTGGCCATTGCTGCCAGAGATGGCAGGTAAGAGCTGGGGGGAGGCCGCCGCCACTAAAGCTCGTGCCCCCTGGGGTGGACCGCCCCTTGCTACACCACTGAACAAATATTTTAGAATGTGCAATAGGCTGTGTCTTCATAAAAAGGGCACCACACTGGAGGAAAAGGTAACTGGCATAAAAACCTTAGGAGGCAATGAATTCTTCACCAGGCAGAAGAGTCAGGAAATGAAATTCAGGTAGAAGGAACTTCAGGTAGAGTAAGCATAAGACAGCACTGCAAGGATGTACATGGCTGAAATGTAGCCACACAACTTAAGTTGAATGCTCCGAAGACAAAAATGGGACAAAAACATAAGCCCAAGGGGCAACAAACTTGCCAAAAAATTCAGCTGCTGCATTGCAATGCAGCAATCAATCAATCAATCAGGGGTATTAGAGCACACTACTCACCCATGAGGGTCTCAAGGTGCTGGGGTAATGAGAGCAGCTCTGTTGATCATTCAAAGAGCCAAGTCTTGAGGTCTTTTCTGAACTGGTGCAGTGTGGGGCTTCGTCAGATGTGAGGGGGGAGTTTATTCCAGGTCTTGGCTGCGAGGTAGGAGAAGGATCTGCCACCTGCTCTGGCCCTGTGGTTGCGAGGGACCGTGGCTGGGGCGAGGTCAGCATAGCGGAGGTTTCTCTTGGGGGCGTGGAAGGAGATTCGTTTGTTGAGGTATTGGCGTCCGGTGTTATGGAGGGCTTTGTAGGTGTGTGTGAGCAGTTTGAAGGTTATACTTCTTTTGACTGGATGCCAGTGGAGGTCGCAGAGGTGTTGGGTGATGTGGTCATGTCATGGGATGTCAAGGATAAGTCTGTGTTAGAAATGGAGGTCTCTAGTTGGCAAGGGTTTGCACCTTTGTCCAAGTAGGGACCCTTCTTCCTAGTCAGGGTAAGGGGATAGACTTAAAAAATAACCCCTGCTCACCCCCTTGGTAGCTTGGCACGAGCAGACAGGCTTATCTCAGAGGCAGTGTGTAAAGCATTTGTGCATGAATACAGTAACACAGTGAAAACACTACAAATGGACACGACACCAGTATAGAAAAATAAGCAAAACTTTATCTAAACCAACAAGACCAAAAATGACAAAACTCCAACATACAATACTGTAGAAATAGTTACTGTGCAAAATAACCTTTACATTTCAGGAATAACATGAAAACGCAGTTCTTCCGAGTCGGTAGCTCTGTCCGGGGCTACCTCGATGCTGAGAACAACAGAATCTAACAATTCCAGCTGACCGCGTCGGTGCGAGGTCAACTAAAGCGAAGACAGACTCAAAAACAGTACCTTTACTCATTGCGGCCGACGCAATGGGACGAGCCGGTCAGGGGTAACCGTCGCAGATGTGATGTGAGTTGGAAGCATGCAGTGTCCTCACGGCTCGGTGCAGGCAGCGGCTCGTTGACGGAGTCGGTGAGACCAAGGCTTGCGTTTCAGGGTGAGACGGTGCTCGATGCGGTGCTGGCAGGTCATGGTGATGTTTGAGTCGGGCAGCGTTGAAGTCGGTGACATCTGTGCAGCATGTAGCGAAGCGGTGCGGAGTGCGGTGCCCACAGGATGCAGTGCAAGCAGCGGTTCGTTGGCGGAGTTGGTGAGACCTGGGTTGCACTGTGAAGCGAGGCAGTGCTTCTCTGCGGTGCCTTCAGGACATGGAGTCTGCGACGGACTCAGTGATGGAGTCGGCTGCTCTTTTCTTCTGTGGCAACTGGAACCTGCAGAACCAGAGACGGTGCCGAGAAGGATAGTGAGGTCTTTGCTGTTCCTGAGACCTCTTGAACAGGGGGCAAGCTCCACTTCAAGCCCTTGGAGATACTTTCTCAAGCAGGATGCACACACAGTACCTCTCCTTGGCAGAGACAGCCACTGCAGGCCAACCCCAGACAGCACACATCAAAGGGGCAGTACTCCTCCTCCAGTTTCTCCAGCTCTTCTCCTTGGTAGAGGTTCCTCTTGAAGTCCCAAAACTGATCTAAAGTTCTGGGGTCAGGGCCCTAATATTTATACAGCAAAATCCATTGTTCTCTGGTGGCAGAGAAGCCCTGTGCCCAGTCAAAACCAGTTCTGTACTCTCTGTTGCGGCTTCCTGGCAGGAGGTGGAGACAGCATTGTGGGAGGCAGACCAGGCCCATTTAGGTGAAATGAAATCTCCTCCCCCTACTCTAAATGCAGCCCAGGTCAATTCATCCCAACCCTGACTCATCCAGAATCTCTGGAGCCACTGCACATCCCCAGCCCCTGTCACTCCAAAGCCAGACAGTCAATACACTTCCCAGCAGAGGCACACTGGATGGCTAAGCAAGAAAATACCTGCTTTCTAAAAGTGGTATTTTCAAACACAGAATGTAAAAATCACCCTCACTAAAGATGCATTTTAACATTCTGAGTTCAGGCATACTAAACTTTATTTTCCTACCTGGTTCCCAGGGGTAGTTATGTTTATAAGATGTTATAAGCAAACTCCCCATTCTATCCTATGGGCACAGGTAGCCTTGCAATAGTGAAAAACGAAATTGGCAGTATTTGACTATCGGGACATGCCACACACACCAGGGCATGTCCTACCTTTCACATACACTGCACCATGCCCACATGGGTACCTTAGGCCTACCTTAGGGGTGACTAACATGTAAGATAAGGGAAGGGTAGGGCTTGGCAAGTGGGTGCACTTGCCAAGTCAACATGGCAGTACTAGACTGCACACAGATACTTTAGTGGCAGATCTGAGTCATATTTACAGGCTGCTTATGTGGGTGGCACAATCAGTGCTGCAGGCCCACTAGCACCATTTGATTCATAGGCCCTGGGCACACACAGTGCACTGTACTAGGGACTGACTAGTAAATCAAATAAGCCAATTATGGAAACACCAATCCATAACAACAATTTACAAAGGGAGCACTTGCACTTTGGCACTGAACAGCAGTGGCATAGTGCCCAAAGCATCTAGTCCAGCAAAAACAAGGTCCAACACACAGCAAAAATACGGTAGGCAAAGGCAAAAATACAGGGGAAACCCACGCCAATGGTGCCAGGTCTAACAGTCTGGCTGTGGCATTCTGGATGGTCTGGAGTTTACAGAGAACTTTTTGTTGATTCCGGCGTAGAGAGTGTTTCTGTAGTCCAGTCTGCTGGTGATGAGTGTGTGGGTGACGGTCTTCCTGGAGTCAGGGGAGGATCCATTTGAAGGTCTTGCAAAGTATGCGGAGGGTGTTGAAGCATGAGGAGGACACTGCGTTGATCTGGCGGTTCATGGTGAGTGAAGAGTTGAGTATGTATGATGCCAAGGTTGTGTGCGTTGTGCGTGGGGGTGGGTTTCTGAGGGGGGGTCCACCAGGTGTTGTCCCATGCGGAGGGGGTGGAGCCGAGGATGAGGACTTCTGTTTTGTCTGAGCTGAGCTTCAGGCAATGGCCCTTTCCATTGCATGCAAGAAAATCAACCACATTTTTTCTCATTCAGGTTAATAAAACTAACATGAAGGTGGTAGTATCCCATAACTGGAATCATTCAACCATTGTAGAATGGTCATTTATAGACAACAAACAAGGGGGTTACACTTCAGTTATGATTCTCCATGTGGAAGAGAAGGGAGACTGTCAGTTTATATGTCTGCCTCCATTTGTGATCCGTCCACTTAAAGCTTTCTGTTTTACTCCTGTCTAATACTTGCTACACTTGCCTATACATGGGAAGGGAAGGCTGCCAAGATACACTTGTCTCCATCAAATACCAACCCACACTTACTGGGTATCTCTTTGTGACATCCCAGTTCACTCCTCCTCCCCTCCCTCTATTGTTGAAAAGCTGGACATTTATTTGTCTATTGTGCATTGAACCAATTGTCAGCTGAGGACATTTGATGGACAATTGGGGCTCTCACCCCCCAAAATAAATTTCTTTCATGAACATCACCCCTTTCCTTTCTGTCATTTCACTCTAGTGGAAATTTTGAGTAAACAGACTGGACGTTTGGCTTGGGTGGGCAGTCCTACTCTTGGTCCAAGGGAAACACCACATTATGGAAGCACAAGTGGTGAATCGAGTTTATGCCTACTGGTGGTACATCTGCACCAGCATTAGCCCTTGCCTGTCAACACTGATTGATAGAAGTACAGGCAGGCAAAGCGGACTTTGCTTGGGGCAACCCCAATTCAGTCAGAGAGTACAAAACACTGAAACTGAAACCCAATGCAGTGTCAAGGCCATACACCTCCAATAATTAGATCGGCTGCTTTTTGATGCCCTAATGGTGTGCAGGTTAGATCTGAAAATAGCGAAAGTGATCCCATGGGATCATACGGAATTGGTCCCTGAAACAAGGAGCCAGTTTTCTTATTGGTATCACCAAAAATGTCCATCTTCCCATTGATTCGATTTCTGATTAGCATTTCTCGGCAATCGAGATTCTCTAGCCCTATTTTTTCACTATCCGGCATGCAGGGATTATATTGTATATTTCTCTCCCTCTGTGCATTTTCACCTCGGAAAAGAAAAATATGGTCTCCGGGGTCAATAGTGTATTCCTGTTAATAAGGGCGTTGTTGCTAAATATAGCAAGCTATTACAAACACATAATAGTTCATTCTAAAACAAAGAAAAATGTGGATAATTATCGGATATTACCCACGAGACTTTCCACTGATATTCATCTTTCTGTTTATAGTTGTCTTTAAAGAGTCGTACAATTTTGCTCTCTTCCTATCCCTTTATTCTGCACACAACACATATCCCATGAATCCAAGCATTTTGTCCGTACGAGCAGACCATGCTTTTTTTATCCTGTCTCCAGGGCGTCACAGACACAAAACAAGATAAAATACAAAAAAATGACTACAGCTTCTTTCGAAGGCTAAGACACAGATCACAGGTATCCAAAGCCCAGGAGATCACCTTAGCACGACCACAAGACTTGAAATGCGGATCTCTGAAAGCAATTTTTCTCAGCTTGCTGTAGAGATATTTCTATGAAGTTGTAGGATGCAATAGCTAGAATAATATGTGGAGCTTACCTATCATAAATTCTGTAAGAATTCGGGTGGCAGCCCAGCTACCGTTTTCAACAACACAAATTGTATGTTTTATTTTCTCTGGTAATCATATTTTGCATTATATTTGGATACATTGATTGAACAGATAAGGATTTGATTCATTAAAGAAATAATTCCTACTTTTACTTATAGCTCATGACAAGTATACTTGAGGCGCATTCAACCGTATTTGCGCAGGCCGGTAAAATTTACAGTATCAACGGATAGAACAATTGACTGATAACCTTTTCTGTATAGGTCTTTACAACATAACTTCACTGTTTTGTAGTGCTATAAATAGCAGATGTTACTTTCACCTAAATTAATGATACTTTGGGGCATATTACGCGTTTTCTTTTAACGCCCTATTACCAAGCTGTCGCTAACAGGCGTTAGCGACAGCTTTCCGGCGATAGCAGCCGGTTTTCCTATCGCCGTGCATGCCAGCGATAGTTATCGCTAATGACATGCAAAGTAGGCGTTCCCTCTCAAAATTTCTCGAAACATTTTGCTAACACCACATCGCACTATTAGCAATGATGGCCTGGACCCGCGAAGCGATAAAAAAAGTCGCGCTAAGGCCCCTTAGCTCCAGGAACCTAAGACCAGAAAAAAAAGGGCTAAAAATGGTGATAAAGGGAGGCATATAAGGGAGACTAGCTCAGAGCCCCATCTGAAGACCCACTGACGCCATGGAGGTACTAATCATTCAGCTTGGAGCCCCACTAAGGCAACAACCACCACTGCCACCTCCCCCAGGACCACCACCGAGGCAGCGCCAAAGAAGACAGCGGGCCCTGCGCAGATGTCTCAGCCTTGCAGACCTAACGCCAGAGGATGTCATCACCCACTACAGGCTCAAAAGGACATCCATCCAACACATCCTAAACCTGATAGCCCACAGGCTGCCGTCACCAACACAGCGGAGAACCAACATCCCTCCGCAGACAAAGCTACTGGCTGTGCTGCACATGTTGGCCTCTGGGACCTTTCAACCAACAACGGCCAGAGTCGGCGGAGTTTCACAGGCAGCCTGTTCAATCTTCCTCCTGACTGTCTTGGATGGCATACTCAGCCTGATACCCCAGCACCTTCACTTCCCCAACACTGTGCAGGAACAGATTGAGACCAAGCAAGGCTTTCACGCCATATCCGGATTCCCGCAGGTGTTGGGGACAATTGACTGCACACATGTCCTATTTGTGCCCCCTGCAGACAGTGCACACATATACCGCAACAGAAAGCACACCCATTCTATGAATGTGCAGGCAATAGTGGACCACCGGGGACTGTTCACCAATGTCATAGACAAGTTTCTAGGGAGTGTGCATGATTCCTACATCTTCCGACAGTCCATCATAAACCAGCGCTTCCACGATGGCACATACGGAAATGCAGTTCTTGTTGGTAAGTACTAACTTAACACACCACACGCCTCAACTCCACAGACATGCAACTCACAATTGTGAGAATGTACATGTCACAATCTCACATACAACATGGCAATCAACATGCCCATTTACCAGATCCAACAACACAAGGAACTGTGGGAACTGTGGCTAGCTATGTAGACAAACCATCCCCAAAGGCTTAGCCCCTCCGTCACTCATTAGCAAATTTGGGGAGAGGTGGGAACCAAGTTTGTGCGACGGAGGGACTCGATCCATAAGGAAAGTATGAACACAAGGCCCAGTGTGTCGGTGTTGTGCTGGACAGTCGGGACTAAGCTGAGCACAGACGTGCATATAGTGTGTTTCCGTAGACCAGCCTGATGGCAATGACTGTGTGGGTGACTGTCGTACCTGACAATGGAGGGATCCATTGGAAGGTTGCATGGAGGATGCAGAGGCAGTTGAAGCAGCTGCAGGCCACTGCGTAGACCTGTTGGTTCATGGAGAGGGAGGAATGAAATACGATGCCTAGGTACCTAGAGTTGGGGGGGGCTGCCAAAGGCGTTGGCCCACCAGGTGATGCCACATGCTGATTGTTTTGTTACGAGGACTCATGTCTCCTCTGCGTATAGCACGCCCCAGCTGTTGATCATCCATGTTGCAACTCACAGCAATCCTTCCTGGAAGCCCAGTTTGGTGTGTGGGCGTATTGTTGATGGAGAATATGAGCTTTGTGTCCTTGTAGGTGGTGATGTTTAATGGTATCCTCAATCTTGCACCAGTTCCTCTCTATGTGTCAGCAGATGCATCTGCCAACTTTGAGGTTGTTGGTGACCGAGGAGGCATTTATTGCATGCTGTATGTTGCAGTTGCATAGTGGGACATGTGTGTATGCGCAGTTTTACATGTCTGTAAAATGCGGTCTAGCGCCATTGGTGACGACTGCAGCGTTGTGGGTGTTGCTGTTGATGGTGGTGTGTAGCATCTCCTCGGTGACTGAGCTCCACTAACTGTGTGTGGATCCGCATGTGGTCTAGGGTGGCTTGGGGTTCACCGACAAGGAAGTGTATGCGTTTGTGGTCACTACATGTGCGTTTAGTGGGGTTGATGAACTGGACGAAGTCTACACATGCAAAGAAGGTGTCAAAGGTGTGCCCTGCCTTGTGGCTCAGTGTGGTGAAGATTTGGGACAGTCTGATGTCAGCAAACATTTCCCAGAGGGAAATGGATTTTGAGTAGTCGTGGTATGTGAGTTGGAGGCTACGCTCAGGAATGAGTATGTAGTCCAGGGAGTGGACGGCGTGGCATCTGATGATGTTGATGGTTTGGGTGAAGCTTTCCTGCCCTCAGTGGGCCCTGCAGGCAAGGGGGCTGCTGAGTGTTGCTTTGTGGCAGCTCTGGACATGAAACAGCATGTGTTGTGCGGTGGGGCAGGTCTGGCTGCAGCGGCAGCAGCAGAACTGAACGTGATCCGTGTCTGGTGTGGCCTATTGTCATTTAAACGTTCTCATGGCATTGACTGCGAGGAGGGCGGATGAGTGCCATCGCTAGACGGTAGGAGAGCCAGTGTGCCTGTTGGTGTGTGTGTTAGGCCTGCTGACATGCGCAGATGGCCTTAACATTGTTGCACAGTAGGAGTGCCAGTGATGCAACCGCGCAGCGCACACAATCAAATTGGCTCGGGGGAGGGAGCATCAACTGTGAGGCAACGTAATTAGCATTGATGCTGGTAATCAGTCTGAAGCGACACATGGCTAACATGAAATCCAATATAGCACAAATCACACACCACAAAACTATCAACACTAACACCACAGCCTGCATAACCAATAGTGGATACATCTCTCCATCACATGTTACAGGTGATCAAGGATATGCACTCTGACCATGGATGATGACACCCCTCCGAAACCCCACCACCCAGGCCCAGAGGCAGTATAATGTGGCCCACAGACGCACCCGGTCCATTGTGGAGCGCACATTTGGTGTGCTAAAGTCACGTTTCCGTTGCCTGGACATCACAGGTGGCAGACTGCTGTACAGCCCCGAAATGGTCAACAAAATCATCATAGCATGTTGTGTATTGCACAATATATGTGTGCGCACCAATGTTCCATGGTTCCAAGTGCCTGCTCCACCGGACGATGACCAGGATGATGATGAAGATGAGGCAGGTGGAGCACACCCCACAGTAAATGCAGAAGGAACTGCCCGAAGGAACCGAATAATAAACAATTTCTTCAACTGAGCACGTCACATTGTGACAGTCCCCATCAAATGTATCTCAGTGCAAAATGACCCCAATCACGGTTTGCGTCAATAAAAAACACAACACATACACTGTCTGCATGTTACTCTCCTGCATAAGTACATCACTCTGAAAAGTGTACGTTGCACAATAAGTGCAAAGAAAATCACAATACTCAATTCATGGTGGGAATGTCTCCTCAGTACAGAGATGCTTTTCAGTGTGTCAAATGTGCAAAAGTAGAGTTTTAATGGTGTAAATTGTGCTACCAAAATCAAATATTTTGCGTGTCCTTTTGTGTAATTCATTAAATATAGGTTGTCCTCTGTGAAAAAATTCTTAATTGTAGGGTGTCGTTTGGGGTCAGTAATTTATTTGAGTGTGTACGCTGTGTTAAATAATGAAATTTAGGGTGTGAAATGGGGTAAAAGATGAAAAATGGGCATGCAATGGGGTAAAAGATGAAAAATGGGCGTGCAATGGGGTAAAAGATGAAAAATGGGCGTGCAATGGGGTAAAAGATGAAAATTGGGCGTGCAATTGGGTAAAAGACGAAAAATGGGCGTGCAATGGGGCAAAAGATGAAAAATGGGCGTGCAATGGGGTAAAAGATGAAAATTGGGCGTGCAATGGGGTAAAAGATGAAAAATAGCCGTGCAATCGGGTAAAAGGCGAAAAATGGGCTTGCAATGGGGTAAAAGATGAAAAATTGGCCTGCAATGGAGTAAAAGATGAAAAATGGGCGTGCAATGGGGTAAAATATGAAAATTGGGCGTGCAATTGGGTAAAAGATGAAAAATGGGCGTGTAAAGGGGTAAAAGATGAAAAATGTGTGTGCAATTGGGTAAAAGATGAAAAATGGGCGTGCAATGGGGTAAAAGATGAAAAATGTGTGTGCAATTGGGTAAAAGATCAAAAATTGATTCTCTTGAAATGCGATCCGGTTGTGTCAAAGGTCTTAGTAAGGTACAAGTATGTTTGAATAAAGGCATAAAAATATGAGGAGATTTAGCAGAGAAGGCCAAAACTTCCCTTAGGGTGAATGGTAATAATAGAGCATGCTCAATAGTAAGCCAAAGGGGAGTGAAAGAAGAGGGGTTGGAAAGAAGCCATCTTGAGGCCTGACGGAGACAAAATGATTTATGGTAAAGGCGAAAGTCAGGAAAGTTCACACCTCCATTAGATTTTGTCTTACGAAGAAAGAATAAGGAGATCCTGGCTTTTTTATTATTCCAGAGGAATTTAGAAAGGCGAGAATCTATTCGCTTAAAATAGGAAACAGGAATATGGACGGGAAGCATGGAAAGAGAGTAAATTAAAATAGGGGAGATCATCATCTTAATGGAATCCAATCGACCCCACCAAGAGAGAAACAAAGGATTCCAAGAGGAAAGTAAATTGTCAATCCGAGAGAAGACCGCCTTCATATTCAATTTAACAGTAGCGGTGATGGAGTTCGAGAACCATACACCTAAATATTTTATTTTAGAGCTGTTCCATGCAAATCCAGTGGTAGAAAAAGAATGAGGAAGACAAAATTTGGTAAGAGGGAGAATTTCTGTTTTATCTGAATTGATTTTATAACCAGAGACAAGAGAGAAGGAAGCAAATTCGTGCAATAGAGAAGGAATAGAGATTTCGGGAGCGGAGACAAAAAGTAGGATGTCATCTGCGTAAGCTGAGAGCTTTAGATGTTGGTCACCGTAAGGGAAGCCAGATATAGAGTAATTATTGCGTATTGAGGATAAGAAGGGCTCAAGAGCTAAGATAAAGAGAAGAGGAGAAAGAGGACAACCTTGACGGACTCCGCGCTGGAGAGGAAAATAGGAAGAGATACAGCCATTAACCAATACAGAGGCTCTGGGGGCTGAGTATAATAAAGAAATAAGTGAAATAAATTGAGGGCCAAAACCATGCCATTTTAAGGATGCGAAAAGGAAGGACCAGTCAACTCTATCAAATGCTTTTTCCGCATCGACAGAAATGGCCGCCAGAGATGTAGAGAGAGAAGGGATTTTGTTTAAGACATTGAGAAAAAGTCGGGAGTTATCTGATGTCAATCTACCCTTTGGCACAACTCCATTATTACTATTAATAACAGATCCATCTTTTGGAAATCTTGGAGATCAAAAGGTATAATTTGGGTTAAACATCTTTTTGATGGCTCGTCTCCGTGCTCTTTTCCCCAATTTCAAGCTTCATTTCATTGTCCTCGCTCCTTCCTACAGAAATTCACCACTCTGATGTCGGTCATTCTTGACACTTTCTATTCTCTCCCTCTTCCCCTCCTCCTTCTACTTTAAACTCTCTTCATACGATCCTTCTATCCCTACCTAAAGCTTCTCTCATTTATAAATATTATTCAGCTCCTAATCCAGAACGTACTAAAACTAAATTGGAACTTTCGTGGGAATCTGACCTGGGATGTGAATGGTCTATCATCTTCTGGGACAAACTTTGGTCCCGCTCTCTCAAAATCTCTCGCTCTGCTTCTCTCACTCAATCTATGTTTTTCCTATATCACAGACTCTATTTTACCCCTATATCTATTGCTAAATTTTCCCACTCCACTGATACTAACTGCTGGACCTGTGGTGCTTCTACTGCTGATCTTTTACATCTTCTCTTTCTTTGCCCTTCGGTCTCTCTTTTTTGGGAAAAAGTCTGGTCCTATATTTCCCGTATTTTCACCATTACCACCCCTTATTCTCTCCCTCTTCTTTTCTCTGGTAGTCTATATGACTCCTTAAATCTTCCCCCTTACACACATGGTCTTTTCGACCTTATGCTTGCACTAGCCTTTCAACACATCACTCTTAACTGGAAAACCCTTACAAAGCTTTCTCTTCAGCACTGGTGGAATAGTCTCTGCCACTTTCATCATCTTGATATTGCTTTCGCCTCCTCCTGCAGACCAAAAGTTAATAGAGACCTTTTTTGGTTACCCCTGACTCAATACTTAGATAATCTAGTTTTAGCAGATAATTCTCGTTCCCATTCTGAAAATTTTAAACCTCCTTGAACGTACATTTTCTCTGATTATTGTTCCTTACCTTTCTTGGTTTATTGTATTTATTAAGTATACTAGTAATACTACTTACATTCCTATGTAAATATGCATTATTTTATTTAATTTTATCAAGTTGCACAAATATTCTCTTCCCCCACCTCTCTCCTTCTCCCTCCCCCTCCCTTTCCTTTATTCCTTGTAAAACCAAAAAATAGCTTTCTCCTTTGGTTCTTAATCTAGCCACTTTTTTGATATTCTTCTTTCAGTATGTTTATTCTGTATTGCTGATCTATGCATTTCTTATAATTCTTTAATAAAGCTTTTAAACACAAAAAAAGATCAAAAATGGGCGTGCAATGGGGTAAAAGTTGGAAATTGGGCGTGCAATTGGGTAAAAGACGAAAAATGGGCGTGCAATGGGGTAAAAGATGAAAAATGGGTGTGCAATGGGGAAAAAGATGAAAAATGTGTGTTAAATGGGGTAAAAGATGAAAAAAGGGCGTGCAATGGGGTAAAAGATGAAAAATGGGCGTGCAATGGGGTAAAAGATGAAAATTAGGCGTGCAATTGGGTAAAAGATGAAAAATGGGCGTGCAATGGGGTAAAAGATGAAAAATGGGTGTGCAATGGGGTAAAAGATGAAAATTGGGCGTGCAATTGGGTAAAAGATGAAAAATGGGCGTGCAATGGGGTAAAAGATGAAAAATGGGTGTGCAATGGGGTAAAAGATGAAAAATGGGTGTGCAATGGGGTAAAAGATGAAAAATGGGCGTGCAATCGGGTAAAAGATGCTTTTCAGTGTGTCATTTGCAATTAGCTTGGAACCTACTTCCACCTCAAAATCATAAACCTCTACGACAAGTATGTGGGCCACACACTGGATGCAGCAGCCGGCCCACCCGCACCCCGGAGACACCAACCAGCCCACCATCTCCAAATGGACACCAGGCACGGATGAAGACAACGCCTCCACCATGAAAGGCATCCACTCGGGGGCCCACACAGACCCCTGGCCCCCTCACATCTACCACAGAGCCGCATCTGCCATCGCACATGAACCACTACGCAACATCAACACCACCTTCAACACATGCACCTTCACAGACAACTGGAAGCGCGTAGAAGTCATGCCCCTGCTCAAGAAGCACACAGCTGACCCCACCGACCTCAATAACTATCGGCCCATCTTGCTCCTCACCTTCGCAGCCAAACTCGCTGAGAAAACAGTCAACAGGGAACTGACAAGATTCATCAGAGAGAACGCCATCCTCGACCCAAAACAATCCGGATTCCGAAGTAACCACAGCCCTGAGACCGCCCTACTTGCCGCCACAGACGACATCAACACCCTCCTGGAGCAAGGATACTACGCAGACCTACTCGACCTTTCAGCAGCCTTCACCAACGTCTCCCACCGCACACTAGTCACCAGACTACACGACGCAGGCATCCAAGGTACAGCCCTGGACTGGATCCAATCATTCCTCACCGTAAGAAGGCAAAGGATCAGACTGCCACACTTCATCTCCAGTCCCACGACAATCACCTGCAGAGTCCCACAGGGGTCATCACTGAGCCCGAGCCTCTTCAAAATCTACATGGCCCCCCTCGCAGCCATCGTCCAACAACACGACCTCAACATCCTATCCTACGCTGACGACACCCAGCTCATCCTCTACCCCACCAAAGACCCCACCACTGCCTAAATCAACTTCCAGAAAGGAATGCAACACGGCGCAGTCTGGACGACCAACAGCTGCCTGAAGCTCGACCCCGAGCAGACAGAAGACCTCGTCCTTGTAACCACCCCTTCAGCATGGGACAACACCTGGTGGCTGATGGCCCTCAGAAGACCACCTCCCCCCGCAGACCACGCTAAAAACCTCTGCATCATACTCAACTCATCACTCAACATGAACCAACAGGTCAACGCCGTCAGCTACAGCTGCTTCAACACACTCCGCATCCTCTGCAAGTCCTTCAAATGGATCCCCCATGAGTCAAGGAAGACAGTCACCCACGCACTCATCACCAGCAGACTGTACTACGGAAACGCACTCTATGCCGGCATCAACAAGTCCATACTCTGCAAACTCAAGACAATACGGAACACCGCCGCCAGACTCGACCTCGTTATCCCCTGGCACAAACACATCAGCAAACACCTACGATGACTCCACCTGCTCACAGTGGAGAAAATAGTCAGCTTCAACAGCCTCATCTCACGCTTACAAATGCCTACACAACAACGGACAAAAATACCTCAATGACAGAATCAACTTCAACGTACCCAAAAAAAACCTCCAAATTACAAAACTCTGACTGGCCGAAACCCCTCACATCCACAGAGCCAGAGCAAGCGGAAGATCCTTCTCTCACATTGCAGCCAAGACCTGGACCGAGCTACCGGCAGACATCAGACACGCCCCCTCCCTGAACACCTTCATGAAGCCCCTCAAGAGCTGCCTCTTTGGCTAACAGATCTGCGCACCCCCCCAGCGCCTTGTGACCCCTATGGGTGAGTAGCACACTTACAATTCCCCTGATTGATTGATTTGTTGTTAAATATGCAATTATGGTGTCACCTGGGGTGAAAGTTGCAATTTAGGGTGTCATGTGTTGTGAAATATTATATTTATGGTGTCATTTGAGTGCTAATCAAGCCTTTCATGTTGTTATAGGGCTCTGAAATGAATTTTGCTCCAAGACTGTACATCTGTGTATGGAATTGCTCTTAGCGTGAAGATCTCACCGCTAAAACGACAACGCGATGCTTTTTTCATAGGCCCGATGTAAAAATACATCGCGCAACACATTCTACAAAACAAAATATTACTCATGAGCCTATTTGCGTGCAGATTTTCACCGCTTTGTCAAAAACGGGCCGCAAAGAGACAGGAAGTGATGTCTGCATGCTTTTTGTCTACTGGAGTAGTGTTCTGCACTGTCACTTTCTCTTTTGAGCACATTGCTGGTGATTGTGGAGAGTGTTGGAGGTGTTTGGTGGTGTGTGCTGCAGTTTTGAAATTTGGAGAGTGTTGCTGTGTCCTGTGTCCTGTTGATAGTGTCTATGAAGTGTTGTGTACTGATTTATTGTGTTTTATTGTCTTTTGTCCTCAATCTTGTCGGGTGTCTGTCTTGGGGTAGTTAACTTTCTTTATTGTTGTTGGGGATATTTTAGAGGGTTCTTTTTTTCTGGCTCGGGGCTCACAGGTGTGCAGGGAGATGCCGGCTGTGGTCAGGGAGGGCAGGATGTCCGATGGGGCATTGGGGGGCTTCCTGTGGATGATAAAATTCTACCTGTCCTTGATGTTGGAGAGGGGAGGCCGTATCCTCCACAATGTAAGTGTGCGGAAGATGAGGTGGGAGCGTGTGCGGGTGCAGATGCTCCGGTGCTTTGGAGTGGACCATACCAGTGGAAGCACTGCTGGCAGGATCTGCTGGCACGTGAAGCTGACCTCCTGGACTACGTGGGAGTCATGACTGGCCTACAGGGTGGTAAGTACAAACTCCACATTTAATCGTGAATACTGTAACGAATAAAAATTAGGACGTGTGTGACACTGGTGTCAAAGTGAAAAAAGGTTGCTGAGTGAGGTGGGAGACGTAATGTGTTCACGCCTAATGTTGGCACATCCGAGACACAACGCTGCATCATATTGTCAAGCATAGGGTGCAAGTCTGTGTTACCCACTGCGCTGGAGCAACACTTAGCACTGTAGTGCCATAGCTGGGACACCTGCGCAAAAACTGCGTGCAGGATGAAGATTGTTTGTGTACAGAAAGGGTGACTGTACATGAACTATCCAAGGAATTGTTTATGTGAGCTGTGTGCTGGCCAAAAGGTAGTGTTAGCTGTCCTCATGAATTGTGGTACGTTAGCTATGCTGGCCTGTGAACATAGTTACTGTGTGACAATGTATTTTATAGGAACAATTGGTCAAAAGAAATCGGACATCTCCAGATTGTCATACACCAACAACATCTGTGAAACTGCCTTGTGCAATCTGCAGCGATGCAATCGTACACAGAGCATGTATAACATCATGTTGCATGTAGTAATGGTGCCTTGTGGATGTCTCACACTACTATTATGTACATGTTAGCTAGCAATATAGTCTTGTTTGTCCCGACTCAGCATTCACAGGTCTGGTGTGAATGGCAGTCAAAGTGGACCCAATCATGTAGCCAACATGAAACGCAACACTATAGTTACGAAGCATTTTCTATAATGGTGATGATTGGTATGAGGAATATGACACATATGATTTAATATCTGATACCAACACATATTTATTTTGTTGTCTCACAGATGGTCGGCCACCAATCACACAGGGGGACATCGACAGCTTCAAGGATCCACACGCCACTGGTGAGTTTGGACATCATATATTGGCCTAGTGCGGTGTCATGGATGTCTGGGTAAAATGATCAGCGTTGTAGTATGCAGTATGGGTGTGTATCACATGTCCCTTGCCTACAGTGTGATGATGTATTGTGGAAGTCAGAAGTGTGCACAAATCGGTAAGTGAAGGTTGAGCAATGCATTTGTCTCACAGTTGTAACTTTGCCCATCCCCAGTCAGTGATACACAGTGAAAGTAAGGTGCATATCATCGCGGCCCTATCGGCAACACAACGTCACTTTCATTGAAGTTGTGTTGGCGACAGGGGCCTTGCATCATGACCGAGGCAGCGTTAATCCACTTCACGTGGAGCAACGCTTCCTTGTTAATAAGGCACCCTTTCACGCTGTGTTTACCGTGAAAGGGGCGTGCAGTGGGTGTTGCGTTTGACGTTCCACAGCAACACCCATTGTATTTGACGCTGCCCCCTATGTACAAGTGCGGCGTTGATAGTTGGCAGCGCACAAATCAACACCAGTGAAATCCTGGTCGTAATTTGGCTAAACGAGGATGAATGCTTTTTCTCATTGTCTTTTTCTTGTTACATGTGTGCTGCCTTTTGCAGCACACATGGAAAAAGCTAAATGACATGGTTTGTATATGTACAGGAAGGTGGGCCTTCCAGTACATACAGAAACATTTTTTGATATTACATATTGTATCTTTCCTGTGTGCTGCATGAAGCAGCACACATGAAAGTTACAACATGGTATTCTAGGATTGATTATGTGCAGGAAGGGGCACCTTCCTGTACAGAAACAAACCTCCCCTGCACACACACACCCTTGCACTCTGGTGCAAGGGTGCCTGCATAGGCGCTAAGTTGTGAGACTTGGCACCATCGCAGGGGGAAACGTAAGTCTGCACCATATCCTTGATAATATGGTGCAGGCTTGTGTTTCCAAAGTGGCGGAGAGAGGCGTTAAGCCAAGGAGGCTAACGCCTGTCTCCGCCACTTCCTTGTCAATATTCCCATAGGTCTATGGGTTCTGTCACCACAGCACATGCCTGTGGATTGCAGAGCGCACTGATAGGAGAAGAGACATATAAGTGGGGTTGCTGATGACTATCAGATGACATGGAATGCATGTACATCCTTGACTGAGATGACAGTGGAAGTGTGCCCGATGATGCACAAGGAGGCAGTGCTTTTCAGTCCGTAAGAGCGCAAACTCAGTTCGGCACTGCGAATTTGTAGGTAGGCTGCATACCATCTTCAAAGAAGTGGCAGTGCGTATCTTTGAGCCAAGCATATCAATGGCACGTTCCCCAAGCACACAGCAAAGGTGGCCCTATGAATCTCATTGGCATGTTTGGCCACTGCAATGGTGTTGACAAGCTGTCTCCTTGAGGCCATACCCTGATTGACTCTGGATCAGGTGTGGAAACTCCTCTGTCCCAATTGGTGACATTAATCTGCACGCATTTACCACGCATGCTTCAGCTCTGCCTTCATTGATGTGCCATATATTTTGCAATGCAGGGCTCTACAGCGCTATCTGTGAGAAAGCATGACCCATAACAACACTATAAGCATCATGACTCCAGGGTGCCGTTACAATGGGGAATGCATTGTGACTGTTTGCGTTGTAAAGGCCTGCGTATTTTGATTCACAACTGAGTGAGATTAGCGGATACAAGACATGCATGAGTGAGTGAGAATTTAGAGGAAACGATGTTTCCCCATCTCTGCGGCAACACTTCACATATTGTGTAGTAGTGTTGGAGAGCGGGACAGCGCCTCGTGTATGAGTCAGCGTTCAGCCACACAACGGGCTTCCATGTGTGCTGCATGATGCAGCATAGTTGAAAGTGTGAGTAGGGCTGTCCCAGGATTGCTCCTGTGCAGGTAGGGTAACCTTCCAAAACATTAACAAGCCCTCTGGCACACAGACACCCTTGCACTCCTGTGCAAGAATGCCTGTGTTGGCGCTGACTTGATGAACTGCACACAGTTGGTGGGGGACACACAGGCCTGCACATGGGCATTGTACATATAATGCAGCACTGTGTCACAGGAGAGGATGAGGGTGGTGCTACACACGGAGGGCTAATGCCTCCCTCCTCCGATTGCTTGTACATGTCACCCTCAGTCTGGGTATGTCATGGCACCATCGTTTGACACTGTCAGTCTCATTTGGTTGTGACAGTACATGTCCCATGCCATGCACAATCATGTCAGTCTCCCCAGCATGTAGTCACTGATCCAGGCTTCAACATGTCGTAGTCCAGGTCACTCTCTGACTTCACATGGTTACGCTGGAGTGTAGGCTCACATGTTTAAGTGATCTTGTATTACAGATGTGAATGGAGAACATTGACATAGTCTAAATTACTCAAAATTTCCATTGTTGATATTTTACAGACAACATGACGCCAGCAGAACAACATGCATTCCAGGTGAGGAAGGACCGCTTCAAGCATGTCAAGAAGGTGGCAAAAGGGTACCGCAACATGGCGAAGAGGCACCAGGAGGAACGGAAGAAAGGTACATGGAAGGCGGTACCCGAGCTTGCGACAACTGGCACACAGGCCATCCCAGGCCCCTCTGGCATCAGTGGTGGGTCCCAACCTGGACAGGTGTCCCATCCCCCTACGGCCACACCCCCCCAAGGGACAGTCCCACCTGCACCTGGCGATCAGGTTGTGCCATTCACAGTGAGGGACAGGAGGATCCTGCATGACAACAATGTTTTTCTGGCAGAGATCAGGCGAGAAATGGCAGATCTGAATAGACATGTTACAGACATAAAAAAACACCTTGGACTGCCATGATGCCGGGACATGTTGGACCCCATCCCCCTCTTCGCCCTTCCCCCAATGTTTGTAACTTCTGACATTAGGTAGTGTTAGGTTAGTTCTTTTAATTGTTAGGTAGTGTAGTTTTAGCGTAGGTTATAGTTAGTGTTAGCTTTTAAGGTAATTTTTAGATATGTATTATTATACCGTATTTGGGGATAAGTTTCCTTTTCCTTTGGGTGGGGGGTTGATGTATTTGTTTTGAGAAAAATTAAAAAAAATATACAAAAAAATATATCTTTGTGTAGGTTACATGTGTAGTTAGTTTATGTATAGCTTAGATGTCTTTGTCCTGTCTCGTGGTGTGCCTTAAGGGTGGGAGGGGGGTTAATGTCTAAGATATGTTGTTGCGTGTTTAGGAATAGTTAGGATAGATGGTTTAGGTAAGTAAGAATTTTCTAGTTAGTTTAGATTTTAGTAGTAGTTCTAGTGATCAGTGTTAGTTTAGGGTAGTTCATTCTTTTTGCTATTCTAATAAATGTTTACTATTTTGGATTTCTGCTTGCACTGATGTCAGGGATGATGTTGGTGAGTGTGGCTTATTCCCTTGTATGCAACTCATACCATCACTGGACAATCCATTGGAATGTGTAAGTCTGGTCATGACATGTTAGTTGGCAGGATGTATTGTGTCAGGATACCTTAGATGTGAGCACAGTGAACTTGCATGGATGACAGGGTGGCAAGTGGGATTTACGGCCTAGTCTAGGGGCAGTCGTTTGTGATGTTCTACATCTTAAGTGTGACTCACGGAGTTGGACAGCACATTGTTGCCCATTTACGACACAACCTAGGGACATGGCATTGAGAGGAAATACAGTTAGCTACTGTTATCCATCATGGAGATGGATGTATGCGCCGGGTACCACAGATCCGTCACACACCTGCATATCAGATGCTCCTGGCGCTGAGTCCATCTACATTGCACATACCTTGGCACACTTGCTGCGTAGTGCCAGTGTGTCAGCTTCCTTTGCAAGATATGTTCCTGTGCATGGACGCTAAATCTCCGGGCCATGCATGATTTAGTAAATTTCTGTGTTTATTGTGAACAGCACATGGAACAACAACTGATTCACAAAAGTCATCTGAGAGTAAGTAATGACTTTACATTTTACGGTATTCGCAAATGGCATTGAGGAGTAGTGCTGTTAGGTATACTGACTGCACTTCTCCTAAATGCCTTTCGTGACTCACTTGACTTGTCAAGTTATGATTTTGTCCCAGCTAACGTTTTGGTGCGGGCACACTGTTCTGCTGCACATAAGGGAGGAAATGTTGCATTGCTCCCTGTAGTGACAGTGTCATAGACACTTGTCCCAGCTGTTACTTCTGCCATTGGCTCATAGTGATGCCACCCTTAAAATGGTGGCCTTGCATCTGACTATATGCTGAGTGCAGTGCACCACACATCCCTTGACACATTGCCTGATACGCTCACAGTGGTCACAGCATGAGAGGGGTCAAAATTTGGTATGCATAGTTTGTCTAAAGGAAGGGGCTGACTGACGCCTTGCACTTTGGGGTGAGTCCCTATTTGAAACTCTACTTCACTGAGGCAGACATTGTGGTTCCATATGTGTATGGTAGACATGTGCCCTTCTGTGTCTTCATCAATGTGAATATGGTGTGCAACATCTTGGGATGTGACATGCAATGTGCACCATCACAACAGGCTTTGTCCACCCCATATTGTGTGAGTAGATATGCCAAGGGATATTTGTTTGCAATTGTTGAGGAGGACACTACTTGTGGCCTGCAACAGACTTGGACATTTTAGCACACATGCCTTTTCCTTAATGGACGTGGGGCTAGGTTGGTATATTGCTAGTTTGTTGTTTTGGAGCAATGAGGGCACAGCTAGTTCACACATACCCGGCCATCTCACTGCCTATCTGTGTCAGGTAAAACAGGTACATTGCTCGTATTTCCCTTGGTGTACCTTCTGGTGGATTCAGTGTCCAAACACTTTTTACAGACGTCTATACTTGATTGGTCATGGACGACACACATCTGTGTGAGTTAAATATTTTTATTTACATTCAAAGGATGAAGACTGGACCAGTGCTTGGCCATACATGCACACATTGCATAGATGCCCGTTAGAGGGCCAGACAGAGTCCTTTGGTGGTAACAGGTCCAAGGGAAGAGGCAGAGTTCAGTCCGCAGGCTGATTGCAGTGTCATTGGTAAGAAAAAATGATATGGCAGTCCATGTGGAGGTCCAAGGTGATTGTCGGGGGACAGTGGGAGACAGTTCAAGATGATTTTCCGTGGCATGATACTAAGCCCGGCACCAAGAAGAAACATGCCTTTTGGCGTCGATGGATGCTACCGCTTTCGCCTTAGCACAAATGCACTATCATCCTCCTCTTCGTCCTCTGATCTGTCATGTGCCACTGTGTGTGGTGGCATAGTGGGTGCAGCACTGTGAGGCACTGACACATCAGGTGGCAGAGCTGAGGATGTGGAAGCAGCAGCAGCATTCATCGGCGCCAGACCTTGGGGCAGCAATGAAGTGATGAGCGGGTGCAGGGCATGATAGATTCCAGCTACATCGCGCTGGTGTGCAGCCCTGGCAGCCATATCTTGTGCCTGCATCCGCTCCATGCTCTCCATTATCCGACGGATGTTGCCCAAATCCTGGCTGACATTGCTGGAGCCACTCTGACCAGACAGTTGTTGTTGTCTCAGAATCATGACTCCAGCAATGTCAGCCAGGGACCGTTGGAGAGCATCGAGCGGGCTGTGGGTGCCTGTGATCTTCTGTATGTGGTCCCGGATGAGACTCAGACACCCACGTATGGCCTCAAGTTTGTCCACCAGCCTCTCAAACCCCACCCGCACCTGTTCAGCCATCTCCTGCTGGACCTCTAGCACACGGCGTTGGAAGGCCAGATGTGGGTCCTCGATGTCCTGGGCGCCAGCTGTGGTGGGAGGTGCTTGCTGCTGGTTGGTTTGTGCAGGGGGTGGGGTTGCCGCAATGCTGCTGGGTTGCCCTGCTCCTGGAGGTGGGGTGCTGAAGGAGTCTAGCAGATTTTGAAGTTCGTCCTGATTTATGGTGGGGTAATCATCCTCGTCATCAGTGAAGGTTGGGCCAGTCTGCTGTCCAGGAGGTGATGTCTCTCCCTCTGCAATGTGATAGGGGAGATACAGTTAAACATTGTTTTTCATGTATGATCATGCATTGGATGAGTTTACAAGCAGACTGCAGGACAGTGTACATTCAGACTGTTTTTGAGGAGATGCCTATTTGTTGCGGGATAGTGATAATTTTGAGGACATCACGGATGTGATATTGTTGTTGTACATTGTCATCTCACAGTTTCCAGCTATGACAGATGTGATTGTACAATTTCTACACCCAAGCATCGCCAGTTGTGTCCTCCGTTCATTTGTGTGAGTAATGCAGTTTGTACCACATAGTAGTCAATGTTGATGAGCTCAGATTTGTATGTGTGTGCGCTGCATTGTGTGATGGTTGCACCTGCAGCTTTGGTTTAGCTGCCCGTTATACCTTTCAGGCAGTGAGCCTTTCACTTCTGTGCATTTGCAAAGCTGAGATGTTGCAAACTGGGTGGAATATGGGTCTTGGTCAGAGTTGGGAAACTTGTGCATTGTTTGACATGAAATGTCTTGTTTACATCAGGGGTTGTATGTACACGAGGATGTGTCAGAGTGTGACCTGCTCCTTTAAGGATGTTGTCCACACTCAGCCACCTCAGTGAGGTGGCCTGCACCATGTTAATATGTTGGGCCTGCAGGCATGCTATTCATCATGCACTGTCACTTGCCTTGTCAATGTGGCTCACGGACACGCAGCATTGCAGGGTACTGCACATGTGCATGTGTTTTGGGCAAGATTAGTTATGTGTGAGGAGGGCCCCCTTTAGGCACATTAGCAATGAGAGCCTACTTGCTGTTTCAACATGTGCTGCACTATGTAGTACACATGGACATCCAGGTCGCTTTGTCTATTGTGATTTGTCTTGTGTGCATGTCGTCCTTCATGTTTTATCTTGCATGCATTGCTTACTGCCCTCCTGTTGGCTTACCCGTTGTGAGTATGGTGCAGCGTACGTTTCTATTGTTGTTGCTGTCTGAACAGACAGTGTCAACACCCATTCCCTCAAGGTTGACCCCACGTGTGGTGTGCAAGTGGTCAGTTTGCTGATGTATGTGCATTTCATGATGCTTATTTATGGTGCTCAGGCCTTGTCACCACCACCCTCACAAGAGATGCAAATGGCCGGGTGATGTGTGTTTGTGTATGTGCCACGCAGCTGCTGACATGGATGATACATGCTGTCCTGGTTCTGGTATTCAATGCCTGGCTTAGCGTGTGGGTGATAACTACCTGACTGCATATTTGTTCACTGACACAGTTGACTTACCAAACAGTTACGTTTAATTGCACATGATGATGTGATGGGCAACTCACGTCAGTACTGATGTGGAATGCTGTTTTCTGTATGGCAGATGTGTACACTTGGGGGTGGAGGAGTGCTATTTGACCTAAGGGTTGAGGGTGCCATTTGGGCCTTTGTCATTAATTGTTGCAAATTTGCTATCCTTGCTTGTTGCCATACTTTGGTTGTCATACTGCTTTACAGGCACATTGTGGTTCAGCGAGTATGTCACACAGACGAGGCATGCAGTGCATATTTGTGTGACACATTCCTGATCTGCATTGTCCACATACTGTGGTGTTGTAGGCATAGCCCCCCTGCTCATTGTATTCCATCGCCCTTTGAGTGAAGTGTGCTGTTTGTGTGCATTTTTGGATGTGCAGCTTTTATCCAGCGGCCTACATGGTCAATTTGTTGTGACATTGCATGTGTGTGTGGTATGCAGACTCACTAGATGCTTCCCCACTTGGTGTACACCGGACTGCATCTCATGAACAGGCAAGGGGGCACATTGACTGGAAATGCAGGTGGATGTCAGAATTTCCCCCTTGCCTCATCACCACGCATATCCAATTCATCTGCACATGGCCACGTCTCTGTGACGGAAAAATGAGGATGCACTGTGAATGTGACTGATCATGTGCACGAGTAGGCATGCCACCACCAATGTCAGCACACCTGCAACATTGTGCACGTGTGTCTGAGTTGTGTGCAGGATGTGCATGTGCATATAGGTGGACTTTACTGCGCATACACAACCTTGCACACAACTCAGACACACGTGCACAATGTTGCAGGTGTGCTGACATTGGTGGTGGCATGCCTCTTCGTGAACATGATCAGTCACATTCACAGTGCATCCTCATTTTGGCGTCAGAGAGAGATGCGTCCTTGTGCAGGCGATTTGTATGTCCGTGGTGATGTGGCAAGGGGGCCATTTTGCCACCCTGCCGCATCTCACGTTAATGTGCCACTTTGCCATTTGATGTAGCACTTATTTAGTGGTCTGATGTTGATCTTGGACTATGTTGGGCTTACTTTTCTGTGCACATTTCCAAGTCTGTGTGCCCGCCAATATGTGTTGTGCAATGTATTGTTTGAGTAGGGTGATATGTGTCTATGCCACCATGGACAGGGGTATCCGGGACATGATCCACAGTAATTGTGGGTATGCGCTGCAATATATTTAATTGTACATGAGTGCCATTGGGCCCATCCACCCCCATCCCCCCAGTCCCTTGTTGTTGCTCACCCTGTTGTTGTTGTGTCTGGTCACGTTCAGCAGTATCCTGGCCCGCGACTCCAACCACCGTCTCCTCACTGATGACTCGGGACACCTGCTCCTCCAACTCATCCAGCTCCTCCTGTGGCGCTGGACTCCCACCTCCAGTCTGCTTTGCTGCTTTCAGGTTGGCTGCTAGTTTCTCCTTGGTTTTGCGCTTGGTATCATGCCAGCGCTTCTTGCAGACATCCACTGTCCTCCTCTCTCCAACGGCATTCACCTTGGACACAATGTCCTGCCATATTTCTTTTTTTCTTGCCAATGTCACTGTGGAGGTGACAAACAGTTCTGTTGGTGTTCAGTCACCTCTGCAATCAGGACCTGGTTTTCCTGTTGGCTGAACTTGGGATTCCTCTTCCTCTTGGACTTCACATGGGTCTCTGGCTGGTCCTCCTGGGTATTTGTGGGGTTGTTTGTGGCCTCTGCACTGATCCCAGCTTCATCCATTGCTCTTCTGCTATTTTCCTTTTTTTTTCTTCTGCTTGGCGGGCCTTTTGTAGTGCATTTTCACGCTGAACATGAGAAATGCAGACCTGGTGCCAATTAGCGATCGGATTCTGTCGCTCATTGGCCCGACGTCACTTTTTTTACGTTAGCGTGAGATGTTTTATTGCCGTCACGCTAAATCTATCGCCGTCCATTTCCACCGGAAAAGGAAGCTGTCGCCTGTTAGCGGCGTGTTGCTAATATGCCGCTAATACGGCGATAGATTCCGGCGATCGGCGACGATAAAAAATCTCACGCTAAACGCGAATTGCGATAAATATCGCCATTTGTTGATAATATTCCCCTTAGTTTTACAATCTCAGGAGGATAAAAGGATAAGCGGTCACTGCTTGAGACCAACTACTGCAGGATTTTATCCGCAACAAGCCCATAACTCACTGAACAGTCTCACTGGTATTAAGTGTCTTCTGTTAAAACCAGTGCAGAAAGGGACTCTTTGTCACTTTGTGAAAGAACCTTCCACCTTCATAATACCATAGCAATGGGTGTCAACTACCATTACTGAAAGAAACATAATGACTGTGAAGAGGACCCACGTGAAAAGACCAATCATTGTAGATCCCTTTACAAAGAGATCATTGTTCTTATGGAACAACAAGGTGCATATAAATAGTTGAGGTCTTTGGCATGAGAGAAATATAAAGTGTGGAGAAGGACAGACCATAATACACCACTAAAACCAAGAGTGGAGCAGAAAGATTTGGGTGGGGCATCAGTGTTATTTTCTTGGAGGGTGTATCTGCCAAGTCACATCTGTGTTTCCTATTCACTGCCACAAAATGAAAACTTCAAGAAAGTGGATTGTATACATCAAAATCCCCCCAAAACATTGACAAAGCCAATAGAACTGCCTTTTTGTTAATATGTGGGCATCATTTTTTTTAGGTGATTTCGATATTTGTGTTTCTGTATATCCCGCATAGGTGCCCCAATGTAGACCCGTTCGTACATGCCCTAAAATGGACGTATTCATATTTACCCTAATATGGTCATATTCGTACTTGCCCAATTATGGTCATGGCCGCATATGCCCAATTATGGTCACAACTGTACATGTCCTATTATGGTATGATTCCTTATATAGGCATGATCTTTCACCTACATTGGTCCCAGCTAGCACACAACAAGCTGTGAGGGCTGAACGTTATCTATCCTGTGGTTTTGAATGCAGCAGGGTTCTTCCAAACACAGGACCACACTGTACTCATTAATTATGCATGGCTTTCTAAGAATACACCACTGGCATAATATGTAGATACAAAGTTCACCCCTGACGTCTTCCTCATGTCCAATACAAACCATACTAAGGACCGAGACTCTTTAGGGTATAAATACACCACATCTTGCCCCGGTAAAACAGAGGGAACCGAGACTTCCATGCTGACACACTGACCAGAGATGCTGAGGCTCCTGCATGCAGTTGCTCAAGCTGACAGTGGTCTGACACAACCCGGACGGGGTGTCCAATTCGAGACCAGGACGGGGTCCCACACACTTTCTATCCAGGTATGGGGGTTCGACTAAATCCTAGGAGGATTCTTGGCTCTTAGCTTCTAAGACCTACTCACATATGCTAGGTACACACAGGTACATCTAGGTAGGCATCGTAGGAGTATGCGCACTTGCATAATGCTTTTATATTCATGTATGTACTCATGATTATCGCAATATGGTAGAACTGTTCTATCCCTCTGCTTTTATCGTACTGCTGATCATATATCTCTGCTATTGTCTGCTGGTTACCGCAGCACATATAATTTACACTAGAATAACAACTGTTCAATAAATACTTATTGAAACGTCCGATTGTTTATTCTGTGTAACTCTCTGAGACAAACCGAATAAGTGAGCACGAGTGACTGAGCGAAAGGTAGTACATTGTTTCCACGATTCTGAGGGAATCAGGGGTGTCATGTTCTAAGGTTGCCAGAAACTAATCTCTCCCCGATAAGAGGAGACACTAGTGGCACTGTGAGCTAGCTAATGCAAACCAGGCTAACATATACGGTGGAGGTGCACGGAGTCAGTCTGCCTCCAAGCCCGCAGTATATGTTATCCAAACGTGCAGGTCCTGCAGGGGTACTATAGGAGCTACACGACATGGCGCCGCCAACGTTGGTTGGGTACTTATTTAACAGTAGAATCTGAGTAGTTCAGTTGTGCTATTCTCAGAGAACCTACTCACAAAACCCCAGAGACGTCTGGAGTGGGTGGGCACAAAATCCGACGCAGCTGAGTAGTACGAGAATACTATTTATTGGCTGTTGGTTACTCAAGCTTGAAGGACATTTAGTTCCTACAATTGTGCACTTACACCTTATTTTAAGAACTCTTTAATCTCCCTTCTTCCAATTAAAAATGGTGGAAGAAACAAGCGCAACAGGGAGAGTTACAACAAACTTCTTTGATTTAGAAGAAGACCCTGAAGGAGCAATACAAATTGCACCAAATTTCAGAAGGGCAGTCACCATAAAACTTCTAGAACATGGCTTAAGAGCCAGGGGTGGTACAGTAATTTTCGTGATTGAGGCACACGAATCCAATAAAACAGAGGTGTTCTATTCTTGGGTTACACTCCCAGCAGTAAATGCAATTACAAATGTATTTCACTACTACCTAGAAGGTGAAACACCAGCGGACTATACTCCTTTTGAGGAAGTAGAGGTCCCACTCACTTACCAGGAGCATAATTACTGGTTTAAAGGCGCCCTACCCCACGTACATGGAAGAGCATGATTAGGCCCGCTCGGAGGAGCAGGAGCCACATGGCCCATATTAGCGGCATACACACCGCATCCTGACATTAACACAATGACACAGCCAGACTTACTCGTACAACACAAAGATTTAATTAAAATCTACGGAAACCTCACACAATTTGTGATGAGGACTTTAACAATTCAGCCTGCACCAGCTGCAGCACAAGACACTCCAGTCTAAGGCACAGTTAATAAAATAACTCCACAAACATTACACGCGATAATGGGCAAAATGCCAGCAAAACGCCAACAAATCCCATTCTGGATAGCTCAGAAAATAACTCAGCTTTAAGCAGTATTCCCGAATACTACGACCAGTGATAAACACAGAATCCTAACAATCTGCTTGCCCATGGGTCTCACACCACAAGTAGAGGACTGCACCTCTTGGGGTTCAGTCTTTGCTGCCATATATACCAGAACACATGGTATCCCGTCCTTAGCAGTAGTACCTGACGTATTGAAACAGATACAAAATGAGTACGGAGCAGAGCCTGCCCTTAACTTAGGGATGAAGTTGCTAAACAACTTTGAACCGGTCTCAGCCATAATACTAGCTAACATTAAGGGGGAAGCAGCTTCAGTGGCGATCCGCCAACGCCTAAGGGAGTTCAGTCCAGACGACCAACAACACGAACTACCCAAAATAATTGAAACTGTATATGCAGAACTAGGCAGACAGTCTAGGTGGGAAAGCATTAAAACCACAACTGCTGGGCAGTCCTGAAAAGGACACTACAAAGCAGACACCTACTTCTTCTAAAAAGAAGTGGGAAAATAAAAAACAACAAAAGTCTAAAGACACCAGATCTCAGTCCAGAGGTAGGTCTCCTCAACAGGAGCCCTCTGAAAAGAGGTATAGCCTCAAGAATAGGGATAACATTAAAAAACCTGACAGGTATCAGGATACTGATACTCGTTCCTCTCGTTCCTTTCGGGATTCATCACGAAACTCCGAGAGGGAAGGACGATCAAAGGAGCGTACAAAGTCCAGAGACACGCAACACGCTGCAGACTACGCACCTAAAAAAGAGGATAAACAAAAATCAAACCTCAGTTCAAAAAGAAGAAGGTAGCAGGTCTCAAGATCAGACATGCCCAGAATTCTGAGGACACAGCTTCTGAATGGGGAATGGGCTCTGACGATGCTAGACAGCATGGCAGAAGTAACGATAGCTCGCCAGAACCTGAAGGAATTTCTAGTGACAGCGGAGTTGAGTGAGTATATCATGGTGGAAACACCTGATACTCGGGTAAGTGTCCCACATAAGTTACATGAGATAACACGCCGGATGGAGGGGGACAAGCCCAGAAAAGTTGAAGGTCTCTTTTGGAAAAATCTGTCATCTGGTTATGACATTCTATTAGCAGAACAAGACTGGCCGCCAGCATTCGTCAGGGAGTGCCCTAGGGGAGAAACAATAGTTTTTCCAGCCTTTTCCGACCTCGTTCCCATTCACCTAAAACATGCATATGCGCAGGAGTGGGCGGTTGTCCTAGCTCCGGCATTGTACAAAAATCATGCTGGTTGGGATGTGGATTCAACCCACCACGTGATCCCGTTAAAAGTTTCCCCAAATACTCAAAGGCAATACCCTATAAAGCAGGAAGCTAAAAACAAGTCAGGGAGATTCTAGACCAACTAGAATACCAGGGGTGATAGAAAATTGCACTTCACCTATGAACAATCCTTTGTTCCCCGTAGCCAAACCAGACAACACATATCGTCTAGTTTTAGATTACAGACATTTAAACACTTGCACAAAGACATTTGCAGTTCAAAATGCACACAGTGTCGAATTAATGAATAACATTGTGTGGTTAAAATACAAAACAACACTTGATATCTCAAATGGATTTTTCTGCCAAAATATAGCGCCTGAAAGCAAGTATCTAACCGCATTCAGTGTGTTAGGATCGCAACGGCAATTTTGCCGACTCCCCCAAGGGTACAAGAATAGCCCGGGGTTGTTCTAAGCAAGGGTAACAGAGTTACTCCAAAATTTGGATGAAGAAGCATTGTCCTATGTGGATGATATTTATCTGATGGACGATGACTTAAGAGGCACTTGACCAGGGTGAGCACCATTATTATGGGATTCGCCTCTGAGGGCTATAAATTTAATTTCAAAAAATCAAAAATTGCCCACCTCAATGTCCTGTTTTTAGGATACGAGCTGTCAAGTGAGGGAAAAAGCCTGGCAGCTAACTTTTTAGAAAAGTGTGCGCTGCTCCAACCTCCAAAATCATTAAAGAATTTACAATCAATTCTGGGATTCCTACATTCTGGTCGAACATACATTTTGGATTACGCAGAAAGGGTAAAACCTTTCTACGACTTAATAAAACCTGACTTTTCAGTCAAACAATGTACACAGGAACACACAAATATCCTGCGTTCCCTACAGGAAGACATGATAGCTTCTAAACATTTACAGACACGCGTAAACGCACAGAACTTAGTGATCCGAGTCATAGCAGGTCAATGCGGGTACACTTATTTAACTTTTAATGAAGGTGAAACAGTACCAATCGCATACAAATCACACCTGTATACAAAACGCAGAAATGCGTTTCACTTCAACAGAAAAAATCCTGACAGCAGTGCAGACCGCTGTAGCAAGAGAAAGAGCTCTGGCTCAGGGAAAACGCATAATTGTCGTGACCCCAGTACCAGCTTTAGAAGCTGTTGCAAAAGCTAGCATTCCAAATGCTAAAGCCTTACATCCAAGATGGATACAATGGGCTAATTCTCTTACTGCAACGGATGTTGAATACAGATTTGATCCAAGTTTAAAAACACAGGCATTCCTGCAATACGAACAAGAATACCCTCTACCAAATGAAATTTTGCCTCTAGATCAGTATGAATACATTATCTATACTGACGGTTCTGCTCAACCAGCCACAGGAAGTAAGCAAGCTTACAGCGCAGCGTGTGCGATTGTTAAAGGTCACATGCACGATGGCAAGTTCCATCCAAGTTGCACAAAAACTTAATCTCTAGGAGACTGCACGGCACAGTTGGCAGAACTCAAAGCACTTATACTGGCACTTATAAATACGGATCACAAATTCCCCACACTGATTGTGTGTGATTCCTTTTACTGTGTACAGTCGTACAATGAATATCTACATCATTGGGAACAAAACGGGTTCAAAGATGCAAAAGGTAGCACAATTAAGCATAAAATGCTATGGGAACAGGTAGTGGAGTTGAGAAACGAACTACCAAGGGCTCAAGTGATACATACACTGAGTCATCAGCGGGATGGCGTTCACGTTGAAGGGAATTCATTGGCTGATGAAGCCGCAAATGGGGCTGTTCGCACAGCCGACGTAGCTGCAGTTACTCGTTCAAAGACGAGAATAGACGGCAAGATAATGGTAGATGTCAATGCTTCACGCAAAGGCAGCACAGCAGTACCTAAACAATTTCCACTCAAGTACTCCTACAAGTTAGATGCACAAAACATTCCATATGCTCAGATTCCTGGAGTGGGGGATAGAGTAATACCAAATATGGATCGTAGGCTAGGCTTGATTTTAGCGGCACGCGATTGTTTGGGTTCCGCCCATACAGGCGTTACAGCGACTATTTCTTTATTGAAACAGCGCTACTGGTGGCCAGGGTTAACAAAGCAGACTAAAGACTATGGGGCCGATTCCGATTCGGGCCGGAAAAAATACCGACCGACTCGGTACGGGATTATAGTCCGACCGACACGTACCGGCGTTGCCTGACCTGGGAAGTACGATGAAATGCATGGAAATCACGACCGACTCGCACGGAACTCAAGGCGAACGACCGACCCAGCCGGAAACAAGCTATCCGTCCGGGAAACCACGCGAATCGCACCGACCGACACGCACCAGGAAACAACCCGAACGAAACGTACCCGCGAACTCCGACCCGCGCAGTACGATGCAATGGGTGCAAAATCAGACCGACTCGCACGGAGCCCAAGCCGTACGACCGACACGCATACAAAAGCCAGCCGAACAAACACAATACCCCGCGAACGACACATACGCCGCATATGAAACGGAGCTGAAACACAGCGGGAACGACTCGGACAGGCGCGCACGAGACAACTGCAACGTCCTACTCGGTCAGAAGAACGACTCCTACATGCACAATAATCACTAATGAAAAAATACCAAAAAAAAGGGCCAAACAAGCAATGACAAAGCCAATAAATACAGGGGGAGAAAAAAATGGAACAAGGACACACCCCCAACTCCACCTACATAAAGCCCACAAATCCCTACCATGATCCTTTACAAATTCCACTGACCTGCCAGCACACAACATCATCACACAGCAAACACAGACACACACACAGCTCATCCAACACAAAAGCTACACACCATTAGCACCTCAACAAATAGCACCCTCACACAGCAAAACCTACACTCACACACCCTCACTTGCACACACACACACATCAAACACCACCACCACCCATCACCATGCCCCTAAAGAAGAATCCAAAGTTCCTAGATAGTGAATTGGAAGTCATGGTAGACGAGATCCTGAGGGTAGAGCCACAGTTGTTTGGCACATTGGTCCAACAGACCCCCATGTCGCAGAAAACCAAGATGTGGGCGAGGATCGTCGACAGGGTGAACGCACAATCACCATGTTTGCGCACAAAGGAAGACATCCAGAACAGGTGGTATGATGTGCGCAGGAGGGTCAGAGACCTACTCAAGAAGGATTACCTCCTGAGCCAGCACACCGGCAGTGGCCCTCCTGCAAAACCACTATACCTCAGGCCCTGGGAGGAGAAGGTGCGGGCCATCCTACCACTAGTGAGCGTACATGGACTAACAGACATCCCAGAGCCTGGTGAGTACACAACTAATATACACAATATTGTGTGCCAATACACACACATCACTCTCAAGGGGACAGTCAAACCATCCACCCCTAGCAAATCAACAGCAACCAAAAGATAATCATCCCAAGATGTGTATGTCAGTTAGATTAACACAATATATGCCATCTCATAGTGATATGTAACTGTGTCTTGACATGTACAAACACAACAACAAATAGAGCAAGGCAGTGGTACAAATATAACCAACAAACACTGCCTGATATTTTGCAACCACTAGAACACCACCTCACAGGGAAGCTCACTTAAAGGAAGGAAATCTGTGTATGCTGGTGAAGTCAGTGTAGCCAATAGCATGATGGGAGTTGTAGTCACAGATATTGCTCACCCTCACAATTGGCCCATCAAAACCACTCCGAAACATGCTCACATCACAGGGAGTGGATAAGGACTGACAAGATGGCTGACACTGGCTACTGCTGTGGGGTGCACAAGGCCCTGCTGGGAACTGTGCACCAACAAACAGCAGGACACCACTGTCAGCCATCTTGCCATTGCTGTCACACTCACACACAGTGAAGTCCACTCAAAAGCAAGGAAGTACGGGCATGCTGGGAAGGGGGTGTAGGCAATAGCATGATGGGAGTTGGAGTCACAGATATTGCTCAGCCTCACAATTGGCCCATCAACACCACTCTGAACCATGCTCACATCACAGGGAGTGGAAAAGAACTTACAAGATGGCTGACACTGGCTACTGCTGTGTGGAGCACAAGGCCCTGCTGGGAACTGTGCACCAACAAACAGCACAACACCACTGCCTGACATCCTGAAAGCCAACTTGCACTCTCTGCAATGCAAGCACGTAGCATGGTGGGATATCTGGCTGGGTGGGAAGGAGGACTCACAGCACTGACCATAGTTACAAGCAGCTCACCTCACACACCCCCTCAACACAAACTCCTCATAACCCACCTGGGAGAATGCAATGCCTCACATACCAAATGAAGATCCCACAAAGAACCACCACCCTGGGTAATGCTGTGTGAAGCACAGGGACACACCTGGGACTTGTAGCCAAACAAACGCAAGGACAACACTGTCAGCCTTCCTGTCAGCACAGGCACACTACCCCACAGGGAAGCACAGTCCAAAGGAAGGAAGTACGGGCATGCTGGGAAGGGGGTGTAGCCAATAGCATGATGGGAGTTGGAGTCACAGATACTGCTCAGCCTCACAATTGGCCCATCAACACCACTCTGAACCATGCTCACATCACAGGGAGTGGACAAGGACTTACAAGATGGCTGACACTGGCTACTGCTGTGGGGAGCACAAGGCCCTGCTGGGAACTGTGCACCAACAAACAGCACAACACCACTGCCTGACAACCTGAAAGCCAACTTGCACTCTCTGCAATGCAAGCACGTAGCATGGTGTGATATCTGGCTGGGTGGGAAGGAGGACTCACAGCACTGACCATAGTTACAAGCAGCTCACCTCACACACACCCTCAACACAAACTCCACATAACCCACCTGGGAGAATGCAATGCCTCACATACCAAATGAAGATCCCACAAAGAACCACCACCCTGGGTAATGCTGTGTGAAGCACAGGGACACACCTGGGACTTGTAGCCAAACAAACGCAAGGACAACACTGTCAGCCTTCCTGTCAGCACAGGCACACTACCCCACAGGGAAGCACAGTCCAAAGGAAGGAAGTACGGGCATGCTGGGAAGGGGGTGTAGCCAATAGCATGATGGGAGTTGGAGTCACAGATACTGCTCAGCCTCACAATTGGCCCATCAACACCATTCTGAACCATGCTCACATCACAGGGAGTGGACAAGGACTTACAAGATGGCTGACACTGGCTACTGCTGTGGGGAGCACAAGGCCCTGCTGGGAACTGTGCACCAACAAACAGCACAACACCACTGAATGACATCCTGAGAGTCAACCTGAACCCACTGCAAGGGTGGCATGCTTCATGGTGGGATAACTGGGCCAGGTGGAGAAGGATGGCCGGATGTCCACCAAATACAACCAATGCTGGCCATGCACACACCTCAACATTCATAGTGAAATGCCCCAGGTATGCATGACAATGTGCTACACCAATATCAACCTCTTACTGTGACAACTTAGGACAATGCAATGTACATGCTCGCATCCAGAGGTACAGTCACAACTGTCAGGTGTGTGAACCATTGATGCCTGTAGAAACATTACATACAATGTGTGTCTCTTCCAAATACAGGTGGCGATGATGGGGACACAGCAGCAGGCGAGGAGGAGTCCCTGTCCCAGGCTCCGGGGGACACAGAGCTCACTGGTGTGGAACAGCCTCTGCCCACCTCGGATGGTGAAGACCTACCTGGCACCTCTGGTCTGAGTCATCATGCAGCACCAGCTGGACCAACATCTGCACCCCCTGCACCCACCCCTCCAACAACTGCCAACATACAGACCACCCACGCCGACACGGACAGACCAAGGACCACCGCTGACAACAGCACAGGGTCCCAGGCCCACCATGGAGCAACGGATGACAACACCACTAACAACCCCCAAGTGGGCCTCGGGTCACCTGTGCGTGCCACCGCAGGTCCTGCACGTGTCGCCAGGGGTGGTGGGAGGGGTGGTAGACATAGGTCGCTGCTTGCAGAGGGGTCTGTACTGCATGAGGACCCACAACTGGCACGCATCGCTGATGCATACCAGGATAGCTCCGGAGAGGTCAGACAGGTAGTGGGGATCCTCAAGGACATACAACAGCAGCAGGCTGCCCATCATGCCCGCTTGGACTCCCACATGGCCCGTGTGGAGACACACATGTCGGGCATGGAGTCCAAGTGGGATACATTGCAAGAACTCACAGCGGTGCATAGGGACATATTGACATGCCTCCGCCAGATTAGCACCAACATGGCCACACCTCCCTGTGTGCCCACAACATCTGGTGCTGCAACAACTGACACCGCCACAGGGAGGGAGGAGGACTCTGGCGGAGAGTCCCCTGCACCGCAGCAGCCTGCATGTGAGGGTCCCCCCACAAAGAAGAGGGGTCGTCCGAGGAAGGAAAACTGAGAGGTTGATGGCCACGTACATCCCCCAGGAGGCCAACACCTGTTCCGGAAATTCTCCTTTGTGTGCAAACGTTTCACCCTGTCGAATGCAACACTACTTTCCCACATGACATGGGGAGTTCAAGTTGGACTAATGTATCATATGACTGTGGACTTCACTCAGGACATTTCTGCTACCAAGACTTCCAACTCATCTGGGAACTTTGGATCACAATCACAATGTACAGCACCCACCATCCTGTGCACTATACACACACACATTTCTGTAAATAAAATCACTAGTACACCATACTTGCCACTGTTGTTATTCAAATGTGGATACTTTTATGGTGATGATGTTCTGCTAAATTACACTGTGTATGCTAACTGCTACAGCAAGTACAACACCGTCGTGTGAGTCATGGTGACGTGATACATATGAGGGAGACACACCACTAGGGCTACACAACACAGACACCAGGGCCATCGGACTCATCGCCCACAGTGATGTTGCCAGGAAATACAGTGGAATGCACAGACACCACACCTATTCAAAGTCTGTGTCAACTAGCCCACAGGTGCAGTAAGCAAATGTCAGTCAGATGTGTGACCACAGACAACGCACATCCCAAAGTGAAGCACTGGTTTATTACACATTTGTAACATGTTGTTACCACTACAAATGCAAGTTAATCCCACGTGGCAGTGGCCACACAGTCAACAAGTGCAGAAGATATGAAGTCCAGGGGTGTGTGGCACATCACCTGTAGGGAAACGACTGCTGCCACCCTGAAAGCTGAATCATGGTGTTGGGGGATCGAAGTTGACCAAACAACTCTGTAAGCACCCTGTGAAGGACAGACATGACACACAGTCAAAACCACTGAAGAACAGGACAGAACTGCAATACTCATGCCCTAAACATGTGACAAGATACCTACACAAAAGCACGTTTGCATGTCAACACTGTTGGGGAGTACAGACTACCTGTAAGGACACATCGCTGCACGCATCCAGTCAAGTGGCACATGGCCACACTAAAACAGCACCAGGGCACCACCCACACATATCATGCAAACTCACATCATTCACATTGCATCTCCCTGGATACTCACATTCAGCTGAAGAAGTTGGTGATGAGCTGTGTGCGGACATCACCACCATCATCATCATCATCACTGGCATCGTGGTCCAGGCCAGGATCCTCCACAGGTGGTGGACGTTGGTCATTGTCATCCAGGATGAGAGGCAACTCCTTCCGCACTGCCAGGTTGTGGAGCATGCCGCAAACGATGACAATCTTGCACACCTTTGCTGGGGCATATGGGAGGGCCCCTCCTGTCTTGTCCAGGCAGCGGAAGCGGCTCTTCAGGAGACCAAAGATCCGCTCGATCACTCTCCTGGTCCGACCATGTGCCTCATTGTAGCGCATCTGGGCTGGTGTCACAGGGTTCCTGAGGGGTGTCAGCAACCACGGCATGTTGGGGTATCCGGAGTCACCTACAGACAGACAATTGCACATTAGCTGAGTTCAAAAAGTGGGCGGAATACAACATAGCAGAACACACACAATGGTACAAAGTCAGTACACACCGACAAGCCAGGCACGCTGGTTCGGCATCTGTGACATCATCCTCGGGATGCGACTACTGCTCATCACGTAGGCATCGTGAGCAGAACCGGGGAAACGGGCACACACATGTGTGATGGTCATATCTGCAAGACATACCACCAGCGCATTGATCGAATGGTAGTGTTTGCGGTTACGGTAGGCCTGCTCATGTGCCTGTGGTGGTACCAAAGCCACATGTGTCCCATCAATGGAGCCAATTACATGTGGCATCCTCCCCAGGGCATAAAAGTCACTCTTAACATCAGTGAGTTGTCGACGTTTGGGGAAATAGATGAACTGGTTCAGGTTCCTCAACATAGCCACCAAAACATTGCGTAGCACAGGGCTGAACATAGTCTGTGACATCCCACCAGCAGTTGCCACAGTGTGTTGGAAGGTACCGGTGGCAAAGAAGTGTAGGGCTGCCATTACATTCACCTTGGGTGTCAGCGCCGTAGGGTACTGCCGGCCCGGTTGCAGATGTGGTGCCAAGCGCACTGCCAAATCCTCAATCAGCTGCCTGGTGAAGCGGTACCGTTGGATGCTGTCACGTTCCACCATCGGTGCTAGGTCAGGGAATGGTCTATGGAAAGCTGGAGCCCTGCAGTGCATAGGATGAAGAAAGAAAGATTGTCAGTCACCCCACAGATGTGCCTTTCACCATACTCAATTTCACATGATACATCATTACGAGACACAAGTACTTGATGTGTGTGCCGTTCTGTTCGGACATAACTCGCACCTACATGGCCATCATCTAAGTTCTCAGTACAACATGTGTGCTCAACAGGTACCAGGTTGTGCTATGGGAAACTCATTAGGCTGTATCACAGTACCCATTTACTGCTGTCACGTTCCACACACACACCACAGTGACATGTCTGGACAGATGCGCCACAGGCATCACAGCACATTGACAGGTAGATTCCCAGGGACCCTGTCTTGCCACATGGACACTGGCATGACATGGCGTATCATGTACACGTCAGAAAAACAAACATGACTCCCACAGGTAGTGGCCCCTGTTGCCTCCGCAGGACAGACATGGACGTCAGTGACACACACACGCACAACATCAAAGTCCATGCACAAACAACGTTGCTGTGGAGACTGTCTCCCATCGTGCACATGGAATCAGAGACATCGGAAACACAACATGCACAGAGACTGTGGAGGGACATCACTATTGTGGCAATGGGTCATCCTGTTACATAAATGCCTTCCCCCATGGGACCCTGGGGGTATGTGACATGTCACACACATACACAACCTGGAAATGTGACCATGCCACATGCTCTGAAATGAACTGTTGCACATCACAGTGGTCATGTGCACAACACACAAAGGACCCTGTCCCCATGAACACATGCACAGCCTGGGTGTGGATGCCCACCAGTGCCACCACAGAAACCACATGTCAACCCCCATACACAGAAAAGGTAATGCAGCCTTACATGCCTTAGGAAACAGTGTGGAGTGGGTGTGGTGTTGTAGGTGTGCCCCTGTGTCTCTGGCATGTATATGTGGCTGGCATATGTTCACCAGTGACAAGCATGGTGACATATGCGACTGACCTGTACAGGTACGCGTTGTACAGCAATGGACCGATTGGTGTGCCCGGCCGGCCCATTGCATGTGTTGTGTGCGGGTACGCGTTGTACCCCGAAATACGCGTTGTACAGCAATGGACCGATCGGTGTGCCCGGCCGGCCCATTGCATGTGTTGTGTGCGGGTACGCGTTGTACCCCGAAATACGCGTTGTACAGCAATGGACCGATCGGTGTGCCCGGCCGGCCCATTGCATGTGTTGTGTACGGGTACGCGTTGTACCCCGAAATACGCGTTGTACAGCAATGGACCGATCAGTGTGCCCGGCCGGCCCATTGCATGTGTTGTGTGCGGGTACGCGTTGTACCCCAAAATACGCGTTGTACAGCAATGGACCGATCGGTGTGCCCGGCCGGCCCATTGCATGTGTTGTGTGCGGGTACCTGTTGTACCCCGAAATACGCGTTGTACAGCAATGGACCGATCGGTGCGCACGCATTGGCTGGGGCCTGGCATGGCAACGGACGCGTTTTCGTGGCTCCAACGAGTCTGATGCAGTGAATTCAGTTGGCCAGCCACAACAATGTTGCAAAATCATTGATGTCATGAATTTGAAGATTGGAAGGATGCTGTGGGCGTGTATTAGTGCTGCTATTCCATGGATTGGTCAGATTCAGAAGATGCAAACGACTTGGACCAATCACTTTGGACACATGGGACAGTATCTGCCTCTGCAGCACACATATAATGCTGGCTGTTCCCCTGAGAGCTCACTTGCCTGCACTACATGCACCAGGACGACATCTGCCAACAACACTGCTGCTGTCTCTGCATCCTCTGGCTACTGCAATGGCACGTACTGTGGATAGAGCCCCAGCCTTCAGCCTTGAGGAGAACCATGCCCTGCTGGACAGCCTCCTTCCACAGTACAGCAAGCTGTATGGGAAACCAGGGGAGCAGGTGAGTGTGCTGTCCACTGCCTTACCAATTGTGCATGTTGTCTGACTAGCAGGACTTACAATGTGCACACCACTGGCTAGCATGCTCACTGAGTAGTTGTCACACCCCAAAGTGTGTAGTTACATGCACTGAACAGGTACAGTGCAGTAACAGTGCATTCCAAAAAGGTTTACTCCCCATGCAATGACACCATGTAGTGACTGCTGGCAAACTGTTCATAGCCATTGTTGCACTGCCTATGTACATCATATGCCCCTGTGATTGAGACATGTATATCCAACTGTGTGATGCACGGATATGTTGCATGTGTAGTAATGGCCTTTTCACTTTGTCATCCTCACAGGTCGATGCCCACCAGAAGCAGGAAATCTGGCTGACCATCGCCCGGAAAGTAAGATCCGTGGGGGTCTACAGGCGCAGGATCCGCAACTGCCAGAAGAGGTGGCAGGACCTTCGTGGCTGGACCCGGAGGATCGCAAGGGTCCAGCTGAAGCTGTCGCCTCCTCGCAGGAGGGGCGGACACCGGACCCTGACCCCCCACATGCTCCGGATCCTGGCGGTGGTCTTCCCTGACCTGGATGGGCAGCTGAAGGCCAGACAGCAGCAAGGAGGGGGTGAGTCCATGACTGCACTGTGCACTTTGTCTGACATGCTTTGTGCCCTCCTCTGGCCTGGTTAAACTTCCACAGTACATCAGTCATGTGGTCCAGGACCCATGTCCCTCATTTGTGACATGCCCACTTCTCCTCTGATTCGCATATGTGTGGCCCTTACAGTCAGGAAATTGTGTCACTTGGGGACTGTGACATTGCATTTAGCTTCGCTCAAGGTGGGGGACAGCATTTGTTCCCGTGACTATGTTGTGGGATTCATGTGTGGGTCAATTGCTTACACAATGCCTAAGTTCTGACATGTAATCTGGGTGTAACTTTGATATGTGGTCCACTTGCTGATCTGAATCACCACATGTCCCTGGGGAATTTGGCACACACCCATGCTGCCGGTGGGAACAATGTTTGGGCCTCAGGAGTATGTGTATCAAGTGTGTCACACGTGCTTAGCCACATGCCTACTGTCCAGGACTCATTCCTCTTACAGGTGGAGCTGGACAGTCATGACTACTCCAGGGCATACAATACACTCTGTACTCCCACTCCTGTGTACCATCTGGCATGTTGTGATCAGTGAAATGTTCCCTCAGGTGTCTGCCTCTGTGTCATTGTGCTGTGTCCTCGTTGTCAGGACTACTGGTATGTTTATCGGTTAGGGCTCAGCATGCCAGCGGAGATGTGACCATGATAGACGAAACTTCTGTGATTTTTAGGTGTCTGATCACTTGACTGTGCACACAGGTGTATGCGACTGTGACTTTCAGGCAGCTGTTTCTCATTCACAGCACACTGTGAGGTGCTCATGTTCAGAGAGTTGTGTTTCATGTCCCCCATATGTCCAATTGGTATGACGTGGACAAGTAGTAGTACTGATGAAGTGGTTTTTGGGGGATGGACATGTGCACTTGTCAGTTACATAACTTGCATTCCCCATGTCCTAGGATTGTGACACAGTGCAGACTGTTGTTGGCTGGCTGCCATGCCCATGTGACTGGAGACAGTGATGTATGACTTTGCACGCATGCCTGTGTCATGGCTTTAAACTTCCTAAGAGTGATCCTGCAGGGGAGTGACATGTGCAACATGCACCCCATTGTGGCATTGGCTATCCGGACATGGGTGCATCATGGTGTGTGGTGCTGGTATGCATCACATGCATTTCTATTTAGACTCTGGCCATCCCTTCATCCGGACACCTGCACTGACTTAGTGGCAAGAGATGTGTTGTGTGCATGTTCACATACTTCACCGTGTTCCCTGCAATGTCCAACAACTGTGTAGGTGGTGCATGTGTCCACACTGGGGTCTTACCATCAGACAGGCACCAGACAGATGGGTGCAAGGGCAGGAGGGGTGTGAGTCCCATGGTTGACCATCAGACTGACAATTGGCTTCCACAAATCTGTGGGAGGACTTTAGGCAATGTTCAACTAAGGATGCCTGGGCTGGCTCTGTGATGTGCTGTACTTACTGTGGTGTGTGCGTTCAGTGCAGGTGACTGATGTTTGTCTGTTTCCCTAATTGTTTGCAGATACATCCACGGCCACAGGAGGGGACAGCTCCACGGACCAGGAGGAGCAGCGGAGCCAGACTGGGTCAGCGTCCGACGAGTGGTCAGAGGGACCCAGTGGCACGGAGGGTGAAGGGAGCCACACCGAGGAGTCCTCAGCACCATCCACCTCAGCTGAGGACCACAGCAGCTCGGAGGATGACTCCCTTGTGGAGGCGGGTGTCAGCAGCCACCAAAGTCAAGCTAGTCTGTCTGGCCCCGCCACCACCACCACCACCACCGCCCTCCCATTGGCTCCCATTCCTGAGGTCCGTGGAGGCTCTCGTGCTCGGGAGCGTGTCTCCTTCATGCCAGGCACCGCACCCCTGCCCCTGTGTCCCCTGCTGCCCTGAGTGAGGAGTCTGTGTACCTCCTTCGGCAGCTCCATGTAGGGCAGACAGCAATGCTGACTGTCCTCCATGCACACACCACTCTGTTGACACAGCTGGTGTCGTTCATGGAGGGCATCTCGACGGGTGTGTCTGCCCTACAGAGGAGCAATATGTCCATGGACTCCTCCCTGACGGCAGCAGTGTCCCTCCTCCAACAGTCCCTCACCCCTCCCACCTCTGCCCCATCCACACTTCCTGCCACCCTACCTGTCCAAAGCACATGCACACCTGCACAATCACCCAAACACACAGACACGAGCAGCACAGACACACCCAAGAGAAAGGCAAGACGTGCACACAAGCATCCTCAGGGGACTGATACCACAGACACAGAGGATGGGGAACACACACACACACAGGCATCCACAGTCACTCCGCAGTCCTCCAAATCCTCTCCCTCCAAGACCCCTTCCCTTGCCTCACCTGCTACCCCACATACACAGCAGCTCTTCCTGTGTGACCTCGGCCTCTTCCCCTCCAATCCTGCTGATCCAGCATACCGGGGGAAGAGGAAGTCCACCCACACAGAGGGGAGTGCCCCTCGCCCCCAGACACCCTCCCCCAGGCGCAGGCAGACACAGGACCCCATTCGGAAGTCCCCCCGACCAGGAAGAGCAAGACCCCACCACCACCACCACGCAGCTCCACCACCCAGTCTCTCTCCTCCATCCCCCAGGCCACCACTCCACAGGTTCCCCTGCCACACCCTGCCCCAGGTTCCCCCACACACCAATACCGCATCCCCAGACTGCTTAGGCCCTCCCCCCTGCCACTTGCTCTTCCACACCCAACCCAGATGCTCTGCCTGTTAGTGCCACTGGTGTGGGGACCGGGTCCCCCCTCTCTGTCCTGCCCACCTCATCTGCCCACCCTTCCACTCCCTTGGAGTTATGCACTGCAGTGGAGTCCACAACCACCCCGTCTGACTTGGGCACTGCAGTGGGGACCCAGTCCACTACATCAGACCAGCCCACTGCAGTGGTTGCAGCACCCACACCAACTGACTTCTGTAGCACGGTGGTGCTGCCCCCCCTGAGTCAGACACCTCCACTGCAGTTGCCGGTGACACTCATGTACCCACCACCCCTTCACTGCCTCACTCTGCCATCCCCTGATCCTGTCCCTGCGGTGCCTGGCCTGCCCCTTGTATGCCCCTCCAAGGGGGATGTCCCCTGTCCGTACCAGTGCAGGCAAGCAATGGGTGACCAGTTGTCACTTGTCACCCTGTTGGGACATGGATTTTGGACTGGCCATTGGCCTTAGTTTCTTTTGGACGTCAACTTTTAATTTTACATTAGCTGAATAAAGCCTCTTTTTGGTTAATTGAGGTGTTTCTTTTGATGTACATGATGTAGATGAGTAGCATCCTGCATTTGCAGTTGTTATAGTGTTCAGTTCAGGAAAATGAAGTGTTGCTGTGATGGACTCCATGTGGTCCATGGGATATGTGTCCTGTTCTACTCTGGATCTATGGCATCCTTTGCTGCAGTCTGAGGGTGTAATGTTCAGCATTTGACACAGGGATGTACGTTTTGCATTTGTAAAGGAACATCTTTGTCTTACACTGATGCACATCTGGTGGGCTTACCACTGTTCAATGTTCCGATTTCCCTGACTGTGTGCCCATCTCCACTGGACATGCAGTTTTGCACATCAATGTTGAAGGACTCATCTGTGTATACAGTGCAACTGGCTTGACACGTGTTTTGGGTGTATGCAGATGACTGACGTGACACTCCCGTATCCAGGCTGATGTGAGCAGAGCCTTCTGTGTGTTGTAGTTGTTGACTCACTGACGGAGTGTCCTGCTGACATGTTTGAGTCGTGCACAGACAAGGTTTGGCACAGCGGACCTTCCACAGGAGTGGAGTGCCCTCATGGCAGTGTGTAATCCCATGACATTGCATGTGCCCGTGTTGTGTGTTGTGTAAGCATGTCTGTGCGTGTTCCCTTCCCTTTTCCTACACAGGCTGTGTCCCTAGGGATGTTCCTGTTTGTGTTGCTTGCAGAGTTGGTCTGTGTTCATCCAGCATCTTGGACCTGGTTTCTCTGTGATGTGGTTGCATGGCAAACTAATGTTCATGAGGTTGTCATCCCAGGTTGTCTTTGTTGTCAGGGCTGGGGATGTGGGCAAACGGTGATGGGACACATTCTGGATTCCCCTTGGCACTTGTTGTTTACACAAGTCATGTGAATTTCAGTTTGTGGTAGCTTTCAGTGATTGTGACACGGTGTGTGTGTGACTTCTGCCACTCCTCAGGGTCAGAGCTGCAATGTTGGAAGTTGTGTACGTGTGTTCTTTGTGTGTCACCTTGGCTTCTTCATAGGTGTGTGACTATGGCCAGGATCCCATTGATTGTGGTGGATTTCACATCATGCCCATGTACAGCGTACTGTGCTGTGTGTCAGACATTGACGAGTCTTATTGACTGGCCATGTGTGATGGGTATCTGCACCTTAGTTCCCCCCACCACCCCTGGAATTGTCATGGGTGCTTGTGCACTGTCACCAGTCCATGTGAGCTTCACTGCTGCACATTGGTGGAGATCAGGGTGTGTGGTGTTGAGTGTGCAAATGTGAGTTAGTGCACGGCTAGACCCCTACCTCCATATTGGCCTTGGCTGGCAGGCCGTGCTGATTGATTGGAGCTTGTGTAGGTGTGATGGTAGTTTGTTGCTCAGGACACATGGCTGTGGTTCACAGTGTGAATGACATCTACCTTTGTCATCACAGTGGGATTGTCATGCAGGCTAGTGTCAGCACAATGTGGGGTCCCTGGGGGTAGTGCTGTGGTGGGTCTGTCTCTTGCTGTGTTAGTTGCTGTTCCTACAAGCTTGTGTGACGTGTAATTTGGCCTCCCTCTCAGCTGACGATGCCTGATTGCCCACATAGGGATATCCGATCCATGAGTAACTTTTGTATGGCACTGTATACACATCTGTGTGATTGGAGTTCAGGCCTCCTCATGTGTTGTGTGGTTGCCTGGGGACACTGGCACCCCCCCCCATCACCTGTTGTGTTTGAAATGCAGTGTGAGTCTGCCTGTTTGTGTTTGTGCATTTGCACCACTGCATTGGCATTTCTGTAGTGTGCTATTGTCTGTATGTTGTTTGTTTGGTTTCCCCAGCTGTCCCTGGGACTCCTAGGTCATCAGTCAGCACAGTGATCATGGTTTGTATGTCCCATTGATGCCATGGTATGGTATTTGTTCACCTGACATCGACAGTCTCCACAGGATATCTACATTTGTGTGTCCATTGGTGCAGATATGTGGCTCAGCATTATGATGGTCACTTCTGTCATTGTGTTATTTGTGAATATTGACAATGTGGTCCCCCATGGGTGATGTTTGTATGCACATGGCCAAAACGATGTTTCTGTGACACTGCACTGTGTGCCCCGCCCAATCTATGTTGCTATGGGACACAAGCACTACTATGCCACTGATGTGTTTGTTGTTGTGTGACCAGGATTCATCCATACAGTTTGGCTTTCGCAGCTTTTACCATGACTACACTTACCTTATGATCACCGTGGTGATGGTGCTTTTGGCCCCATTGCCACACTGTTCAAGAGGTGCATCAGCTATGGACCCCACACTTACCTTTTGCTCACTGTGGTGATGGGGCTTTAGGCCCCATGGCCACACTGTTCAAGAGGTGCATCAGCTATGGACCCCACACTTACCTTTTGGTCACTGGGGTGATGGGGCTTTAGGCCCCATGGCCACACTGTTCAAGAGGTGCATCAGCTATGGACCCCACACTTACCTTTTGGTCACTGTGGTGATGGGGCTTTAGGCCCCATGGCCACACTGTTCAAGAGATGCATCAGCTATGGACCCAACACTTACCTTTTGGTCACTGGGGTGATGGGGCTTTAGGCCCCATGGCCACACTGTTCAAGAGGTGCATCAGCTATGGACCCCACACTTACCTTTTGGTCACTGTGGTGATGGGGCTTTAGGCCCCATGGCCAGACTGTTCAAGAGGTGCATCAGCTATGGACCCCACACTTACCTTTTGGTCACTGTGGTGATGGGGCTTTAGGCCCCATGGCCACACTGTTCAAGAAGGTGCATCAGCTATGGACCCCACACTTACCTTTTGGTCACTGTGGTGATGGGGCTTTAGGCCACATGGCCACACTGTTCAAGAGGTGCATCAGCTATGGACCCCACACTTACCTTTTGGTCACTGTGGTGATGGGGCTTTAGGCCCCATGGCCACACTGTTCAAGAGGTGCATCAGCTATGGACCCCACACTTACCTTTTGGTCACTGTGGTGATGGGGCTTTAGGCCCCATGGCCACACTGTTCAAGAGGTACATCAGCTATGGACCCCACACTTACCTTTTGGTCACTGTGATGATGGGGTGTTCGACCCCATGGCCACAGTGGTCATGGTCTGCTTGCATTGTGGAGGCCACACACATTTATGTGTGACACATGTGATAGTGGGTCACATTGTATGTTCAATGTCATGTTCAGTGTTGTAGGCATTTGACACAGACTACACACGCTTGTCATGGTGTTGGGGGAGGATGTAATTTTCTGTCATTCCTTATGTGGGAGTATGCTGGTTGTGTCATGCATTACCTATCCTATGAGTAGGGGTGGTGGTAGTGGCAGGCATCCAGCCCCCCTGAGTAGGGGTGGTGGTAGTGGCAGGCATCCAGGCCCCCATGAGTAGGGGTGGTGGTAGTGGCAGGCATCCAGCCCCCTGAGTAGGGGTGGTGGTAGTGGTAGGCATCCATCCCCCTATGGGTGGGGATGGTAGTAGTGATAGGCATCCATCCCCCCTCAGTAGGGGTGGTGGTAGTGGCAGGCATCCAGCCCCCCCTGAGTAGGGGTGGTGTTAGTGGCAGTCATCCAGCCCCCCTGAGTAGGGGTGGTGGTAGTGGTAGGCATCCAGCCCCCTGAGTAGGGGTGGTGGTAGTGGCAGGCATCCAGCCCTCCTGAGTAGGGGTGGTGGTAGTGGTAGGCATCCAGCCCCCCTGAGTAGGGGTGGTGGTAGTGGCAGGCATCCAGCCCCCTGAGTAGGGGTGGTGGTAGTGGTAGGCATCCAGCCCCCCCTGAGTAGGGGTGGTGGTAGTAGTGGTAGGCATCCATCCCCCTATGGGTGGGGATGGTAGTGGTGACAGGCATCCAGGCCCCCATGAGTAGGGGTGGTGGTAGTGGTAGGCATCCAACCCCCCCTGAGTAGGGGTGGTGGTAGTGGCAGGCATCCAACCCCCCCTGAGTAGGGGTGGTGGTAGTGGTAGGCATCCATCCCCCTATGGGTGGGGTTGGTAGTAGTGATAGGTATCCATCCCCCCCTCAGTAGGGGTGGTGGTAGTGGCAGGCATCCAGCCCCCCCTGAGTAGGGGTGGTGGTAGTGGCAGGCATCCATCCCCCCTCAGTAGGGGTGGTGGTAGTGGCAGGCATCCAGGCCCCCCTGAGTAGGGGTGGTGGTAGTGGTAGGCATCCATCCCCCTATGGGTGGGGATGGTAGAGTGATAGGCATCCAGGCCCCCATGAGTAGGGGTGGTGGTAGTGGTAGGCATCCAGCCCCCCCTGAGTAGGGGTGGTGGTAGTGGCAGGCATCCAGCCCCCTGAGTAGGGGTGGTGGTAGTGGCAGGCATCCAGGCCCCCTGAGTAGGGGTGGTGGTAGTGGTAGGCATCCATCCCCCTATGGGTGGGGATGGTAGTAGTGATAGGCATCCAGGCCCCCATGAGTAGGGGTGGTGGTAGTGGTAGGCATCCAGCCCCCCCCTGAGTAGGGGTGGTGGTAGTGGCAGGCATCCAGCCCCCCCTGAGTAGGGGTGGTGGTAGTGGTAGGCATCCAGTCCCCCCTGAGTAGGGGTGGTGGTAGTGGTAGGCATCCATCCCCCTATGGGTGTGTGTTGCATTGGTGATGCCCATCCCACCCCTATGGTTGTGCTGTTGCTAGTGTACGTCATTTGTGCATCCCTATGTGTGTGTGACATATTTTGGGTACGTGTAGTTTGTTTGTATTGTTGGTGTTTGACTTACCGTCTGCGCCGTACGCGTCCGTACCGGTCCCGGTAATAGATGTAGAGTATAGGTAGGACCTGCGCGATGGGATTCATGGTTGGGTCGTCTCGTTCGGGTTTCTCGTGTCTTCGACTCGTACTCGTCGCTGGCTTGTTCGTCTCGTAGCCGTGGATCGTCTTGTGGCACGAAACAGAACTTATGTGCGGCTCTCCCGGATGCTGAAACGTGCCGGACGTAGCGACTGGTTCAGCGCGTACGGAGCGTGCATCGTACTAGTCGGGCCGGAAGGTGCTGTGTATTTGGTTCCGTGCGACTCGATTCGGCGTTTACGGATCCGGCTCGGGCGGGGAACAGGAGCTGGATTGGGTGAGTACGGCTCGCTCGGGAAATGGTTTGTTATACGCATCGTACTTGTTCGTCCGGACGGGTGTACGAATCGGTCGGGAAACACGCATTCGGCTGGGTTTTTTTCCGGACGAATACTGTTAGGTGCCCTACCTGCCGAGATCGGAATCGGCCCCTATGTCTTAAAATGCGACATCTGTCAGCAGATAAAAAGCTCCACCGTAACACGCCCAGCGCAGACCCCATTATTGAAATCAGACAGACCTCTCGCATGTGTGTATTTGGACCACTGCGGACCCTTACAATCTGATGAGTCCAAGAAATATATCATGGTTGCAGTGGATTCCTGCTCAAGATTCCTATGGGTTTGGCCTCAGCGCTCGGCTGACGCTCGAACTGTTATAAAAGATTTGCGAGTCTTTATCTGCACATACGCAGTTGGCACGTTACATTCTGACCGTGGTCCGGCATTTAGCTCTCGGGCTTACAAAGAGGTCATGGAAGGAATGGGTGTAGCATTGCGGTACTCCTCTCCGTACCATCCCGAAGGAAATTCTGTTGTGGAGAGGAAAAACCGAGACTTAAAGCAATCTTTAACAGCTAGGGTATTAGGCAAGGGCGGTAGATGGGTCGATCACCTTTATGGGGTACAGCGCGCGCTCAATAATCAGCCAAGAAGCTCTCTAGGAGGTGTCACTCCTTACGAGGTCCTATTTGGGACAAGAATGTGGGTACCTGATCTTGATTGTGAAGGCACAGTGGCGGATGAAAAACCATTTGATATCCATGATCGTTTGGCTGTTTTACAGGATCTAAATGAATCCAGGACACAACAAAGTAACGTGCTCCAGAAACAGGCCGCCACTGAGGAAGACAAGGCAGTAACGGCAAGACCTATCTGGATCCCAAAAATCGGGGATCGGGTCAGAGAGAAGATTGCTGACAAGAAAGAATTTGGGCCATCTTACAGAAAGCCTGTACCGGTTCTTGCAATCCACGGCACAAGAACTGTACTTCTGCCGCCTCTTGCCGGAAAAAAGGAGAAAAGATTTGTCTGAATTGACTTAATCAAACCACACTATGTGGCCGATACTAAACAGTAGGCCTCGTGGACTCCACAGTAGCAGACACCCTCCTCTCGCTACAATCCAAGAAGTCCAAACAGAGAGACTCATCAAGTTTGAAGAGCCACCTGTACGGAATGAAGGACTTAGCAACAATGCTATGGAACTTGTTCCACTTCAACAAGAAATTCATCTCCAAAGTGAAAATCAACTTAACAACCAAGTTGCAATCAGACCTAATACAGACATCTACGTCAATGTGCCTCGACAAGAGAACACAGCAATTTCAACAAATCCCGATGCAATTCCAACAATTGATTGAACTGCTTCTGGCTATTTCATGAGTTTTGATTAAGCCTGGGCGTAGTTTGCGTAGTAGCACTTCACGTAGCTACGTGAAGTACAGCTTCAACTACACGTAGCTATGCAAATTGCGTAGTGCATAGCTGTGTGCTTGACTGCACTGTACAATAATTACCAAAAGCATCTTGTACAGTACAAGTTAAGATAAAATAAATATCTCTGTCTTTATATGCTAAAAATGCATATAGTCATTTCACTAAAGTGAAAACAAAAGTTAATAAGCAGTGAGAGAGGTGATGATTTTGGTATCCTCGCTAACTTAGGGAGAGAACCAAGCAGATGTCTTGAAAACAAAAAGCACATCTTATTGAACGATTCGGTGGTGGTCCCATCCTCTTAGGACCACCCCAAGCACAGTTATTGGCAAAAATACAATCCCAACCAAAGGCCCTGCAAAGCATTATGGGACGAGATTAGCAGTGGGCAGTGAATATTATAGCATCCAATATCAAAATAATTCTACAAAGAGCTGCAGTTCCACTAGTCGTTACTAGGTGTCCCTCACGAGTCAAATGCAAAAGCTTCATGAAAGGTTTTCAATACTTTTGCATTTGACTCGTGAGGGACATCTTGTAACGACTAGTGGAACTGCAGCTTGATGTATTAATAATTTCAATGCTTTTGCATTTGACTCGTGAGGGACACCTAGTAACGACCAGTTGAACTGCAGCTCTTTGTAGAATTATTTTGATATTGGACACTATAATATTCACTGCCCACTGCTAATCTCGTCCCATAATGCTTTGCAGGGCCTTTGGTTGGGATTGTATTTTTGCCCATAACTGTGCTTGGGGTGGTCCTAGGAGGAAGGGACCACCATTGAATCGTTCACATGATATGCTTTTTGTGTTCAAGGCATCTGCTTGGTCCTCCCCTAGGTTAGGGGGACTCCAAAATCATCACCTCTCTCATTGCTTGCTATTTTATTGTCAAAATTCTTTTTGTGAATTGGTTATATGCTTTTTAGCATAAAAAATTGCTTTATCAAAGCATTTGAAGGAGTTTATTATACTCCTGCTACGCTACGTTGATAAGCACAGTTATTCACTCTGCTACGTGCAAATTGCGTAGTAGCACAAACTTTGCATGCTTCATGAGCGTAGCAAAGTATTATGCCCAGGGTTAGTTTTGATACGTTTTCACTGGATCCAAGCGAGCCGGAAACGACGCCAGCCAAAAAATCACTCCAACAGAAACTCATTGACTTTTTGAACTTTTTTAGAAAGACTTACCTGGTGCCACCTTGGATAGAACTATGGTATATCACTGGGATTTTATTTTTCATTTTCTGGCTAGGTTTAATAATAACTTTTAGTATGCTTATTAATGGACAATACCTCCAGCCAAGTTCTACAGCCCAAAGAGTCAATTTGATTTTAAAACCACACCAGTCTTCACATCGTGAACAAAGAGACTTGTCTTCAGTGAACATCACAGCAGTTCCTATACCGGACGGTATAGTATGGGACAAGATTGATTATGATATATTAGGTCCGACTGAACTTTTGTAATGCTAAAACATGTATTTAAAATTTCTTTAAGTGATTTCATTACCTCCAGTACATTTTCTGATGATTGGGACACTGAAACTGTAAATGATATGATGTCTGATTTAGAAAAAACTGCAGCATTTCCGAACAATGAAATGTTAGAAGGTACTTCAGACTATGATACATTGTACTGTTACCAACATTTTGGTGATCATTTCTTACACAAGTCTATAACACCTAGAAATGTATTTGAATACCACCAGTGGGAACACTGCCCAACACCTCCAAAAGGTAGTTCACAAGCATTTGCACAGAAATTCACATACTTCTCAGGGTTTAACACATCCGACCCGACGTCATTTTATTATAAAATGGAGAAAAGTTCAGCTCAGAAAATTATGTTAACAAACACCAAACATATTTACTCTGCATCCTTTCTGAACCAGTTGTCTAAACAGGGTTTCAATCTATGGAAAGACACAATAGAATCCAAATCAATCTGGGGTTCTAGGGACTGGCAAGTCCAGGGAATAGAAGCACTTTTTAGAGCATGCATCATTCCGCAGCAGATTTTATTTCTGAATGAAACTGTGCAACAGACATCCTGTCTTGGATTAGCCAAAGGCAAGGAAATGAACACACTGGGGTTTCCAACACCATCGCAGATGGGTGGGGGGCAGATCTCAGCTACACAAGGGGTAGGATTAGATGCCATTTTCCAGCACAACAGATCAGATCCTGATTGGACAGAATGGCTGGTTTGGCCCATTGACACAAACAAATGTCAACAGAGATTTATGAATACAACCGAAGGGTTTAGTATCCATAGGCCAGACCCACGCTATGTACAGAGACATCACCCGGGGGTAGTGACATCGTATAGTGTTGGGAAGTTGTGCCTTGATTGGCTAGAGACCTCAACACTGACAGAAGTCAAACAACACTTGACCTTACTCACACCTGACATGGAGCTTAGAGATTTTCTACTAGGTCCCAGGAAACAACGTCAGAAACGTTTCATAAATGCAGGCCTTTATGCCTACTATAATGAAAACTGGAAAATATCCCAACAAGAGGCCGCAGAAAGAATACGGGAAATAGACCGTATTAACTTAGAAAAGGCATCAGCAGTGGTGGATAATGGGTTAACTACTTTGACCTCCAGGATTTACTCCTTAGGCAACATTGTGTCCTCGGCAATTGACATATTAGAACTAGATCTGGCCTTGTTACAACACGGGCAATCTCAGCTACGTTCTATTATGATGTTAAGATGGACGCTGCAATCTTTGCGTGCAGGCTATGTGCCATGGCGTTTTATAAACACCACGTCTCTGTTCTCAGAATACAATCTAACTGATAAACAGACAGAAATGGCACAAAGGGGAGCCAAATATACAATGCTGCGTATTGAGAAACTGGAAAGGTTACCATTCACTTTAGCCGAGTCACCATCAACAGAATGGCTAATTCATGGCCAAATCACTCTGCCGGTCACTACGTTTCAGTTTCAATGTTGCCGTGAGCAAAGGCAGGCAGGCAAATATGTGAAAATGGGTAAGGGATACATCAAGGAAACTTGGGAGTTACCATATAGATACCGATGCCGGAATGGGGATCGAGAAGTGTATCTGAGTGGTACAAACTGCAAGAACGCTTTGAGCGGTTCTCTCATGTGTCAGGATATTTCTCTACACGGAGCCTGCGGTGGTTCAGTGGCGAACTTATCTTGTCACATGTCAGGGACCCCAGCGGCCATGATCACGCCGGTTTTCCAGATGCTCTCGAATGGGAGTTACTTAATGCTAAATGATCAAGGTTGTTGTGGTATGCTTCCGGGCGTCGCATATCTAGTAACTGTTAACTCCAGGGTTACTTGCTGTTTGCAAGTATTGTTTCCGCCACTGAACACAGTCAGGGAGGCGCCGTTATGGCCTTCACTGAATGTTTCTTTTATACAGTTTGATACTCTGAGCAGATTGAAAGCCATGCTTTTACAGCAACCCGTGCCCTTAACCTCTGCTCGAGAAACCTATGAACTTCAAGTTGCAAGGACCTCGACTGAGATACAGGCACTCAAACGTACAAACTGCCCCATTCATTTCGCAGAAATGGTGGGACGTATCTTCAATATGTCTGATACAAGCGGAATTGTACACCTATTTAAGACCATAGGGTCAGGACTGTTAAGCACCTTTCAGACAGTCCTCGGAGTAATCCCAAATTTTATACACTCCGTATTGGGAAGCGTATTTGGAGGATTCCCGCTCATCCTGTTCCTGATCGCAGGAATCCTGATTGTAATATTGCTGCAATGCAATGGACGGCCCACTTCCCGAGGGAATGGTGAACACGCTCCTGGAGCGGAAATACCGTGAACGTGTGGTACAACTTCTGGGCATTTCTTACCTGCGAGAACTCAATGCCTCCTGGTTTCTATCATTTAGACCAGTCTGGATAGACTGCATCTTACCTGTGCTTCGATGCCTGTTCTGCGGAGAAGAATGCTTGTTGGATCTTTGTCTAACTTTTCCATCAGATGCGCCTCCGGACACGGATGCAATGCTGGACCCCATAAAGGCCCACGCTCTGCGTTGTCCTCAACGGCTTCCGATTCTGATGAATGCATTCCTGGAGAATCCACAGGTGCTGTTCGCTCCTGCTGGGTTAGGTGATTCTTCCACAGGCACCCAGGTTACAACTGCCGCACAAGCTGCCGCAGCACCGACTGTTGGCAGTACTACATTCCATCTATGTGCGATTGATGTTCTCTGGGAGGCATTGGATTTGTCATCTACAGCAGCTGACACCGATAATATTGAGCTTCCCAGCCAGGACGCGTAATCTTGAATTGGCTCATCATGTCCTGGGAAAGAATTCGGCTTCTTCACTCGTTTCAAAATAAACGATCTAAATTTGGAACATTTTCTTACATTGACACTTTCGCTTGAGAAAAGCATGGCCTTCTCCTGCTTATGGTGATACAACTTTTATTGCAAGACGATATTGACTTTTAAGTGGCAACTAGAAAAAGCTGAATTTAAACATTTTTTTTTTTTAAGCACCGACATTTTTTAACCATTTTTTAAAACCATGTTTTTACTTGCTTTTAGAAAAAAATGTTTTTCAATTATCCAGATTTTAAGTATGGTCATTTCTTATCCCGTTCGGAAGAGGAGTGGGTGCCCTGCTGCTGCCCCTGATTGTGCTCGTTTTTTTTCCTTTCTGTGCCCCCTTGCTGCCCCTGATTGTGCTCGTTTTTCCTTTCTGTGCCCCCTTGCTGCCCCTGATTGTGCTCGTTTTTTTTCCTTTCTGTGCCCCCTTGCTGCCCCTGATTGTGCTCGTTTTTCCTTTCTGTGCCCCCTTGCTGCCCCTGATTGTGCTCGTTTTTCCTTTCTGTTCCCCCTTTATGCCCCTGATTGTGCTCATTTTTTTTTCCTTTCTTTGCCCCCTTGCTGCCCCTGATTGTGCTCGTTTTTCCTTTCTGTGCCCCCTTGCTGCCCCTGATTGTGCTCGTTTTTCCTTTCTGTGCCCCCTTGCTGCCCCTGATTGTGCTCGTTTTTTTTCCTTTCTGTGCCCCCTTGCTGCACCTGATTGTGCTCGTTTTTCCTTTCTGTGCCCCCTTGCTGCCCCTGATTGTGCTCGTTTTTCCTTTCTGTGCCCCCTTGCTGCCCCTGATTGTGCTCATTTTTTTTTTTTTTCTGTGCCCCCTTGATGCCCTGATTGTGCTAGTTTTCCCTTCTGTGCCTGTTTCGCGCCGCTGCGCCCCTGCGGCCCCGCCCCCTCACTGCCCATTTGCTGCCCCATTCCCTGCTCCTCCCTCCCACCTCCCCATTTATGGCGGCCGCTGCGTGGTGAAGAGAGCGACCCCTGACCTTGACTGGTAGGTCGCTCCCCCACCACACAGCTCCGTCTGTGTGCCCTGCTGCTGCCCCTGATTGTGCTCGTTTTTTTCCTTTCTGTGCCCCCTTGCTGCCCCTGATTGTGCTCGTTTTTCCTTTCTGTGCCCCCTTGCTGCCCCTGATTGTGCTCGTTTTTCCTTTCTGTGCCCCCTTGCTGCCCCTGATTGTGCTCGTTTTTCCTTTCTGTGCCCCCTTGCTGCCCCTGATTGTGCTCGTTTTTTTCCTTTCTGTGCCCCCTTGCTGCCCCTGATTGTGCTCGTTTTTCCTTTCTGTGGCCCCTTGCTGCCCCTGATTGTGCTCGTTTTTCCTTTCTGTGCCCCCTTGCTGCCCCTGATTGTGCTCGTTTTTCCTTTCTGTGCCCCCTTGCTGCCCCTGATTGTGCTCGTTTTTCCTTTCTGTGCCCCCTTGCTGCCCCTGATTGTGCTCGTTTTTTTCCTTTCTGTGCCCCCTTGCTGCCCCTGATTGTGCTCGTTTTTCCTTTCTGTGCCCCCTTGCTGCCCCTGATTGTGCTCGTTTTTCCTTTCTGTGCCCCCTTGCTGCCCCTGATTGTGCTCATTTTTTTTTCCTTTCTGTGCCCCCTTGATGCCCTGATTGTGCTCGTTTTCCCTTCTGTGCCTGTTTCCCGCCGCTGCGCCCCTGCGGCCCCGCCCCCTCACTGCCCATTCGCTGCCCCATTCCCTGCTCCTCCCTCCCACCTCCCCATTTATGGCGGCCGCTGTGCGGCCGCGCCGCTGGCGCGCCGAAGGCGCGCCTAAGGCAAGCCCGTCTGCGCCCGTCCGCGCCGTGACCGCGCCCAGCGCCAGACCCCCTGGTCCGGGCATCCCCCGTGCCCGCCACATCAACAGACGCCGATACGACGCCAGCACCCTCCACGCACTCAACCCCGGAAAAGATCACGCCTGCTATCAGGCCACCCCGAAGCGCACCCAAGGGCCCTTCACCTGCCGGAACTGCAGCTTCGCCAGCACCCGCCCCGCCAAACCACCGCCCAGGAAAGAACCCAACTACCTCAGATGCATCCTCCTCAACACCCGCTCCGCCCGCAAACACGCCATCGAACTCTGGGACCTTCTCGACTCATCCTCCCCAGACGTCGCATTCCTGACGGAGACCTGGCTGAATCCCGCTTCAGCCCCCGACATCGCCATTGCCATCCCGGACGGATACAAGATCACCCGCAGGGACCGCACCAACGGAGTCGGAGGAGGCATCGCCATCGTCCACAGGAACACCCTCAGAGTCTCAACCAACACCGACGACACCCTCAGCACCGCCGAACACATGCACTTCCAGATCCACACCGATCCCAACACCACCCTCAGAGGAACCCTCATCTACAGACCCCCCGGACCCCGACCACAGTTCAGCGATTCCATCATGACTTTGTCAGCACACACGCCAACGCCATCGCCTCCACGGACTACATCCTCCTCGGGGACCTGAACTTCCACCTCGAGAACAACAAGGACACCAACTCCACCACCCTGATCGACAACCTCGCCACCCTCGGACTCAGACAGCTCGTGACTACACCCACCCACGCCGCCGGCCACACGCTAGACTCCATCTTTGCCGCAAGCCCACACGTCTCCTTCAACCACACCTCCGAACCCCACTGGACTGACCACCACTGCATCCACTTCACCTACAGGAAGCCCACCACGCACCACCGCACCGAACAAATGCCTCGCCGCTGCTGGAGCAGAGTCATTGAAGACCAGCTAACCACATCCCTCACCCTGAGCCCACCCGCCGAACCCTCCGACCCCGACACCGCCGCCCGCAACCTCAGACAGTGGATCGACGACTGCGCCAACACCCTCGCCCCGCTCAAGAATCCGCCCAACAGCCACACCAGCAAGAAAGCCACCTGGTTCACCGAAGACCTCCAGGCCTCCAAACGAACATGCCGAAAACTGGAGAAGATCTGGCTCCACGAACGGACAGCGGACAGCTACGCCGCCCACAAGAGCGCCACCCGCAGTCACCATCACCTCATCAGATCTGCCAAAAGGGCCTCACTCAAAGACCGCCTAGACAACAATGCACACAACAGCAAAGAGCTCTTCAACATCGTGAAGGAACTCTCCAACCCCAGCTCCAACACCAACGACATCCAGCCATCGCGAGACCTGTGCGACTCACTGGCCACCTTCTTCCACCGCAAAATCGCCGACATCCACGGCAGCTTCAACACCACGACCGCCCCGGCAACCACCGAGACCACTGCCCCCACAACCACCAACCGCCTGCTCTCCTGGACCAACATCAACGACGAGGACACCAGCGAGATCATGAACACCATCCACTCCGGTTCACCGCTAGACCCGTGCCCTCACCACATCTTCAACAAAGCCAGTACAGCCATCGCGCCCCATCTCCGGAAAATAATCAACATCTCCTTCGAGACAGCAACCTTCCCGGAAAGCTGGAAGCACGCCGAGATCACCGCCTTACTCAAGAAACCCAAGGCAGACCCCAAGGACCTCAAGAACTTCCGACCCATCTCTCTGCTCCCGTTCCCCGCGAAGGTCACCGAGAAAATCGTCAACAAACAACTGCCCCGCTACCTCGAGGAGAACAACATCCTGGACCCTTCCCAGTCCGGCTTCCGCAGCAACCACAGCACCGAAACCGCCCTCATCGCCGCCACCGATGACATCAGGACCCTGCTAGACAACGGAGAAACAGCAGCCCTCATCCTCCTGGACCTATCAGCCGCCTTCGACACGGTCTGCCACCACACACTACGAACACGCCTTCACGACGCCGGGATCCAAGAGAAGGCCCTGGACTGGACCACATCCTTCCTTTCCGGCAGAACACAAAGCGTCCGCCTCGCCCCCTTCCGATCCAAGGCCACCAAGTCCATCTGCGGCGTACCCCAAGGCTCCTCCCTCAGCCCAACGCTGTTCAACATCTACATGGCACCCCTCGCCCACGTCGCCCGACAGCACAACCTCAACATCATCTCCTACGCCGACGACACCCAGCTGATCCTCTCCCTCACCAAAGACCCTCACACCGCCAAAGCCCACCTCCACGAAGGAATGAAGGCCGTCGCCGAATGGATGAGGACCAGCCGCCTGAAGCTGAACTCGGACAAGACGGAGGTCCTCATCCTTGGTACCCTTCAGCCTGGGACGACTCCTGGTGGCCAACATCACTGGGAACAGCCCCGCCACCCACCGACCACGTACGCAACCTAGGGGTCATCCTCGACCCCACCCTCTCCATGACTAAGCAGGTCAACGCCGTTTCCTCATCCTGCTTCAACATCCTCCGAATGCTCCGCAGGATCTTCAAGTGGATCCCCACCGAAACAAGAAAAACAGTCACCCAGGCCCTCGTCACCAGCAGGCTGGACTACGGAAACGCCCTCTACGCAGGAACGACGGCTAAGCTCCTGAGACGGCTGCAACGCATCCAGAACGCCTCTGCACGTCTTATCCTCGACATCCCCCGACGCAGCCACATCACACCCCACCTGAGAGACCTGCACTGGCTCCCTGTCAACAAGAGGATAACCTTCAAGCTCCTCACCCATGCACACAAAGCACTCCACAACTCCGGACCAGCCTACCTCAACAGACGCCTCAGCTTCTACACCCCCACCCGCCAGCTCCGCTCGACCAGCCTCGCCCTCGCCACAGTCCCCCGCATCCGGAAAACGACCGCCGGCGGCAGATCCTTCTCCCACCTCGCCGCCAAGACCTGGAACACCCTCCCCACCAACCTCCGACAGACCCAAGACCTACTGGCCTTCAGAAGACTCCTCAAGACCTGGCTCTTCGATCAGTAGCAGCACCACCCCCCTCTTCCCCCAGCGCCTTGAGACCCTCGCGGGTATGTAGTGCGCTTTATAAGTGACATGATTGATTGATTGATTATATCCCGCATAGGTGCCCCAATGTAGACCCGTTCGTACATGCCCTAAAATGGACGTATTCATATTTACCCTAATATGGTCATATTCGTACTTGCCCAATTATGGTCATGGCTGCATATGCCCAATTATGGTCACAACTGTACATGTCCTATTATGGTATGATTCCTTATATAGGCATGATCTTTCACCTACATTGGTCCCAGCTAGCACACAACGAGCTCTGAGGGCTGAACGTTATCTATCCTGTGGTTTTGAATGCAGCAGGGTTCTTCCAAACACAGGCCCACACTATACTCATTAATTATGCATGGCTTTCTAAGAATACACCACTGGCATAATATGTAGGTACAAAGTTCACCCCTGACGTCTTCCTCATGTCCAATACAAACCATACTAAGGACCGAGACTCTTTAGGGTATAAATACACCACATCTTGCCCCGGTAAAACAGAGGGAACCGAGACTTCCATGCTGACACACTGACCAGAGACGCTGAGGCTCCTGCATGCAGTCGCTCAAGCTGACAGTGGTCTGACACAACCCGGACGGGGTGTCCAACTCGAGACCAGGACGGTGTCCCACACTCTCTCTATCCAGGTATGGGGGTTTGACTAAATCCTAGGAGGATTCTTGGCTCTTAGCTTCTAAGACCTACACACATATGCTAGGTACACACAGGTACATCTAGGTAGGCATCGTAGGAGTACGCGCACTTGCATAATGCTTTTATATTCATGTATGTACTCATGATTATCGCAATATGGTAGAACTGTTCTATCCCTTTGCTTTTATTGTACTGCTGATAATATATCTCTGCTATTGTCTGCTGGTTACCGCAGCACATATATTTTACACTACAATAACAACTGTTCAATAAATACTTATTGAAACGCCCGACTGTTTATTCTGTGTAACTCTCTGAGACAAACCGAATAAGTGAGCACGAGTGACTGAGCGAAAGGTAGTACATTGTTTCCACGATTCTGAGGGAATCAGGGTTGTCATGTTCTAAGGTTTCCAGGAACTAATCTCTCCCCGATAAGAGGAGACACTAGTGGCACTGCGAGCTAGCTAATGCAAACCAGGCTAACATATACGGTGGGGGTGCACGGAGTCAGTCTGCCACCAAGCCTGCAGTATATGTTATCCAAACGTGCAGGTACTGCAGGGGTACTATAGGAGCTACACGACACTGTGTTTATGGGTCATTAGATGAGTGAGCGGGTAAAGCTCTCAACCATAAGAAGCAAACGTGGAGTGGGAGTTACTCTGACACCTTACTGCTAAATTCAATGGCATAACAAAACTCGAGGCCCCCCCCTGCAAAGTACATAGATTCATGTACCCCTGGCCCACCACCTACAGCTTTGGTTCCAGACCCAATCAGTGTACTGTGTTGAGGGGGCGCCTAGAGGTCGAGACCCCCGTACCACGGGAATGCGGGGTCTAATGTTACGCGACCAACTAAATTTAACATTGCAATAAACGGTCCAGCTTAGGAGCTATGGTGAAGTAGCATTTTGCATGTTCACTTTTCTTATTTGTTCACTATAATATACCCGCATATAAATAATCAGAAGGTCATTCCCTTTCAATAGGTTGTACTTCCCTTCCACCAACCAACCATGTGCCAGATGTTAACTCTCTCCATGCTGCTCCACCTTCTGTTACCTTTAGGTCAGTGTTCATTGTTGCTATCCAGAATTGCAACAGAAGGCACAGCAGAATCAGCCTCCATTATGGCCAATAAATAACGAACACAAGCAGCCCGTTAGCATGGAAATATGTGGACAAGAGTATGGTAATGAGAGGCTGAAAAGACCAAGCTCCCCAGGACATTCTCGGTACCAAGCTATAAATGGAGAAGTAAGGATACATTTTGCAGTACCATGCAACCCAGTGACAATACAACTGCAAGTTTTTATGTTCATTCCAACCTTTAATCAGAGATTTGATTAATTCCCAAGAATATACAAATTTAAAGAACTGACGTTTCAGCAATATGTGATATTTGTTTGCTAGCATTAAAATAGCAATAAGTTTACCGTTTAAAAAAATATTTAAATTAACAGATAGCTGTGCTTCTTTTACTGTTCAAAAAACAATGTTGGAGTTTCTGTTTCTCCATGCATTTGGCACAATATATATTGTAGATTGTCTGGTAACTGCAGCAGTTTTGAAACCATTATGTTTCTGATGTCACTGTGAACATTTTCAACCCTAAATGGCTGCATATGGGGAGCATGATGGGCACTGCCTGCCACACTCTGCCTCAGTTTCCATCGTGGGGATTCAGGCATACAGCATATGGGAAATTGGGTTGATGGGGTGTGGGCCCTATCAAGCAGCAACCACAATCCATGTCAGGGTGAGGCAAAAGCCATCCCTAAATTAACCTCTGCTCAACCCTCTGGTAGCTTTTCACAGAGAAGTCAGGCTTAATTCAGAGGCAATGTGCCAAGTATTTGTGCAACACTTTAAACAGTAATAAAGTGAAAAACACCACAGAAAAGGGATCCCACACCAGATTAGATAAAAAGAGTTATTTGTATTAAATAAAACAAGAGCAAAACGAAAAACATCCAACCAGTAGAACTGCAGATTTTAAAGATTTCAGTGAAGATAACACAAAAAAGCATAAAGAGCCAGCTGGGGATAACTGGCTGTGCCGGACCAGGACAAAGTCAAAGTTGCTGGAAACAGGGACCCAATTAAGCCTACTGAACAGAGTCCTTAAATCCTGGTTTACTAACCGTTGCAAGGATCCGTGTTGAAGATGTGTCACGCAGCCGAAGAGATGCTTTGGTTCTGAGATTTGGCAAGGATGCGGTGCAAGGACCTGCATCATCATTAAGAATCCTGTTAACAAGGGCTTGCGATGCAGAGTCCGGCGTCTTGGATGGGTGGCACAATCAATGCTGCAGGCCCACTTGCAGCATTTAATTTACAGGTCCTGGGAACAAGTTGTACCACTTTGCTAGGGACTTAAAAGTACATTAAATATGCCAATTGGGTATCAGCCAATTCTACTATATTTTAAGGTGAGAGCACAACCTTTTCAGCTCTGGTTAGTAGTGGTAAAGGGTGCAGATTCTCAAAGCCAAAGAAAACAGGATCAGTGAAACAGGAGGGATGAAGGCAAAACGTTTGGGGGAAAACCATGCCAAGGATGCCAGTTCTAACACTGCAAAAGCTTAGTCTTTAAACGATATAAAGCAGTGGTCCAGTCATCGCTGGTTGTCAGCCTGTGGACACTCTCATTTAATAGGTGGTTCCCAATAGCGAGAAACAATTCCTTATGTCATAAACGACAGTTGCTATTAAGCAATGGCTGAAAGGCTTATTTATGTTGGCTAATCTTTATGTTATTAACATTTATAGCAATCAATAGCTCAGGGGACTGACATGTTGTCCTTGTTCCAGTCTATAGATTCTATTTGCTATAAGAAAGAGGTAAAGCTACCTCTAGGCAAGCACAAAAAGATGGCGCTTCCAGACTCCTGTGTAGGGGACTACAATCGTGGACATTAATTTTAGTCAGGAAAATAAGTCCAATAAAAAAATTAAAAAAATTAAATCAAGATATATTAAACTTAGGACAGCATTAATTATTATTTCAACAAATATTGTCAGTTTAGATGACAGGTGCCCATGTTATATTGTTTCTCATTATGCATTTGATGATTTTTTATTATGGAGAATACCTTCTGAAATCTTTTGTTTCAATATTAATTTGACTTTGTGATGTACATCTATTTCAATGAAATACAGACGGATGAGAATTTATTGAGAAGACATACAATTCCCTATGCCAGAGGTCAGAGGATAACACAGGATTGCACAAAACATCTTTTCTTCTCAATGCACTGCTTCGGGAGGAGCTATGACTTGCTTCATTCTAGCACTGAGAGGTCTCACATACCTTAAGGTGTTAGTCAATGGATAATGATCACATGAATGGCTGTCAGAAGACAGGTGAAGATAGTGGTATTGGGAAGGCTTTTACAAGTTAGAGTGGTGTGATCAGGCTTCTGAAGATCTCTTCCTAGCTCTAAAGTTGGGGTGCACTGCCAATATTTTTAGAGTTTTGGGCAATAAAATTGAGTCTCACCCTCAATAGGTGGTCTCATGCATTTACTCTATGAATACAATGCCTGGTTCCAGTAAAGAGGCAACACTTTGAAAGTTAAAATCAGCCAATGGCTGATAAATGTTGGGTTCTCATTATGTTAACGGCAGAACTGGCAGAACTCCAGTGGGTTCTGAGGCGTTCGCCTTTGTGAATGTATGGATCATATAGATTTTATGATACTATTTAGGCGGCCTTTTGCCAGACCTTCTCAGTCCCTCAAACATGTTCTCTGAGATATGGTACCTTTTCCACTGAGTATTTCTCCCTCTTTCAATGATCTTCGTTGCTCGTGGTGTGGTTTTACATATCCGTCCAGTAGCATTCATATTTGTTTTTCTACCTGCCTGCTCCGAATTCTAGAAATAACTCACTATGCATCATGTATTATGTGTATTAAATCACTAAACGCAATGGAATTTTCCTTCTTCCGTTGTCCTGCCTTATTCATGTCTGCTTATAAATATCTTCCATTAAATCAGAGAAAATAGGAGGCTCAGGGGGGAGATTTTCCAAAAAGTCACGCAACGCAGCGCACCCCCCCGCAAGGCTGCGCCGCGTTGCGCGACAGAGAGGGAGCAGGAGAGCGCCATATCTTCAGAGATATGGCTCTCTCCTCCCCTTTCCATTGCGTCTGCGCTGATTTCAGCTGCTGTGCGCCATGCACACACCTTAGCGCCGTAGCACTAGGGTGTGTGCATGAGTGTAGCATAGGTTTTGTACAGGAAGGGTTCCCTTCCAGTACAAAATACTATGCTAGGCACGATGCAAAGCTTTTCCCACTTTGCATACGTGCTGCACAGTGCAGCACGCATAAAAAGTCGGAAAAGCACAGAGAAATGAAAGCATTTCTCCTGTTAGCGCCTCCTTTGAAGGGGCGTTAACTTTTGGCGCAAAACCATGTTTACAAATCTTTGTAAATAAGGGGTAGATTTTCCAAAAAGTCGTGCAACGCAGCGCAGCCCCCCGCGAGGCTGCGCCTCTTTGAGCGACAGGGAGGGAGCAGGAGAGCGCCATATCTTCAGAGATATGGCTCTCTCCTCCCCTTTCCCTTGCGCCGGCGCTGATTCCAGCTGCTGTGCGCCATGAACACACCTTAGCACCGCAGCGCTAGGGTGTGTGCATGGGTGTAGCATACGTTTTGTACAGGAAGGGTACCCTTCCTGTACAAAATATTATGCAAGGCACGATGCAAAGCTTTTCCCACTTGGCGTACGTGCTGCGGTGCAGCACGCATTGAAAGTCGGAAAAGCATGGAGAAATGAAAGCATTTTTCCTTTTAGCGCCTCCTTTGAAGGGGCGTTAACTTTTGGCGCAAAACCATGTTTACAAATATTTGTAAATATGGTTTTGCGTCAAAAGGCATGGGTGGTTGCATGGGAATGCCCATGTACCACCCATGTAACTCCCCCTCGGCGCAAAGTAACGCAAAGCAGTGCTTCGTGCTGCTTTGCGCTACTTAAAGAGTGTTTTCCAGCGCAAAACAAGTTTTGCACTGGAAAGAAAATAGCAGAACAAAAATTTGCGCTGGTTTGCGTCACTTTTGTGACACTAAACCAGCGCAAAAGTTTTGAAAATCTCCCCCATGGTTTTGCGTTAAAAGGCATGGTAACGCCCATGTACCACCCATGTAACGCTCCCTTGGTGCAAAGTAACGCAAAGCAGTGCTTCGTGCTGCTGGAAAGAAAATAGCAAAAAAATAAACTTGGGCTAGTTACCGTCACTTTTGTGATGCTAAACCAGCTCAAAAGGTTTGAAAATCTCCCCCTCAGTCTCTTCTTTTATTCGCGTCTTCACTGTACGCGTTGTGTACATCTATTACAAAGAGATGATTATTTGTTTTTGCGAACACCTGTTCTATCATTAGTCATGCTATTCTATCTCACAGTTGGTAATCCGCTGCTTATGCTGCATGAGTTTCAGAAAAATGTATTACATTATGTAAGTCAGGAGAGTAAAACACGGCAGAGCAGAGGAAAAAATATCACGCTTGTTTGCCAATAATAACAGAAAATAAAGAATTCTCGCTCTATGGTAGTTTGTGCCACGAGAAACACCATTATCATAACAGGTCGGCCATTTTCAGAACGAGCAAGGTGTTTTCATCACAGATAAGCAAAAACGTCAGCCAAGAAAACAAGTAGCATATTTAGGAATAGCACCCTAGTTTTATTGTAAAGCGTAGATGCCTTGAATCACAGCCCTTTGCAAGTTAGCGTGTAAATTACTGGTTACTTCGAAATCACAAGTGACATTTAGTGGAAGTGTTTAAAAAAAAGTGTATGCCGTGGAAAATGGCTTTGGCATTTTGAGATGGAATCTTTATGGTTTGTTGTAAATGATTTTGAAACTCGGCGTGCAAAAATAAGTTCTGTAAATTTTAGATATATGTAAGATTCATTTAGCTTTTATGAGAAGAATTTTAATCCCACCCTGAGTAAGATCTCGGCATTTAAACATATGATTAAAGTGAAACAAAAAGGTGTGGCAGTTAAGCACAAACTGAGAAACATGGAAAATAGTGTACGGGAAGGTGTGTTTAAGATATTGTCTGCCAGATGACGAGATCACAGTAGCTATTGAATCTTTTCTTGGAGCACCTTTTTTATCCTTACCTGGAAAAATAGGGATTTAAGAGTCTTTGTATTGTTATTTGATGTAAAAGAAGGCATTTAGGTTGATTAGTGTAAATAAAAAGGGGGACCCCTGCTCTGTATAGAAGGTCCTAGGGCAGGGAAAAGAACATTAACGTACACACCACCCCCAACTCAAAACTTTAAATTTAGTATCCTTTCCGGATAAGGGGCTCAAAACAGCATACATCTAGGGTGAGTACACAAAAGTGTTTTTATTAGTGATCAACATAATAAAAATATGTTAAAAAAAAAGTAATTCCATCCAATATCATTATTATAATGTTATACATTAACCGCTGATACAATGCATATTCATCCTACATTAATCACAACGTTCGGGTCCTCATTCATTCATATCACCCAACATATTTAGCAGTGAACCCAAAATCTATACAATGGTATTGCAAAATATCTAAAACAGTAATCCTTGATTTTGAATTAGTATCACAAAAATTGTCATCATTTAAGAGTACAACATATTTATCCAATATCTATAATGTGCCTGTTTCATAAAGTTCCGAAAGTGGGGACGAGCATCACAGCGTCTGCCATATAGCACACGCTGTGATGCTCGGCCTCACGTACCCGCTCCACTGAAACCCTTATCTTGGGAAAAAGCAGGTGCACTTTACCCACTGGTTCGGGGAATCCCTGTCGTGACTTCAGCTTTCGCAACTTTATGGAACCTTCATGCCCCAGGAAAATTAATTCTTGGATTATCGCTCTATCATTAGTCTCTGGGACAGCTCTCTACATACCCTATGCATTTCAGTACTCCCACAAGGTATGTTTAGCAACATAACTTTGTGTATTTAGCTGTCCAGTGTCTGGTTAATGCATTCTGCATTTGTAGGTGCCCATTATTCTGGATCTGAAGGTGCCTTTCCTGATGAAGGCGTTTTTGTGCCGAAAAGCACATAGATAAAAGCCAAAAGAAGTCTGAACATAAGGCCTCTATAAAGAGCACCAGCACATTATAGATATTGGATAAATATGTTGTACTCTTAAATGAATTATCGAGATGACTGTTTTTGTGATAATAATTCAAAATCAAGGATTGCTGTGTTAGATATTTTGCATTACCATCGCATAGATTTTGTATACACTGCTAAATGTGTTGGGTGATATCATTGAATGTTGGTACAAATGGTGTGGAATTTAGGTTGACTGCCATCCTTTAGTCCACGTTAATGATATGTGTTAACACTGGGAGGATTGGGCTGTTTTTGAAAATTTATATTTAGTATCCATCCACCATCAGATGAAACTTGAAATGGGTTTATGTTACTTTAATGCATTTGCAAGGCTTAACCAGCCTTTCCAGTTTTGAGGGATGCCTTTCTGGCTCACATCTCAGCATTTCATGGAATAAGATGTCATTTTGGAGAAATGATTGACGATTTTGCCTGTTAAGGATGTTACTCTGAGGAGTGACATATGTATGATTCTCATATCTGTGATGAGTATCTGGGGCATATAAAATTTCCTGATGCTACTAGACCTCATCCTACTTGGTTGAGGCAGTCAATGAAGCACCCATAGCGCTAATAAAAGTTGAGTTACAAAAATGTTACTGCAAATTTCTAAATGATTTTGCTGCTAAGACTTAGGGTCAGATTTACAAGCCCCTTGCGTGACTTTTGTGCTGCAGTTGCGTCACTTTTTTGACGCAACAGCGTTGCAAACAATGCGGCCTATTTACAACGTGACGCATCTAGGGAGATGCGTCACGTTGTAAAGCCCTGCGTCACATTATACCTGCGTCAGGTATAATGTATGCAGGGTGGGCGTTACCACGCAGGAAGGCCTCGTAAAAGTGACGCAGTGAAATCTACAAGATTTCACTGCGCCACTTTTAGGACGCCACTGCGTCAAAACCTTACGCCTGCTTGAAGCAGGCGTAAGTAGTGACGCAGTGCAGTGGGAATAGGCCTCAACACGCATTGCTGGAGTTGCGTCGTGCTTGCGACACGACTCCAGCAATGCGTGACTTTTCCGCCAACAGATGCGTCAGAATTTCTGACGCATCTGTCAATCCTTGCGCCATAGTGCGCCGTATTGTAAATACGGCGCATCTATGGTGGCGCAAGGGTTTCTAAGGGTGGCGCAGGGAAAGTGACGCATCTATACAGATGCGTCACTTTCTTGTAAATCTGCCCCTTAGGGTCTAATTATGACTGTACCAGAGTACCCTCTGTGCCAAAGTGATGGTCCTCCACTCTAGTGAGTATCAGGAGGACCATAATGTTTCGCTGGGAATAAAAATGTATACCGTCTGATGTAATTATTTCCTCTTTGAGAATGCCAGTGGGGGTTTGGCGGTCCCAAAGACAATTAAAAAAAAGAAAATGACCCCTTTAACCTTGAAAGAAAACTCCCAGGATGTCAGGATCATTAATATTTTCTTTCACAGAAATAAACTCTCACTTTTGAAGTTTATTTGTGAAAAACATAAAACATTCAATGATTTCAGAGGAGTTTATGTTGTTGTGGTCAGCAGAGATCTTACACAATGGCCAGTGGTTGTCTGCCAAAGGATTGTCATTATTATCTATGCTCATGAGCATACAGTGGCAGGTGTAAGTAAAAGCCATTTAATGCTCATCATCCCTGATGTATAAAACTCCTATTCCCATTTCCTACCTGGAAAAATCCTAATATATTCTCAAATATATTCAATGGACATGTAACGTCCATAATCCCCCTTGCAAAACACAGCTATACCAATTTTCCTTCCCAATTTACTAATGAACGGTACCAGGTATATGTAACATCCATTTAACCCCCATCATCTACATGTAAAGGACAAGTATGCCAATTTCCTCAACCCAAATGACTGAAATACAGTAACATATACATAAAAATCCACTTAACGCCCATCATTCACCATGTATAAGATCACTACGCCCAGTATCCCAAGGGGAATAATTAATATTCTGCACAGTGGATATGTAGGAGCCAATTACCAGCCCCCCATAATCCCGAATATAAACATTATCTATTCACATTTTCCTAACCGGCACATTCATTAGAATATAAGGAAAAATGTGTTTAACAACTGTTTAATACCAATAATCCCCTTTGAGTAAAGTTGCTATTACCATTTCCTTACAGTATTCATGAAAATATAGTGCCAGGTATATCTAAAAGCCATTTAACTCCCACCATCCCGATGTAGAAAATCCCTATCCCCATTTCCTACCAGGAAGAATCCTAATACGTTCCAAATGTATATATTCAATGGCCATGTAGCTCCATACTCCCCAAGCGGAACATAATTATGCCTGTTTTCCTTCAACATTTACTAAATACCAATACCAGAAATATGTAACAGCCATTTAACCCCTATCATTCTCATGTAAAAAAAACATGTTCGCTCTTTTCCTCAACACATGTCACTAAGGTGGCAGGTATATGTAACAGCCATTTAACCCCCATCATCCCCATGTGGAAATCGTAATACCAGAGGGCTACATAATATGTTGTATCCAGGATATGTAGCAACCATTTACCCCTTCATAATCCGTCATGTAAATATCTTCTATTCCTATTTTCCTAACATAACCAATATAATATAGAGGACAATGAATTTAACAGCTGTTTTAACCCATAATCTCCTGTGAGAGAAAAAGCTATTACCCATTTTCTTACAGTCATCATAAAACTACAATGCCTGGTAATGTATAAAATATTAAACACCCATCATCCCTGATGTAGAAAACCCTTATTCTCATTTCCTACCTGGGACAATCCTAATCCAGTCTCAAATATATTCAATGGCCATGTAACACCCATATTCCCCCAATGCGGAACAAAGATATGTCCATTTTCTTTCAAAATTTGCTAATTAACAGCACCAGCTATATGAAATAATCATTTAATCCCCATCATTCTCATGTAACAGTCAATGCTAATTACAGGTTATTGCAATAGTTCATCCAAATAATCGTAATACGTATTGTGTGTTCACTACCACTAAAAATAGCTGGATTTCAGCTGTATGTGACCCAGCAATGTAACAGTTAAATCAGCATATAATCGTCAGGAATTTACAATGGTGGAAAACATCATACCCGGTAAGGTAACCTATCACATGTCATATATTGGTGAAAATATCTCCAAATGCACACTTTGTGATTGTCTACCAACAAGGTAGTGCTGAATAAAACCAATAAAATACATCCTGATAGGTAAACAATACCAAATTTTGAAGAGAATAACATTTTGCTTTGTGCATGTTAGCATTAAACTACACTGCCACCAATGGACACTTGAGGGAATGCAGCCCATCATCCCACTATCCCCAATGATCCTTTTAGTATGTTCCCATCCTGAGTTCATAAATAGAGTGTTTTAAAAGGCCCTAAAATAGATTCATTCCAGTGAATCCGATGGTAAAATCTAGGTGTTGGTCAATTGACTTATAGTCTTGAAGCTTTAATTCTACTTTTAGGTTTATCTTAATCAATCCTGTTTGTGTGTTCATTCTGTTGAATTTGAAGCTTTGTGGTTGTCTGCCGGTTAAAGAAGTGTACATCTTCACAGTAACCCTGACATATTCAGTGAGTATATTCATATTTCTGTGCAGAATAAGACCGCCTAAGTAAAAAAAATGTTTTTAATTTCCCAAAGTTAGTCAAGTGTTTACCTATTACAGGCTTGTGTTCCAAAGCAAAAAACAATTATTTTTTTACAATTAGATATATCGGATTATGGGTCAAATGAAATGAATTATTACAACTTTTCAATGCAGAAAACTCTCATAAGTAGCATACCCGTAATTATTAAGTACATATTTTGTGCAGACTAGATGGCACTGAAAAGCTTACAACACTTTCAGTGTAAAAACTGAAGCAATAAGTCAACATCTTGATTTATTTTTTGGAGAGTTTTATGTAGCACTGTGCAGGTGACAGCCCAGCCCCCCTGTACTTACCTGTGACTAGTCATCTGACAGGTCAAGGGCCTCCCAGACCTAGCTCCAGTGCCTTGATGTCGTACCTTACTCATTTCTCTTATCCTCTTGTTCTCTCTCTCTCTCTGCTGTCACAGCCTTTGTCCTTTTTCACCAGTTTTGTGCCACTGTCTGTTTATCTCCTTTGTGCATTATGTGCCTTTTTCCATTTTTCACCTGATTTGTGCCATATCTTGTCTTGTCTGCCTCTCATGTGCCCACTGTGCCTTATTTATGCCAGTTTAATGCCTCTCTGCCCATTCTTGTCTTTTGGCTCATTTTTGGTGTGCCATCTTTGTGCCAGTTTTTGTGCATTTCTTTGCCTGTTTATCTCTGTGCCAGTTGTTGCCCCTGCACTCACTCTCTCCTCCCAGTCTCCTTGTTTGCTATCTTTTCCGTCTCCCGTGACCTCACCAGCTGTGCCCCTTGTGACCCTCCCAGGACCAACATAATGGTGGCTGCAGCACCGATGTGTATTGAACGTGTGCCTCTGGCATGCCAAACACAATACCATCCACACCTGGACCATGCCCACCAACAGGAACCCTAGTGCCACCCCACCTAACCTGCCGCGGTCCTCCAGGCTCTCAAGCCCAACTGCCAGACATCACACTGCTGTCTCACCACACCACTCAACACAAAAGGAGCTTTCTCCTGCTTCCACTGTCGCTTCACATGCAGTACCTCACTCGGCACACCATCACCCTCCACGACTCCACTGACAGCATCCAGCACACCATCCACACACCCCAACCGACTTACATCCCACATCACACTCTAATGCAAATTCCTCAACAGCAAACATTTTACAGAGATCTGGGTCTACTTTTCCTCACAGGACGCCAGTTTAAACATCAGACATCGCCACGGCCCTCTTGGCCAGACACATGATCACCAGGAAAGTCTGCCATCACAAACCCGGAGGAGGCATCACCATAATCTTCTAAAAAAACATCAGATGCACCACCACCACAGAAACCAGAACCAGCTACATGGAACATCCCAACTTCAAACTATGAATCTTTGTCAACTTCACCATGGATGGAATCTTGATTGACCAACCACCAGGACCTTGCACAAATTTCTCCAACATTATTGCGGACTTTGTTTACCCACTTGTCATTGACTCCAAAGCCTACACCCTGCTTTGAGACCTCGTCTTCTACCTGGAAGATTGGTCCAAACCCAACCCAGTCACCCTCATCGAAAGCCTTTGAAACTGCGGTTTCACCCAACACATCACCAGACCCACACATGCCACCAGACACATCCTGGACCCTGTTTTCACCCTGTGCAAAGACATCAACATTTCTCGCCACAAAAGAACTGCCACAACAGGACAGGCCCACCACGAATGGAACAAAATAATGGAAGTAGACTGAACCTCCACCCCCTGCAAGAATCAACCCAAATACACCAGTAACCTAGATAATAACACCACAGCTTCAAAAACAGAATCTCATACTGAGCCAACTCTTTGCCTCCTCACAAACAAAACCAACCAGCAAGAACATGAAAGCACGCTACCTGGTATATGGGAGAACTCATAAGAACCAGGAGGCACGGCAAACAACTACAATGAAGGTAGAGTGCAAACCAGGAGGAGTCAGACAAGAACACTTAAAAATCTACTCTGAGTTGATGCCACCAACAAATCAGAGAAACTAGAAAAAACATAGCTGAGTTCATAGAAAAGAGCTACAAAGCAGCAAGGAGATCTTCCGGGATCATCAAGGACTTCACAAAATCCACAGCCACTACCAACAAAATCACAGATACTCAAGATCCATGCAACCACCTATCAGGTTTCTTCTGCAACAAAATCCCAAACTTATACAACAACTTTGATCCGCAACCAAATATCAGCAACCTTTCTTCCAGCCTGCAGATAGAGAACACATTAAACACACTGACCACATGAGAAGCGATCACCACGGAGGAAACAGCAGCCATCATGAGGACCATACACTCCAAGGCCTTGGCAGATCCTCTCCCCCACCATGTCTACAACAAGCGATCCTCCTCAATTAGCAAAGCAATAACCTGCATCCCCAACACCTTCATCGACACAGCCACCTCCCAGAAAGCCTGAAAGCATACAGTGGTCAATGCGCTCCTAAAAACCCTTCACAGATACAGCCCAGCTAAAGAACTCCTGACTGATATCCCTCCTGCCATACCCAGCCAAGATCATGGAAAAAGCCATCAACAGATGCCTCACGGTCTACCTTGCCAAACACCGACTCTATACACCAAAAAATCAGGCTTCCAACCAAGCTACAGCACTTAGACCGCCCTTATTGCAGCAACAGATGACATCCGGATGATCATCAACCAGGGAGAAATGGCAGCCCCCATCCTGCTTGATGTCTCAGTGGCCTTTGACCTCACCCTGATCAGGGAAAGGCACGATACCCGCATCCAAAGACCATTGTGCAACTGTTAGGCAAATTCCTCACCGGAAGAGCTCAGACAGTCCACATGCATGTGTTGAAAGCCCGGAAAGTCATCTTCAGAGTTTCTCAGGGATCCTCACTCAGCCTTAAACACTTCAACATCTACATGTTCCAACTTTTTGACTTCATCCAGATGTACAACATCAACATACTCACCTGTGTAGATGACACACAACTGATACTGTCCCTCTCAGACAAGATGCCCACAGTAAGAAACAACTTCACCACCTGCATGATGGAAGTGGCCACCTGGACGTAGTCCATCTGTCTTAAGCTCAACACAGACAAGACCAAAGTGGTGACCTTCGGAAAGGAGAACTTACCATTGCACTCTGCCTGGTGGCCAACAAACCTCAGAACTTCACCCATCTCCAACCCTCAAGCAAGAAACCTTGGAATCATTCAGGATGATAAGCTAAACATGGCAGTTCCTTGCTACATCCTGTTTATCCTGTTTTTACACCTTGGGGATGCTGTGTAAGACCTTCAAGTGGCTTTTGAAGAGCATCAGAAAAACTGTCACTCAAGCCCTTAAAACCAGCAGATTGGCTAATCACCAAACAGCTCCTGGACAGACTCCAAACTGTCCAGAACGCAGCAGGCACACTGATTCTCAACCTCCCATTTCACAACCACATCGCACTACACCTAAGGGAACTCCACTGGCACCTGATACACATATGTGCACAATTCCTCACAAACATGTACAAATTATTTCACAGCACAAGCCCTGCCTACCTAAACAGCTGCATACATTTCCATTTACCCTCCAAACACCTCTGCTCAACCGGACTCTCACTGGCACGCAACCCCTGCATACACAAATGCAGACCAACACGTTATGCCTTCTCGTACATCTCTCTTAAATGATGGAAGGACCTCCCACAACACATCAGAGCCTGATGATGTTTCTTGGGGTTGGCCCTCAAGATTGAGTTCAAAATATTCCACAGCTTTTGTCTTTGAACTCCTAGGGTTCTGTCTCTGTATTGTAGTCTCCTGAAGGCTTGTTGAGTGATCTGATATAATATACCTGCCAGAAGATTGCATGTTGGGATAAACTAGCATTAATATTTGTGACATATTCCAGGACTTCTACGATTTTTGTATAGCATGGAGAATCAAATGTTGCATTTAATTTTTATTTTTGAGCTCCATTACATACCACGCTATAGAGCTCCACTCTGCTAATACCAAAGATCTTGCCAGGTTCATCCGATGGATGGAGTGAAGGGTATTTGAGCAAAATATCGACTTAAAAATATCTTGTGACAGAAATATCGGAAATGAAATATTGTGACATACAAATATCATGATGCAAAAATATTGTTGACGAAAATATCATTTGTTGAGGTAAGTATTATCATTTTAAATAATATTGATGTTTCTAATATCATTTCCAATAATACAGTGGTTAAAAATATTGTTCTTTAATTATTTGATTGGTTTTTAATTGAGGTATTAATGCTATATGTTACTATTGTTTATGTAAATGTTATAAAAAAAAATTAAGTATAGTTTGTAAATGTAAGTGTTTTTAATTTTTTTAAATGTTATTTTTAATCATAATTTATAGTATCCTAGTGGGTTGTTGGGTTTGTAGGGGGATAGGGTGGGAAGTTCATTAGGCAATAATTATTTATGAATTAGTTGATACATTTCATTTAATTATATGATTGATATTTATTATGTAAAATATGTAATACTGATTAATTTTGATATATGTTATGTGTGCGCTGTTTGTGGGGTACAGAGTGGGAAGTTAAGTAATACTTAATTAATAATTAATTATTAATGTTTTATTAATTATTTAATTGACTTTCAATTATGTAATTTATGGAATACTAATTCATTTTACTTATATTTTATTTGTCCATTTTCTTTCAAAATGTGCTAATTAACAGCACCAGCTATATGAAATAATCATTTAATCCCCATCATTCTCATGTAACAGTCAATGCTAATTACAGGTTATTGCAATAGTTCATCCAAATAATCGTAATGTGTATTGTGTGTTCACTACCACTAAAAATAGCTGGATTTCAGCTGTATGTGACCCAGCAATGTAACAGTTAAATCAGCATATAATCGTCAGGAATTTACAATGGTGGAAAACATCATACCCGGTAAGGTAACCTATCACATGTCATATATTGGTGAAAATATCTCCAAATGCACACTTTGTGATTGTCTACCAACAAGGTAGTGCTGAATAAAACCAATAAAATACATCCTGATAGGTAAACAATACCAAATTTTGAAGAGAATAACATTTTGCTTTGTGCATGTTAGCATTAAACTACACTGCCACCAATGGACACTTGAGGGAATGCAGCCCATCATCCCACTATCCCCAATGATCCTTTTAGTATGTTCCCATCCTGAGTTCATAAATAGAGTGTTTTAAAAGGCCCTAAAATAGATTCATTCCAGTGAATCCGATGGTAAAATCTAGGTGCTGGTCAATTGACTTGTAGTCTTCAAGCTTTAATTCTACTTTTAGGTTTATCTTAATCAATCCTGTTTGTGTGTTCATTCTGTTGAATTTGAAGCTTTGTGGTTGTCTGCCGGTTAAAGAAGTGTACATCTTCACAGTGACCCTGACATATTCAGTGAGTATATTCATATTTCTGTGCAGAATAAGACCGCCTAAGTAAAAAAAATGTTTTTAATTTCCCAAAGTTAGTCAAGTGTTTACCTATTACAGGCTTGTGTTCCAAAGCAAAAAACAATTATTTTTTTTACAATTAGATATATCGGATTATGGGTCAAATGAAATGAATTATTACAACTTTTCAATGCAGAAAACTCTCATAAGTAGCATACCCGTAATTATTAAGTACATATTTTGTGCAGACTAGATGGCACTGAAAAGCTTACAACACTTTCAGTGTAAAAACTGAAGCAATAAGTCAACATCTTGATTTATTTTTTGGAGAGTTTTATGTAGCACTGTGCAGGTGACAGCCCACCCCCTGTACTTACCTGTGACTAGTCATCTGACAGGTCAAGGGCCTCCCAGACCTAGCTCCAGTGCCTTGATGTCTTACCTTACTCATTTCTCTTATCCTCTTGTTCTCTCTCTCTCTGCTGTCACAGCCTTTGTCCTTTTCACCAGTTTTGTGCCACTGTCTGTTTATCTCCTTTGTGCATTATGTGCCTTTTTCCATTTTTCACCTGATTTGTGCCATATCTTGTCTTGTCTGCCTCTCATGTGCCCACTGTGCCTCATTTATGCCAGTTTAATGCCTCTCTGCCCATTCTTGTCTTTTGGCTCATTTTTGGTGTGCCATCTTTGTGCCAGTTTTTGTGCATTTCTTTGCCTGTTTATCTCTGTGCCAGTTGTTGCCCCTGCACTCACTCTCTCCTCCCAGTCTCCTTGTTTGCTATCTTTTCCGTCTCCCGTGACCTCACCAGCTGTGCCCCTTGTGACCCTCCCAGGACCAACATAATGGTGGCTGCAGCACCGATGTGTATTGAACGTGTGCCTCTGGCATGCCAAACACAATACCATCCACACCTGGACCATGCCCACCAACAGGAACCATAGTGCCACCCCACCTAACCTGCCGCGGTCCTCCAGGCTCTCAAGCCCAACTGCCAGACATCACACTGCTGTCTCACCACACCACTCAACACAAAAGGAGCTTTCTCCTGCTTCCACTGTCGCTTCACATGCAGTACCTCACTCGGCACACCATCACCCTCCACGACTCCACTGACAGCATCCAGCACACCATCCACACACCCCAACCGACTTACATCCCACATCACACTCTAATGCAAATTCCTCAACAGCAAACACTTTACAGAGATCTGGGTCTACTTTTCCTCACAGGACGCCAGTTTAAACATCAGACATCGCCACGGCCCTCTTGGCCAGACACATGATCACTAGGAAAGTCTGCCATCACAAACCCGGAGGAGGCATCACCATAATCTTCTAAAAAAACATCAGATGCACCACCACCACAGAAACCAGAACCAGCTACATGGAACATCCCAACTTCAAACTATGAATCTTTGTCAACTTCACCATGGATGGAATCTTGATTGACCAACCACCAGGACCTTGCACAAATCTCTCCAACATTATTGCGGACTTTGTTTACCCACTTGTCATTGACTCCAAAGCCTACACCCTGCTTTGAGACCTCGTCTTCTACCTGGAAGATTGGTCCAAACCCAACCCAGTCACCCTCATCGAAAGCCTTTGAAACTGCGGTTTCACCCAACACATCACCAGACCCACACATGCCACCAGACACATCCTGGACCCTGTTTTCACCTTGTGCAAAGACATCAACATTTCTCGCCACAAAAGAACTGCCACAACAGGACAGGCCCACCACGAATGGAACAAAATAATGGAAGTAGACTGACCCCTTTGTAGGGGGTCTAGGATGGGAAGTTAATTAAGTTATAATTGATTAACAATTTTTTAATGAGGCAACATAGAATACTGATTTATTTTACTTTTATTTTAGTTGCGTAATGCTAGATGTGTGGGGGTACAGGGTGGGAGGTTAATCAAGCAATAATAATTTACTATTAATATTTGTACATTAATTATTTTGTTGAATTTTAAATATGTAAATTATGATTTTTTTTATTTTAATTATATTTTAGCTGCAGGCTGCTAGGTTTGTAGGGGTCTAGGCTGACAAGTTAATTAAATAATGTTTTGCACTTGCTGCTTAGTAAGAACTCATGCCTTCTGCAGGACGGCAGACAACCCAGCATGGTCTGCCATTGGTGAATGTGTGGGACGACAGACAACCCAGCATGGTCTGTCGTTGGGGAACTTCTCCTCCCCCCCCTCATCCTACGCAACGCAGCTTCCGGAACATTGCTGGGTGGAGCTGAGACATTGAAGGAACCGCAGCCATGGAAGTGAGCCACTTTGGGCTTTCACGAACGCTTGAGACCCGTCTTGCAGCTGCCGGCTTTTGAGGGATGATAAATGCCTTCCGGTGCTCAATGAGTCGTAGTGCCATCCGATGAGGGAGTAAATCTGTTGTAAGCGGCATTTGGCAGCTGCTGCCAGTTTTTTTAAATTATGATGATCCTCAGGTACAGCCGTTACAGCGCTTAATGGTCGACAGAAGTTGAATATGGAACTAATGGATTATTTTTGGCAGTTCCCAATATCTAGTCCCCTGAGCTCAGAAGAGGATGTGGCGCGTAGAGTGGGGGCGAAAGAGCATGGGCGAGCCTTGGATACTTCCCTACAGGGAAGGGCGGCAGAAGAAGCAGGCTTTGAGGGGCAACCTCTGACTCAAACTGGTCTAGTTGGCATAGTGGATACTCCCAACAAAGTCAACCGGATTGCAGAAAATATAGAGGAAAGGCCTAATCAAGAAAAATCTAAGGAATACCCTCTGTTTTTGAATCCCAAAACAACTTCAGTGTTAACGGCTGCACCACAAATACAAGAACAATGATCCAATATGAACTTACAATCAGGATTGTACCGGACTGATCAATTCCTTGTGCTGCCACAAACCATTTTGGATAAAGAGAAAGGGACTCCATCTCGACTCCTTGAGCCTTATAACTCCGCCTTTACGGATTGTCAGCTATCGCCCACTATTTCTATTTCTGGTAAATCCCCAGAGGTGGCCAGCAGGATCGAGCACGGCGAGCATCAGACGCGTCTTCAGAAATCTAGGCACCCGAAATTTCCCAAGAAATACTCCAAGAAAGAGATAATACTGTCCAATATGATATTAAAACTATGTTAAATCTTACTCTTGATGAAATACGGGAGCTCAAAGCAACACAGGCTAGTGAGATTGCATCTCTACGTCAATGCCTGTCGAAAATTGAAGAGGCTGTCAGTAGCTATCCGGCCAGAATGCAAGAGGGCGAGTCTCGGATCTCCCGGCTTGAAGATCAAATGACTGTGATGCAGCATCAGGCCACGCTGGATAAAAAACTGAAATTTGCTCTTGAAAGTAAGCTTGAGGAGCTGGAAAATCATTTGCGACGCTCCAACTTGCGCTTAGTGGGAGTCACGGAAGAGTGTGAAGGCTCCCAAGCCCATAAATGGGTCGAGACACTCATAAAAAACAACGTTCTGCCAGAGTTTACAGGAGACCTAACAATCACAAGAGTACCCAAGGTACCAGCGCAGCGGTTCCCCAACTCAAAGCTGACTCGAATAATCTTAGTTAACTTTGCAGATTTCCGAGGTAAAGTGCAGATCCTTACTAGGGCTAATCAAAAGAGACAATTTTCAACCAGCGAAGTTCTTAGCTGCCGTATCTTTTCGGACATGTCAGCAGCAGCAGCACGCCAACACAAGGAATTTGTTAAACTCTTGTATTTGCTCAAAGCGCAGGGTGCTCAAGCAGCCATTGCTCAGCAATCCAAGCTTTGAGTTTTAGCTCAAGGGAAGTTCCATATGTTCGCGAATCTTGATGAAGTTCAGAAGCTACTTCAGGAAATTACTACTGAAAAGTAGATAAGCAAGGATAATGGGGCACAGTCTTTTCTAATTCTGAACATGTTTTTCAGAATACACCGGATGGTGGGGGGTAGGAGTAGTTCACTTAGGGTTCAATACCAGGGCCCGCAGACTTAGGTCTATACCGGGGAGGGAGGTTTGGGGTTTTATGGGTAATTCTCCAATTGCCAAGGGTGGTGGGTGGCACAGGGGGATGGGGGACTGGGGGTGGCAGGTAGGTTTAGGAGCAGTAGTGAAAAAAGAGCAGAATTATTGCAAGCAAGGACTGCAGAATGTGAAATGGGGGGGAATATATATTGATTTATTTTTTAGAAGCTTTAATTTCCAAATGTGGCTGGTCGGCTTTCCCTGTAAGATACAATGCCTCTTAATGTGCGAATAGTATTGGTCAATGTAAATCGTGTTTCTAACAAACATAAATATGGCGCAATGATCAGATGGTTAATTTCTTTTTCTCCTCAAATTCTATTTCTTCAGGAGACTCATTTAAAAACAAACACACCAAAACTTTTTATCCCCAAATATTTTTCTCAGGCGTACTTTGCCTCAGCAGGGCTGGCGTGAAGAGAGGTAGCCACTTATTTTGGTCAAGGGATCGATTGGGAGACTTTGCAAGTCCTGAGAGACCCTCAGGGTAGGTGGATTTGGGTGGTTTCCGGGGTGAACAGGATGCATTACAACTTAGTGAATTACTATATCCCAATAGAAGAGGATCCCAAAGCCATTTTGAAGATCAATGAGATGGCCAGAGGGGCTGTGGGTCACATAATTTTAGGTGGCGACTTTAATTCTATTCAAGATTTGAAAAGGGACACCTCTAATAAAACAAAACAATTAAAACCGAAGACTTACAGAGTATTAGACTTTACAAAGCAGGATTATCAATTAATTGATCCATGGCGTAGGGCCCACCCAGAAGCTTTTCAATTCACCTGCCACTCCTGTTGATTTCAGTCAGCCTTGCGTATTGATTTTTTTCTCATTTCTCGGTATATTCATTGTTTAAACGCAGAAATCGGGGCTAATTCTTTTTCAGATCATTCACTAGTGAAAATCAAAATAGAAGTAGAGAGGAGGGGAAAGTCCAGGTGGCAGATGGACCGCCTCCTCCTTTTGAATACTCAATGGGTCGAGAATACGAAGAAATGGATAAAAGTATTTTTCCAGGAGAATAAGGTTACAGCAGCATTCTTTTCGGTTTGGGGCGCCTTTAAGGCCTCAATTAGGGGCCATATGTTGGCTTTTTTGGCCGCACAGTCTAAAACTAGAAGAGCGCACATAACAGAATTGCAACAGACAGTAGATTTAGCTTTAATGCTGAGAAATAATAGCAACATTCTGTTGCTGAGCAGCATTTAACCAAAGCTAAGCAGAAGTTAAGGGAATGTTTTACCCTTGAAGAGATAAGTAGCTCAAGGACTTTCCAGCAGCGTGTCTATAAGGGAAAGTCAGATGATGGGGAAACTATATTTTATTGCTAAATATTATTGGAATTTACATTCATATATTTATTTTAACTGTAGATTGAAGAAAAGAAATGTTAATGCCCAATTAATTTAGATTAAAATCAAATAATTAATTAATCTAAATATCTTAAATTATATTTTAAACAAGTTTCAGAATTTTCATTTAAAAATAAAATTACAAAATAAGTTTAAAAAAATATGTTTTTAGCATGCATTGATAGTCATTATAATTGATGTATAGAATTAAATAAAATGCATTTCTTTAAATGTATTCAAATGTTCACTTTTATTATTTTTTAATTATAAGCTACTTGGAGAACATTTTAAATGAATATAATACAGTATGTATTATGTTTGTATATTTATAATAACATTTCAAAATATGTTCTGATATTTTTAACTATTTTTAAAAAATAATTTCATTTAGCATTGTTTCCCACGGAGTTCCCTTTTAAGTTCTTACCTCCATTATTTTATATGGGAGGCTGGTTTTGCAGTAACAATGGTTGGCCATATGTGATGCTGGACATATTTTAGTTCTGAGTTGGAGTAATTTATTATTGTTTTGGCAAAGTTAAACAGGAGGCTGCAGCAGTAACAGAACTGGTGGAACCAGGGTCCAGGCTTTTGGTCGCAGAGAAGGAAAAGATAGCAAAAATCTTTCTAGATCATCACAAGCTGTATGCAACAAAATATATGGCATCCAAGGTGGCGATAAGCCAATACTTTTACAGCACCAAGCTCCCTCAATTAACAAAAAAGCAGGAAGAGGAAATAGCTGAAATTGCAGCTGAAGAAATCCAGCATATCCTTACCTTAATGGCTGGCGGAAAGGCCTGCGGTAATGATGGCCTTCCCACTGAGTTTTATAAACTATTCTCCAATGAATTAATACCATTTCTGGTTGAGCTTTTTAATTTTGTGAGAGCGGGAGGTGTGGTTCCATCTACTTTTAAAGAATCCATTATAGCTAGCTTCAAAAAGAAGGGTAAGAATCCCAAAGACATTAATGCATGTAGGCCGATTAGCTTGCTGAATGTCGGTTAAAAAATACTGATGAAAATCTGGGCAAATCGGTTCTCTCCAGAAGCACATCAATTGATCCATAATGATCAGACAGGATTCGTGGCCGGCAGATCAATGTCATTGAACAACGGGTTTTTAGTTCAGGCTCTTGATTTTTTTAACATCACTCAAACCCCTGCACTAATTATGATGGAAAAAATGCTGAAAAAGCTTTTGATCTTGTAAATTGGAATGCGCTTTCTTTTATTCTTAGAAGAATGGGGTTTCCAAATCTAATAATCAATAAGTTATCAAACCTATATCAAAGGGCCAAGTCCCAGTTTATTATGAATTTGCGCCCAGTAGGGATGGTTGACATAAATCGAGGCACCCGTCAGGGCTGCCCACTTTCTCCGGTCTTATTTACTTTTTTTATAGAACCCCTCTAGATTAGGATTAGAAATAACTATGACATAAAAGCGCCCATAGAGGGTATGTTGAAATTAAAACTGTTTGTAGACAATATCATTCTCTATCTTAGTCCTGAAGAGCAGATTATTGAAACTCCATTGGCAGAGTTTGCACAGTTTGAATCAATTGGGGGCTACAAAATTAATCATGATAAAACAGAAATTTTGCTATTCAATTCTGGGTGCCAATCTCTTCCACACAATCTTCAAAGCCAAGCGTGCTCCCATGATCTAATTCGATATTTGGGGATTTATGTTACTAATTGTTACGAGGATCTTTTTAGATTAAATTATGGGTTAATGCTTAGCAAGATTAGGAATTTACTAGATAGATGGACCCTCCTGCCGCTTACATTAATCGGTCGAATTGCTCTTATAAAAATGTTGATCTTACCATTACTGATCTTTCTTTTCTCAAATGTTCCGATCAAAATTAATGTGTCGTATTTCAAAGAATCAGAGGCAATCTTTCATCAGTTTATCTGGAGTAAAAAGACTTTAAGGGTAAAACTCCTGGTGCTGCAACTAGCCATTATCCAAGGGGGGTTGGCACTCCCCCAAGTTCAAATTTATTATGAAGATTCTTTTTTGGATATAATGCCTCGTCTTATAGACTACAAGGGTTCTCTGGATATTTTTTTTTTTAAATGAATAATCAGAATAGTCAGATAAAATTCTGGGAAAGTAAGGGCTTTAAAGATCTTGGCCATTTTATAGATGGGGGAGGTTTTTAAATTGGCACAAGATACAAGCGAGGTGTTGAATGCGGTGAAAACTGTTTCTTCCAATTATTCAACTGATAAAAAAATACTGCTTTCCATCTAGTCGCGTCACAGTGTTTGTATTCGCTGCCCTTTTTAGATTTAAGCTAAGGGGGTGGGGAATTGGTATAGTCTTTTACGGAGTCAAAGTAGGTGCTCTATGATATCAAACTTTCTAGATAAAATTATTCAAGAAACTCAGAGAACTTTCTCAGAGGCACAGTGGCAGGTGATTTCGTATTATGGCAACAATGCACTAAGAGCACCTAATTTTAAAAGAATGTCATTTTTATCATGCCGGATGCCTTACTATACTCCTAGAGTTCTACATAAAATGTATCCAGGAGTAGAGGATAGATGCTTTCGATGCCAGTAACTGGACTAGGGGTGGGCGGAATTTGCATAGTCGCGCTACACAAAGCTCCGCGAAACGGTAATAAATCTCCGCGAGCACGCAAAAGTTCAGCGAACACGCGGAATTGCTTGTTTTGCCCTTTTGCGATGCTTTTTTCCTGTTTGCGAACGCTGTTTGCATGCTCAGGGAGAAACATCTCGCGAACACGCATTTTGAAAGTGCGAACAAGCAAAAAATTCCGCGAAGACGCGGATCGCAGAATTTTTGGCAATTCCGCGTTCTCCGCGGAACGCGAAATTACCCAAATTCCGCAAATTCCGCGAGCAGAACGGAATTTACCGCCTAGGCCTAAACTGGACCAAGGGGGCTGGCGCCATATGTTTTTTACTTGTCCAGTATTGGCCCAGTTCTGGGAGAAAGTTTTTTCCGCCCTAAGTTAAGCCATTCAGAGGGAACTTCACCCAGAGGTGGAAATCGCACTTTTCAGGATAGAAAGACGTAGACATAACTCCCCAACTCTAAAAGGTGAGGAAGCTTTTATAGCAATAGCCTCTCTCTTAAGGCAGGTCCCTGATTCTACAGAATTGGAGGACAACTAAACCGCCAGACTATTTAAATTGGTATAATAAAATGATTCAGACCAAAACTTTTCAAGAGGCCTATGCAAAAAGGGTAGGTGTGATTAAACAACCTTTTAGTTGCAGAGTCTCCCTTTGATGAAGTGTAGGGAAAACAAAAACAGTTAATTTTATTGGACCAAAAATACAAACTATATTTTATTGCTAAATATTATTGGAATTTACATTCATATATTTATTTTAACTGTAGATTGAAGAAAAGAAATGTTAATGCCCAATTAATTTAGATTAAAATCAAATAATTAATTAATCTAAATATCTTAAATTATATTTTAAACAAGTTTCAGAATTTTCATTTAAAAATAAAATTACAAAATAAGTTTAAAAAAAATATGTTTTTAGCATGCATTGATAGTCATTATAATTGATGTATAGAATTAAATAAAATGCATTTCTTTAAATTTATTCAAATGTTCACTTTTATTATTTTTTAATTATAAGCTACTTGGAGAACATTTTAAATGAATATAATACAGTATGTATTATGTTTGTATATTTATAATAACATTTCAAAATATGTTCTGATATTTTTAACTATTTTTAAAAAATAATTTCATTTAGCATTGTTTCCCACGGAGTTCCCTTTTAAGTTCTTACCTCCATTATTTTATATGGGAGGCTGGTTTTGCAGTAACAATGGTTGGCCTTATGTGATGCTGGACATATTTTAGTTCTGAGTTGGAGTAATTTATTATTGTTTTGGGTCTCTATTTGGCAGTTGTAACTTTAGAAGTACGGTTTGTGAATAGCAATGGGCTTACTCTTTTGTTGGTGGGTACAAGCCCCTCCCTAAACTCCATTCCTTACTCTCCAAAACCACCCTTACTCCTCCCTTAACCCCTCCCCTTTTGTAGTATTTCTTATTTTGAAACTACTCCCCCGTCCCTCCCACACTTACTACTAAAATGTATACTTCTGTGTGCAGAAATTCCCAAGTCGGTGTGGAGATCTTCTAGAGGCAAAGGTAGAAACTGCATGTATGTTTGTGAACGGCGTTTTGTTGTACTATTGTAGTACTAAAAAATGTAATACAAAATGCAGTTTGTGAATAGGCCCCTAAATATCTGTATGCACTCCAACTGAACTTAAAATTTGTCCTGTGGAAACTTTGTTATTGGTTTAAAATTGGCATTCGCCGGTATTTTTTTCAAACAAAGACAGCATGTGCCTTGCCCTCTTTTGAATGTTCACTTTGTACTAATCAATTCTCGTGCCTTTCCACGTACCCACTCACTATGCAGAGTCGTTCAGGCATTTTCACTTGTTTACGTGCTAGTGTGCCCTTAAAAGAATTAATTTTAGTTATCTTTTTTCACCGTCTTTGTTTGCTGGCGGCCGTTTTATTATTTCACTAGAGCACTTATGTTAATTTTTGTAACCCCGGGCGGAAAAATCCGCTCTGCTCGCGGAGTTTGCGGATTTTTAGTAACTCCGCGTTCCGCATAGAATGCGGAGTTACCAAAAACTCCGCGCTCCGCAACGGAGCAGAGTTTTTTTTTGTTCGCGCATTCAAAATGCATTTTTGCGCGCGCGGGAGCGACTTACCGGGGTGCCTGCGTTCGCCGACGAGATTTCCTATCCATTCGCGTGCGCCACGAGATTTGGTAGCCGGCTGCACGGTCCTGCGAGAGTCTGCGATCGCGAAGAAATCATTCGAACGCGCCATCGGACTTCCGGCGGAAGTTTCGTGAAGATCGCGATGCCGAACACGCAGAATTTGCAAGCTGGAGAAGAATATCTCTCGAGCAGCATAAAACCTTCTCGAAATGATGATTTGGATAAAAAAATTAACATTTGGCTGTACTTTTTTGTGCAAGGAGTCCTTTTTCTTTTTTTACTTATTTTTTGAAGAGGAAGGAATTGCCTCAGTGTCTCCAACTTCCTGTTCCTGTCCAGCAGGCTCCTCCCAGTGCTTTGTCCATCTCCTGTTCACTTTTCATTTGGATTTGGAGCTGGAAGGATCCCTTTTTTTGTCTGCTGCATTATATATCATTGGATTTGAGGACTTTTGGATTTGAGATTTCACAAGTAAGTTGGAAAATTGGTGTTGTTTGTTTGATTGGGGCATTGTTTTGTACTTTTCATTGTTGTTTTTCAATGTATTGTGGTGGGTGGCCTGTAGTTTCAGTAGGGGCCTAGTTGTTTCTTTGTATGTAATTTTTCTTCTAGTTTTCTTTTATAAAGGAAACTTGTTGCAAATTTCAATACATTTTCTCCAACTTTTGCATTCAATTTGCAACATTTTTTTATTCATTAGCCCCGTAGTCTGCCAATAGGCCTTTTTCAGCCAGTAGGCCCAGAGCTACTCATGTGTGCATGAAACAACTGTTTCTGTGGTGTCTGTTGAATGTAAACATCATTTAGGGCATGGATGGCATTGGATTGAATTGCAAAATGTGTTTTTTTGGGGTATTTCACTTTTTTCATGTGTGTTAAATAAATGCCTTTATTGGATGTGTGTGGTGTGGTTGTTGTGTAACTTGCAAACCTTTTTTAGCCCTGTGGTTTTTCGTTTTTGCATTGTTGCATTAAAGCTGTGTTGTTTAGCATGCCTCCTTTGTCTAGCCATATAGGCCTGCTTGAGTTCATTGTTTTACAGGCCTCCTGCTTGTTGTTGTGTGAGTGACCATGTGGCTGGTGGCCATTTTGTGGTGGTTGTTAGTGTGCTGCTTTTGCCATAGGCCTGCATGTCTTTCCTTTGTTCCTCTTGTCTTACTGCTTCCACCCCCATTGCCAGCTGCAGCTTCCTGAATGATGCTGCATCCCACGTGATGCACAATCACATTCACAAATCACAATGCCAAACAGGTTCCATTACATTTGTATTTTTGTTTTTGTTCTTCTTCTTTCCTATCCTTCCTGAGTGTACACAGTGCACCATGAAAGGCCTTGTTGTCAAAGTCTCACAAATGGCTACACTGTTGTTATGTTTTTTTTAAAACTGAGTTAATACAATTTATTAATATTAATAATAACACTAACAAGTGTGACCACACACTAAGTTATATATTATATTTGTTTGTTTGTACAGTAGTAAATTGAACCACACCAATAAATGCCACGTTTCATTGATGTTCTTCTTGCTTCTTTGCATTTAGGTGCACAAAAGAGGAGGAGGCGTCATCACCCATTGTACTGCCAGACAGAAGTCCTGCTGCGCACGACGTCACGTGACGTGTGACAACAGATATCTCTTCAACTTGTGCCACTGCGTGCTGCTGACATCTGAAGAAGATGGCCCCAAAGAAAGGTACCAGGTCCTCCAGTACCAAGAAAGTTGCCAGTGAGAAGAAGAAGGAAGTGCCACTTACCACCACTTCTGGTGTGCCGACCAAGATCTTTTTTGGGAAACCAAAAATTGAGCCTGCAGCAGCGGTGTCTGGGGATCAAGCTGGGAGCAGCAACCCTGCATCAGTGGACCCAGCTCACCAACCTAGGCCCAAGCCCATGTCTGTCGCAGACGCAGCCAGTCTCATCACGACAACGCCAACGAGCAGCGATGTTGAAATTGACTTATCGTTATCGCAAAGTAGTACACAATCAACGCAGGAAACTCAGATAAGTGGACAACAACAGCCGCAACCACCGCCCACAATAGTAGTTGTTCCTCCCGAAGTAGGGACAGTTCAGGAAATCGAGCTTCCTACAGAGGAAGAAGAGCAAGCCACTCTTTCAGAGGATCCATTGTCTTCCAGATCCCCAGCAAGGTAAAGGGGGGTTAGTCCATCGAGTTCTTCTGCAAGCCCCCCTTCTGATGATCTAGATGCCACTTGGAAGCCACCACCTCATTATGAGAGTGAGAGACGCCACGAGACAAGGCTAGGGAAAAGGAAGGTTCCAGAAAGCCTCAGAGTTATGGAGGTAGATGTAAAACAGGAGGATGATGATGAGCTAGTCATCATGGACATCAGTCCCGCCCCAGTGGAGACCGACATTACCCCATCCCAAATTGCTGTGAGGGACGTGGCACGGATACCACCAACACAGGTAACACCAACACCACCTCCAGCTTCCATATTTGCATTTGCAAAGGCCCGGCAGCGACCTACATTCAGCACAACCCCCTCAGTAGAAGTAGGTAGTGGTAGTGCACAGAGTCAAATTCCACACCCACCCTCCAGTTCACTGAAAAACGTATTAATTCCCAACTTATCGCCTACCTGGAAGGAGCAAACATCCTACACCCTAACCAATCTGGTTTTAGACCCCAGCACTCTACAGAATCAGCTCTTCTGTACATGGCTGAATCTCTCAAAGCCGCCCTTGAACAAGGAAAGAATGCGGTATTGGTCTTATTAGATCTATCAGCCGCATTCAACATGGTCTCACATGTCATTCTCCTGGACCGTCTCGAATCATACAGCATCTCCTACATTGCTCTGGCCTGGCTTAAAGCATTCTTGCAGAACCGCAGATAAGTCATTACCCTTGGGCAATACAAGTCAACAGTAAAACCCCTGTTTTCCAGAGTCCCTCAAGGGTCCAGCCTCAGCCCGGTGCTCTTTAATGCCTACATGGCCCCATTGATCAGTCTGATATCGTCCTTTAACATCGAGACTGCCTCAGATGCGGACGATACGCAGCTAATCCTGGTCCTAGATAAAAACACCACACAGGCTGAAGAAAATTTCTGCCAATGCCTCACAGCAATTTTCCAATGGATGAAAGCCAATCATTTAAAGTGCAATTCAGAAAAAACGAAAATCCTACCATTGGGGCAAGGGAACACCTTCTCTACGAGTTTATGGTGGCCATCTGATAGCCCCCCTCCCCCAAATACAGTAAAGGTAGCAAGAAATCTGGGAATCAAATTTGATGCTACACTATCTTTCTACCGGCAATCATTAGCAGTAGCTGGGACCTGCTTTCATATTATAAAATCACTCAAAAAGTTTTTTGATTTGCTCCCCGTCACGGCCAGACAAGCAGTTGCTGTGTCCTTAATCACGTCAAGATTGGACTACTGCAACAGCCTCTATGCAGGTGCCAACAAGTCGGTCCTACATAAACTCCAAATGGTTCAACACGCAGTAGCCCGCTTAGTACTAAAATGGCCCAGGAGATCATCTGCATCAGCGGCCCTGGAAGCATTACACTGGCTACCTATTCATAAAAGAATTCTGTTTGAGATTCTGATAATCACTTTCAGAATCTTTCACTCCTCAGGTCCTCACTACCTCCGGCCCAGGTTTGCACGTTATGTACCTCATCGGACCCTTAGATCATCTAACGCCAATCTGCTAAAACCCCCAGCGTTTAGATATGTCTTAAAAGGAGGGAAATCGCTCGCAGTGATCGGCTTCAAAGCATGGAACCAACTCCCCAACTACCTCCGTCATATCCAATCAGAAACGCTCTTCAGGAAGGCCCTGAAAACTTGGATCTTTCCACCCTCTGACCCTCTATGTAGAGCATTTATCTAACTCATTCCTTTCACCCTCAGGTACCCAGTTTGTTTCCATCCAGTGATCCACTTAGCGCCATGATGCTCCCCGGAGTGGAAGTTGCGCTCTACAAGTGTCCACTAACATAACATAACATCCGGCATTGCAAGTGACACCTCCAGCAGCTCCAGAACGTTCACCTCCCCAGTTTGTGACTTCTTTTCGGTTAGCAGTACGGAGGAGAACGTTGCTATATGCTCCATTTGTAAACAAGGTGTTAGTCGGGGTAAGCTTGGTACAAACTATGGTACCGGAGGCCAAACAACCCAGCTGAAAACACACCACTTGATCCAGTGGGAGGAACACCTTAAAGGCCAACAAAGTAAAACTGCACCCATTGTTTTGGTGGTGATGAAGAAGTAGAAGATACGATTGCGGTGGAAGGTGAACAAGAGGGAGACATTTTCTCTGCAACACAAAGTAGCCCTGTCCCCAGCAGTGCAGTGGTACCGCCCTCATCCTCATCAGCCTCAGCAACATCTCAGTGGCACAAGAGTAAGAGTCAGGCTGAGAGTGAGACACCAAGGCAGCAGAGTACCGCACCGAAAAAAAGTGCGGCATTGAGCCTAACAACATCTGGCATCAAGAAATCACCTGCATCAATGGCACCAGAAAGGAAAAAAATCCAGCCTACCATTCTCAGCATGTTTAGGTTGGAGGGGCAGTACGAACGCAACCACCCAACGGCACGTTTGTACAATGCGAAGCTGGCTAAAATGTTAGCGTTGGACCTTCTCCCTTTTTCTTTTGTGGAAGGGGTGGGTTTTCTTGAATTTGTGACAGCCATCTACCCAAAATGGAAGGTTCCCAGCCGGTCCTATTTTGCCAGAGTTGCTGTTTCAGCACTACATCACGACGTGCTGGAATTGCTTGGACTAGCTTTGCGGCAGAGTGCTGTTCACAGTATCCACATGACAACAGACATGTGGACCAGTTGCTAAGCCACTGATTACATGTGCATCACTGCACACTGGATCTCTTTTGTCGGGGTTAAAGAAAAGATATCTGTAGGTGTTGACACTGCTCAGATTTTTAATGCCACTCGGAAACATGCAACTATAGCCATGTTCACCATGGAGAAATCTCATACTGCTGCAAACATTTTGGAAGAGTTTAACAGCAAGGTCTTTGAATGGCTGCACCCAAGAGGGCTTAACATTGGTTTTCTTGCCACGGACAATGGCAGTAATATAGTTAAGGCCATGGGCGATGGTGGCTATTTCAGGGTCCTGTGTTTGGCGCACTGCATTAACATCATTGTTCAAGACTTTCTGAAAAAAGAATACCGAGTCAGCAACTTACTGACCACCTGCAGAAGAATATGCACACATTTCAGCCATTCTTTTAAAGCCCGGAAGCAGCTGAGGATCATTCAACGTGAGTATAGAGTGCCAGTTAAAGCACTCAGAAAGGAGGTGCCAACACGTTGGAACTCAACTTATTACATGCTTGACCGTCTGTTTGAGCAGTACAGACCAATCAATGAATATGTCATGCGAAGACTAGGGGATGCTAGTGTGAAAGGCATGACCGTTGGGGCCTAGTTAAATGCCTGACAGAGATGCTACTTCCTTTCGAACTTTTCACACGTGAAGTCAGCAAGGAGGACTGTACTGTACAAATCAGTACTGAACACTAACACATTAATTCCTTTTTTACAAGTGGATGTTGCCAAGTACAAAACTTGGATAGCTGCGGCAGCCAGTGACTTTGAAAAACACTGGCTGGAAATTAGAGGCCCGCTACTCCAGCCCACAAGTACTGCAGGGCAGTCTGCATCAAGTTCAACTTCAGAGCCTCAGGGCAGTGCAGTTGGCTCACAGCAGTCAAAAACACCAACATCAACAACAGCAAGAACAGGATCATCACCAGCCGCAGTAAAACCGGCACAAGAATGGTATCTACAGCAAGGGCTTGTTAGGTCCAGTGCTGATGCAAATGCAAAGGCAAAAGAGGCCGGGCAAAGCGGAGCACCCCTGAGCATTTAGCGGATGGTCCAGGCCTATCTGGATGACCCAACAGAGGTCTACATTGATCAAAACCCATTGCTGTATTGGTATGGGAAAAGTCGCCATTGGCCAATGCTCAGCAGGCTGGCGATAAACTATCTGGTTTGCCCTGTCGCAAGTGTCTCTTCTGAGCGTGTTTTCAGTGCTGCTGGTGCCATTGTATCAGTGAAAAGGACCAGTCTCTCACCCCAAAACGTGGAGAGGTTAACCATGATCAAAATGAATCAGCACCGGATAAATACCACCGGATTACACCATACCTGAAGCACAGCAGGAACAGGAGGACAGTGACTTAGGTGACGAAAGTAGTAGTGTGGTAGATGACCTACTTCTGGGTGAACCACCAGAGTTTGAGGACAAGCTCTACTTCCCTGAAAACTAGGCTTTCAACTTGTTACTTTCTTTCTTCCTTATTTAATTTTATTATTTGAGTGTGTTTCTGTTTTTCTGGTTCCAATCACAACAAATCCATCACCACCACCGTCTTGTCTTTTTATTGACGTATTGGAGTTGCAACTGTGTGCATTTATTCAAAGAAGTCCACTCCTCCGAATCCTGCTGCATCCATCCTGACTCGCCCTAAATCCATTTCCCTCAAGCCAGGCATTGGATGGAGAATAGTACAAGAAATGTGTGCCTGCCTCGTCGAGTCCCTCCAAAAGAACATGACTTTAGCTATCCTGCTTTCCGAGCCGAGGCCCGAGAGGGACTGCCCCTTAAGATGAGAACAGGTAATGATGAATCTGATGGTGGCATGCATTGGACGCTGACTCCGAGTTATTGGTGTTTGTGTTGTTGTTGTGCATGAAGTGTACTAGTATTTAATCTACACACTAAAACAAAGTGACTCAAGTCAATGTTTCCCTTCTTGTTGTTTAATAACAAATTGTACTTCTACTGCAGGGTGATCCATTGCATTTTTGAATCTGGAATCTGGACTCACCCGGTACAACACTACAGACTGAGTTGGACACCATGAGGATGATGATGGCCACATACTCTATACTCTTCGCAGTCAGTCAGTAGGATCGGAGATGATTGATAGAATAACTCGGGCGTTTCATGAAGTGGCATAAAGGTAAACAAGTCAATCAGCAACAACCACAGCAGACCTACATGTCTGTGACTGTGTAGTGGTGGAGTCGAGTCAGTGTAGTGGAGTGGTATGACTGACAGCGGTGAATGATTTAGTTACTTAATTTGGAAAATGCTATGTTGCTGTATATGTGTGCTCTGTCTGGCTCAGTCAAAATCTAAGCTAACTGGAGTTTTGGTGGGTGCCGTGGGCATGCTCTGTCCTGTTGTTGTTGTAGCGTGGTTAATGCTGGAAACAGAGTAGACATGATTTAGCCATGCCGCCTCTGAAACTGTTCTTGTTGCACTGCTCCATAATTTATGCATTTTCTTTCTCCTTGATTTTTCAATATCCCTTTGGGTTTTCCATCTACACTTACAGGCTGGCCTTTACCCTGTGCTATACTGGGAAAAACAACTCACACTTACCTTACCAATCCGCATCTTCCAGGCAGGCAGTGGGGACCCAAGATTGACGAACAAAGCATCCATGGAAGGGAGGAGACCAAGAGGAATAACGAGATGCAACTTTCCAATTTGACCAGGATAATACAGTAACTTAGTATCATTCATCATCTTTTAATTAATTTGATTCATTTTTTCTCTTCAATCATTATGACTGTGTGTTGTTGTTTATTTGGTTTGCTCTTACTCTTTGCTTATATCCCTACAGCTATTTTTAAATTTTCTTTGCTAGCTTTAAAAGGAAGCCGGGTACAACATAACATAAATTAAATGTATGTAATTGGGTCTCTCTGAGGGCAGACAGGCAATGCAATTGCATAATAATAATTAATAATATACTGCTGCCCTGTGTCTACTAGTCTACTTAGTAGTAGTTGTAGTACTTATCATTAACCACATAATGCCTGCATTTCCTTTTTCTCCCTTAACAGATTTAGTTCATGTGTAGTGTTTGTCTTTGTGAAACCTTTCCCTCAAATACCCCTTCCCAACCATTCATCAAACCCTAACCCTCTTCCCCCGGGCTGTGTGATTTATTGAGGTGTGACTAAATTAAATTTACACGAATAATTGATCACACACTTGCTGGGGCGGATGTGGTTCAAGCAAGTAAGCAACACTATTCAAGGCAGGTCGAGGATCTTCTAATTCTGCTCTAAGTATATATAAATATCATCGGCCACACTGGCAACAGATTAGATTGCCCAGTGCCCACCCATGCTCAGTAGTATTCGCTATTCTCTTTTTTTCCAGAGGAACATAATTATATTATTATCCCTTTATTAATTATTAATTGCCGTCATGGATTTCATCCTTCCAGCACTAAAGGTTATGCTTGTCCACTTCATCGGTCGAGTCCACTACTTCAGTTTGTTGTAACTTGTACTAGGCTATCCCTGTAACTTGTACTAGGCTATCCCTGCCACCATTATGTTTTATTTTACTTTAGCATTAATAATATCAATATCATTCATCATCACTTTCTTCTTGTTTGACAGTCTTCTTGTGTACGTACTACTTAGGGGCCGATTCCGATCTCGGCCGGTAGGTCTCCGAATCGGATTCGGCTTAACCGGATCCGATTCGGAGCCCTATTTCCCGACCGATTCGTACGCGCGTCCGGGCGAGCGAGTACGATGCGAATTCGCCGACCGACTCGTCCGGGCGTCCCGACCGCTCCGACCGACTCGTTCCCGGGTCGAACCGCACCGACCGACTCGCTCAGACTCGACTCGCACCGCGCAATGGAGACGTTCCCCGGCCGGGTGAGTACGATGCGCGCCGCGAGCAGTCCGACCGAGCCGCGCACTCCGGCTCCAAAGATCAGTCAGAGACGTACTTTGGGGGTCCGTGTCGGACCCCCCTGTACGCGTAGCCGCGCGAGTCGCACAGAGGGGGGACCCATGGGTCCCCCCTACCTGTGCGTGTACGGCGCGAGTCGCTTCGCCGCGTACCCGCTGTAGGGGGCGCCCTTGACCGCCTCGCACCCATTGAGTCAATGGGAGCCCGCGTACGCGTTGTACGACCGGCTCCCATTGACTTCAATGGGAGTCCGACCGACTCGAGTCCGATGGCATACGTGCGCATCGTACTCGTTCGGTCGGGCTGCCAGAGTCCGATTCGGTCGGAAATCTCTCCGAGTCCGGCTCGGTCGGAGAGATTTCCGGCCCGAATCGGAATCGGCCCCTTACTGTACTTCTACTACTCATTCCCTAGTCTCCCTCAGGTGACTGACTTGTCTCATTTTCTTTTTTTGCAAATGCAACTGTCTACTACTGCTACCACCACCCACCATGGAACCTAAGGAAACCAAACCATAACCATGCAGCCATTGCTTTGGCTAAACATCAATCACATGTAAGAGAAGAAGTGTGGGGAGTCAATAATGTATATCCTATGGAAATTAATTAATTCCCACACCCACATCCTTCAGAGTACATACTACAAAGGGGTTTTAGTTGAAGAATGCATAGATTAGGAGGAGAGACTGACAGTAGTAGGACAAGTGAGAGTACTGCATCTATCTGTCTGTGTGTTACACTATTGGCAGATTTCAAAAAAACTGGCTGCGGCCCTGCAGAAAAAGGAGGATACAACAACAAACAAGGCGACGTAAAAGAGTAACCACCCCCCAGAAAAGATTTGCATCATATCATATGTATTGGAAAACTATAACTTATTTATTACCCTAACAAATATAAACTATATGAAAAACCCCCAACACCTGACCCACCCCTCTCCCTAACCCCAACCAATGTCCAGTAAATTAAATAAATGTCCATGTCAGTTCAAGAAAAAGTAAACCCCAAGGTTCCCCAACTAGTCCCAACATCCCACCCACCAAAAAAAAGATTGAAAAGGGGGCAAGAGTCAAAGAAGACTGAGGTCGGTGATGTGAAATGAGTCTGACGTCTAGCGGTGGGGGTGCCGGCTAGTTTTCTTTAGGACCTCCTCCATATGGGCCTCCAGGCACGCCACCCTGCGGAGCACGCGGCTCTGAAAGTTCCTGCAGGAACAACAGGAGTGTGCAGCAGTAGATGTTGGAAATGGTGATGGTCGGCGGGCGGCTGCCAGACTGCGGCGCTGAACCACCGGAGGCACGGGGGGGCTGGCTAGGCCCCGGGGCATTGGAGGAAGAAGCTACCACCTCCTCCTCCTCCGCCAGGACAACCAGCCGGCGATATTCATCCCAGATGGCCTCCAGCTTCCTTTGCCGGGCCCTGGCCGCCAACTCCTGCCTAGTGGTTTGGGAAAGAGTAGCTATATCAAGAAAGAAAAAAAAAGAGAATTGTTATAACCAATACTCTTAGCAAAACAGTAACACAAAATTACAGTCCACACATAAAAAGTATAGTGGCACAGTAGTAGCAGTAGCACTAGCAACTGTTGTATCCTCCTCTCCTCCTCACTTCCCTTCCTCTGCCCCTAAGATTTGGATGTGATGATTATACTTTCAGGCACTAAGTATGGAGTAGAGTAGAAGTACTCTTTTTCTCTCTCTTGTTTAGCACAATTAATCTTGTAGGCATGCCAGCTCAGTCAGCTTGTGCCCTAGACAGACATACTCGTGTCGCAGTCTCGCAGACTCATGTACTTTACTTTTGTCTGAAGGTGGGGCAGCTGCACTACACAATTATATATTTCCATTACGGCCATACTCTGTTAAATCAATGGCAAATGCTCAGACAATTTTACTTTCACCCTGACTGCACTACTGCAATAAGGCACATGAATATGGTTAATGATCACATGCTTATGGATGATGAGAAACGGCGGCATGACATCATGTCACTCACGTCACGTGATGATGATGACACACTGAGAGGTCGATTCCGATTCGGGCCGGAAAAAGCACCGACCGACTCGGAGCCGGAAAAATTACCGACCGACACGTACCAGTGGCGCCCGACACGCCAAGTACGATGCAAGCCGCGATAAATCCGACCGACACGTCAGGAAACCAAGCCGACCGACCTAGCCGCTCGGAAAATAGCAATCCGGCCGGAAAAACACGCGAATCCAACCGACCGACACGCACCCGGAACAAATCCGACCGAATCGTACCCGCCAACTCCAACCCGCAAAGTACGATGCAAGGCGCGAAAAACACGACCGAGTCGGACGGAGGACAAGCCGTACGACTGACACGCATACAAAACCGAGCCGAAGCAACACAATACACCGCGACCGACGCGTACGCAGCATACAAAACTGCACAAACACAGCGTGAACGAAACGGAAAACACCGTACGAGACCAATGCAGGGTCCGACTCGGTCACAAGAACGTTTCCAACATACACAAACAGCACAAAGGAAAAATCAACCAAAAAAGGCCAAACAAGCAATTACCAAGCCAATAAATACTGGGGGGGGTGGGGACAGAGAACAAAGACACACCCACAACTCCACCTATATAAAGGACACAAATCACTACCATGAGCCTTTGCAAATGCCATTCCACTGCCAGCACCCAAGAGAAAGCAACCACACACCCACAGCTCATCCCTCACACAAGCCACACACCAGCAGCACACCAACAAATACCTACCTCACATACACCCAGCACAACACACACCCACACACCCTCACCTGCACACCAACACACACATCACCCACCATCACCACCCATCACCATGCCCCCAAGAAGAATCACAAGTTCCTAGATTGTGAATTGGAAGTCCTGGTAGACGAGATCCTCAGGGTAGAGCCACAGCTGTTTGGCACATTGGTCCAACAGACCCCCATGTCGCAGAAAACCAAGATGTGGGAGAGGATCATCAACAGGGTGAACGCCCAATCACCATGTCGGCGCACAAAGACCGACATCCAGAACAGGTGGTATGACGTGCGCAGGAGGGTACGGAAACTGCTGAAGCAAGACTACATCAACAGCCAACACACCGGCAGTGGCCCTCCTGCCAAGCCAATATACCTCAGGCCCTGGGAGGAGAAGGTGCGGGCCATCCTACCGCCAGTGAGCATATATGGACTAGAGGACATCCCAGAGCCTGGTGAGTACACAACAAATGTACACAATATACTGCCACAAAACACACACATCACTGTCAAGGGGAGAGTCAAACCATGCACTCATAGCAATTACACAGCAACTAGAACAGAATCATCCCAAAATGTGTATGTCAGTCAGATAAACACAACACATGCCATCAAAAAAGTCACATCCAACTGTGCCAACACATGTACAAACACAACCACAACTACAGCTAGGCAGTGGCACAAATAGAACTAACACACACATCCACACATGTAGCCACCACAACAACACCAACACACAGTGAAGACCACTCAAAGGAAGGAATTCTGTGTATGCTGGCCAAGTCAGTGTAGCCAATAGCATCATGGGAGTCGCAGTCACACATATTGCCCCCCACAACTGTCCCATCAACACCACCATGAACCATGCGCACATCACAGGGAGTGGAGAAGGACGCACAAGATGGCTGACACTGGCTACTGCTGTGAGGAGCACAAGGCCCTGCTGGCAACTGTGCACCAACAAACAGCAGGACACCACTGACTGACATCCTGAGAGACAACTTCCACTCCCTGCAATGCAAGCACAGTTCCATGGTGGGATATCTGGCTGGCTGGGTGGGAAGGGGGACTTGCAGCACTGACCATAGTCACCAGCACCTCCCCTCACACCCCCAACACAAACTCCACAGTACCCACCTGGTAGAATGCAATGCCCTCCATCCTAACACAAGATCCCACAAAGCACCACCACCCTGGGTTATGTTGTGTGAAGCACAGGGACACTCTTGGGACTCTTAGCCAAACAACTGCCAGGACAACACTCCCAGCCATCCTGTCAGCACAGCCAGCCCACCCCACAGGGAAGCAGAGTCAAAGGAAGGAAGCATGGGCATGCTGGGAAGGGGGTGGAGGCAATAGCATGATGGGAGTCGTAGTCACAGACATTGCTCAGCCTCACAACTGGCCCATCAACACCACCCTGAACCATGCTCACATCACAGGGAGTGGAGAAGGACTCACAAGATGGCTGACACTGGCTACTGCTGTGGGAGCACAAGGCCCTGCTGGCAACTGTGCACCAACAAACAGCAGGACACCACTGACTGACATCCTGAGAGACAACTTACACTCCCTGCAATGCAAGCACGTTCCATGGTGGGATAACTGACTGGGTGGGTGGGTGGGTGGGAAGGAGGTCTGGCTGTCAACCAAACACAATCAATGCAGACCATGTTCACACCCCAGAGAATACATAGAAATGCCCAAATAATGCAGGACAATGTGCCACACCAATATCAACCCCTGACTGTGACGACTTAGGACAATACAATGTACAGGCCCGCACCCCGAGGCACAGTCACAACTGTCAGGTGTGTCAACCACTGATGCCTGCAGAAACATGACATACATTGTTTGTGTCTCCCAAAAACAGGTGATGATAGGGACACAGCAGCAGACGCTGAGGAGTCCCAGTCCCAGGCTCAAGAGGATGCCGAGCTCACTGGCGTCGTACAGCCTCTGTCCTCCTCGGACGATGAAGAACAACCTGGCACATCCGGTGCAAGTCAACATGCTGCACCAGCAGGACCACCAGCTGCAGCACCAGCAGGTCCACCAGCTGCACCCCCTGCACCCACCCCTCCAACGACTGTCACCACGAATACCATCCCTGCCGACATGGACAGAATAAGGAACAACACCAGCGCAGTGACCCTGGACCAACCTGGGGCCATGGACACCACCACCACCACCAACCCCCAAGGTGGACCAGGGTTATCTGTGCGTGCAACTGCACACACTGCACATGTCAGCAGGGGTGGTGGGAGGGGTGGGAGACAGAGGTCGCTGCTTGCAGACGTTGCTGGTGTGCATGAAGACCCACAACTGGTACGCATAGCTGATGCGTACCAGTCCAGCACCGGAGAGCTCAGCCAGGTAGTGGGGCTCCTCAGAGACATCAAACAGCAGCAGGCTGCCCATCATGCCCGCTTGGACTCCCACATGTCCCACGTGGAGTCACACATGTCACGTGTGGACTCCCACATGACCCGCGTGGAGTCCAAGTGGGATGTACTACATGAGATGACGGCGGTGCACAGGGACATTTTACAATGCCTCCGCCAGATGAACAGCAACCAGTCCACACCTCCCTGTGTGCCAACAACATCTGGTACCGAACAAACTGCAACTGCCACAGGGAGGGAGGAGGACTCTGGCGGAGAGTCCCCTGCACCGCAGCAGCCTGCACTGAGGCCCCCCCAAGAAGAGGGGTCGTCCGAGGAGGGAAAGTGAGAGGCTGATGGCCAAGCGCAACTCCCAGGAAGCCTGAACCTGTTCTGGATTTTCGCCTTTGTGCACAGACTGTTCACCCTGTTGATGGCAACACTACTCCCACACATTGCATGGGGAGTACAAGTTGGAACAATGTGTCAGACAACTGTGGCCCCGATACTGGGGATCCTGTCTACCTGGACTTTCTATTCATCTAGGAACTTGGGATTGCAAGATTCATGTACAGCACAATCCATCCTATGCACTATTATCACAGATGTATCACAATAAACACAATAATACACCATACTTGCCTCTGTCGTGATTCCAACGTGGGTGCTGTTATGGGGATGATGAACAACAAAATTACACTGTGTATGCGAACTGCAACAGCAAGGACAACACAGGCATGTGAGTACAGGCAACGTGACACATATGAGGAGACACACCACCAGGGCTACACAACACATACACACCTAGGCCATCTGACTCATTGCCTACACTGATGTTGCCAGGGAAGACGGTGCAATGCACAGACACCACACCCATTCCCAGTTGTAGTCAAGTAGCCCACAGGTGCAGTAAGCAAATGGCAGTCAAATGTGTGACCACAGACAACGCACATCACTAAGTGAAGCACAGGTTTATTACACAGTAGCAACATGCCGTAACCACTACAGATGCAAGGTAACCCCACCTGGTAGCGGGCACACAGTCAACAACTGTAGACAGAAGGAAGTCCATGGGTGTGGCGCACATCACCTGTAGGGACACAACAGCTACCAGCCTGGATGTGCAATCACGTCGTCGGTGGACACAGTTGACCAAACGAATCTGAAAGTACCCTGTGAAGGACAGAAATGACACACAGTCAAAAGCAATGGAGTACAGGACAGAACAGCAAAACTCATGCACAATACATGTTACAAGATACCCACCCAGAACCAAGTTAGCATGTGAACACTGTTGGGGAGTACAGCCCACCTGTAAGCACACATCGCAACACACATCCAGTCAAGTAGCCCATGGACACACTCCAACAGCACCAGAGCACCAC
>CAWUFW010018936.1:0-203718 GCA_963921515.1 Calotriton arnoldi | reverse complement strand
GATTTAGTATGTGAGTGACTGACTCTACAAGTGAGTGATTAAACGTATCTTACTGAATGCATGGGTTAGTGACTAAACTGTGTGAATGTCTGTATCCGTCTGTTTGTTGGTGTGTAAGTGGATGCATGGATTTGCGAATAGCTACATGAGTGTCTATATGGGTTATTGATTGGTTCTCTGAGTATCTGTATGGCTGCCTGAGTGTTTGTGTGGGTGGGGTGTGTGTGACTCTATACATAGATGTGTGAGTGGGTGATTCACTGGGTGCATGATTTCAAGAGTGCATCTGTGATGGACTGCTTGGGTGGGTGAGTGTGTGTATGGGTGTGTTAGTGAGTGAATGTATATCTCAGTGGTACATGTGCAAGTAACTACATATGTAAAAGGCAGTATATATGTGTGTTAGAGTATTTAAATGGCTATAAGTGAGAGTGTGTTATTGTGAGAGTGGCTGTATGGATGCGTGTGTGCTTGTATCAGTTATTGTATAAGAGCGTAAGAATGTGCTAGTATTTGTATGAGTAAGTGAGCTGGTGTGTGTATAACTGTATAGGTGAGTAAATGGGTGTGTGATTAATTTTTTGCATGACTGACTAGGTGTGTGAGTACCTCTATGGATGAGTGGCGGTGTGTGAGTGTTTATATAGGTGTATGAGTGCATATGATAGTCCTGTACTGAGTGACTGTAAGTATGAGTGACTGTACAGGTGAGTGAGTGGATGTGTGTGTAGACCTAAGAATCAGTGAGTGGGTATGTAGTTTTTGGTGTTGGAGTGTCTATGGTTTTGAGAATGGCAGTCTGTAATTTAGAGTGGGTGTATCAAAAGTTATATTAGGGTGTGAGAAGATGCATGAAATTATCACATGGATGATGTCATCAGTGATGTCATTTGAGATGTCATCAGTGATGTCATCAGTGATGTCACTGACCATGTCATGAGTGATGTAATATGTGACGTCATCAGCAGTGCATTGCGGGGCGCGAGTTATAGTTAGCTGAACTAACTATAACAGGGGAATTTCACGGGTTTTGTACGAGTGCAATGTCCAACTAACTATAACTGTCCCTAAAACCTATGGTTTTTTCAGTGAATTTCAAAGGTTTTTTAAATGCTAATTTCTAACTATAACGTGTCTGAAACCTATGGTTTTTCAGTGAATTTCAAAGGTTTTTAAATGCTAATTTCTAACTATAACGTGCCTGAAACCTATGGTTTTTTCAGTGAATTTCAAAGGTTTTTTAATTGCTAATTTCTAACTATAACGTGCCTGAAACCTATGGTTTTTTCAGTGAATTTCAAAGGTTTTTTAAATGCTAATTTCTAACTATAACGTGCCTGAAACCTATGATTTTTTAAGTGAATTTCAAAGGTTTTTAAATGCTAGTTTCTAACTATGCCAACAGAGGTAGGACATGTGAAGAAAGAAGAAAAAACGCACAGAAAGAAGCAAAAGATGTGCAGAAAGAACCAACAGAGGAGCAGAAAGAGGCCTTGTTGCAAAATCATCCTGTGCCCACAACTTTTTCAGACGGGTACTGGTGGTAACTGACTCTGACTAACCAGAGCCAGTGCGCGTTTGCACAGTGGTGAAGGGAGGGGGCCTGAGGTGACATGTGTGCAAACGCGCCCCACGGCGCGTTTTAAGTTGCGGGATTAAGTCCCCTTGAATCCTGAACTAGCCCCCAGGTACCTACAGTTAGGACCACAGAGCTGAGTTGCAGAGAGGCGTTCCGAGGCCACGCACCTTTTTCACCTCTCTGCAACGCAACTCTGTTGTGCTTACTGAAGGTACCTGGTGGGCTAGTTGTCCCCAGGATTCAAAGGGAATTAACTCCCCAACTTAAAACGCACCACAGGGCGTGTTTGCGCACATGTCACCTGAGGCCCCGCCCCCTCCCTTCACCACTGTGCAAACGCGCCCCGTGGCGCGTTTTAAGTTGGGGGATTAGGTCACCTTGAATCCTGAGAGTCCCTGGGGCCCAACCAGCCCACCAGCTACTTCCAGTAAGCACCACAGGCCTGCGTTGCAACGCCTGTAACAAATTGTGCAGTTGTGTTTAGGTAGTGAAGAGGGTCGTGCTGGGGGTAGTGTTTTAGGGTTTAGGGTAGTGCAGTGGTGTTTGTGTAGTGTAGGGGGTCATGCTGGGGGTAGATTTAGGGTTTAGGGTAGTGCAGTGGTGTTTGGGTAGTGTAGGGAGTCGTCCTGGGGGAGTGTTTTAGGGTTTAGGGTAGTACAGTGGTGTTTGGGTAGTGTAGGGGGTCGTGCTGGGGTGTGTTTTAGGGTATTAGGGTTTAGAGTAGTGCAGTGGTGTTTGGGTAGTGTAGGGGATACTGCTGGGGGTAGTGTTTTAGGGTTTAGGGCAGTGCAGTGGTGTTTAGGTAGTGTAGGGGGTTGTGCTGGGGGAGTGTTTTAGGGTTTAGGGCAGTGCAGTGGTGTTCGGGTAGTGTAGGGGGTCGTGCTGGGGGAGTGTTTTAGGGTTTAGGGCAGTGCAGTCGTGTTCGGGTAGTGTAGGGGGTCGTGCTGGGGGAGTATTTTAGGGTTTAGGGTAGTGCAGTGGTGTTCGGGTAGTGTAGGGGGTCATGCTGGGGGTAGTGCTCTAGGGTTTAGGGCAGTGCAGTGGTGTTCGGGCAGTGTAGGGGGTCGTGCTGGGGGTGGTGTTTCAGGGTTTGGGGCAGTGCAGTGGTGTACGAGCAGTAAAGGGGTCATGCTGGGGGTGGTGTTTCAGGGTTTAGGGCAGTGCAGTGGTGTTCGGGCAGTGTAGGGGGCGGTGCAGGGGGTGGTGTTTCAGGGTTTAGGGCAGTGCAGTGGTGTTCGGGCAGTGTAGGGGGTGGTGCAGGGGGTGGTGTTTCAGGGTTTAGGGCAGTGCAGTGGTGTTCGGGCAGTGTAGGGGGTCGTGCAGGGGGTGGTGTTTCAGGGTTTAGGGCAGTGCAGTGGTGTTCGGGCAGTGTAGAGGGCGGTGCAGGGGGTGGTGTTTCAGGGTTTAGGGCAGTACAGTGGTGTTCGGGCATTGTAGGGGGTGGTGCTGGGGCTGGTGTTTCAGGGTTTAGGGCAGTGCAGTGGTGTTTGGGCAGTGTAGGGGGTCGTGCTGGGGCTGGTGTTTCAGGGTTTAGGGCAGTGCAGTGGTGTTCGGGCAGTGTAGGGGGTCGTGCTGGGGCTGGTGTTTCAGGGTTTAGGGCATTGCAGTGGTGTTCGGGCAGTGTAGGGGGTCATGCTGGGGCTGGTGTTTCAGGGTTTAGGGCAGTGCAGTGGTGTTCGGGCAGTGTATGGGGTCTTGCTGGGGCTGGTGTTTCAGAGTCTAGGGCAATGCAGTGGTGTTCGGGCAGTGTAGGGGGTCTTGCTGGGGCTGGTGTTTCAGGGTTTAGGGCAGTGCAGTGGTGTTCGGGCAGTGGAGGGGGTCGTGCTGGGGCTGGTGTTTCAGGGTTTAGGGCAGTGCAGTGGTGTTCGGGCAGTGTAGGGGGTCGTGCTGGGGCTAGTGTTTCAGGGTTTAGGGCAGAGCAATGGTGCTCAGGCAGTGTAGGGGGTTGTGCTGGGGGTGATGTTTCAGGGTTTAGGGCAGTGCAGTGGTGTTAGGGCAGTGTAGGGGGTCGTGCTGGGGGTGGTGTTTCAGGGTTTAGGGCAGTGCAGTGGTGTTCCGGCAGTGTAGGGGGTCGTGCAGGGGGTGGTGTTTCAGGGTTTAGTGCAGTGGTGTTCGGGCAGTGTAGGGGGTCGTGCTGGGGTGGTGTTTCAGGGTTTAGGGCAGTGCAGTGGTGTTCGGGCAGTGTAGAGTGTCGTGCTGGGGGTGGTGTTTCAGGGTTTAGGGCAGTGCAGTAGTTTTCGGGCAGTGTAGGCGGTCGTGCTGGGGCTGGTGTTTCAGGGTTTAGGGCAGTGCAGTGGTGTTCGGCCAGTGTAGGTAGTCTTGCTGGGGGTGGTGTTTCAGGGTTTAGGGCAGTGCAGTAGTTTTCGGGCAGTGTAGGCGGTCGTGCTGGGGCTGGTGTTTCAGGGTTTAGGGCAGTGCAGTGGTGTTCGGGCAGTGTACGGGGTTGTGCTGGGGCTGGTGTTTCAGGGTTTAGGGCAGTGCAGTGGTGTGCGGGCAGTGTACGGGGTTGTGCTGGGGCTGGTGTTTCAGGGTTTAGGGCAGGGCAGTGATGTTCGGGCAGTGTAGGGGGTCGTGCTGGGGGTGGTGTTTCAGGGTTTAGGGCAGTGCAGTGGTGTTCGGGCAGTGTAGGGGGTCGTGCTGGGGCTGGTGTTTCAGGGTTTAGGGCAGTGCAGTGGTGTTCGGGCAGTGTAGGGGGTCTTGCTGGGGGTGGTGTTTCAGGGTTTAGGGCAGTGCAGTGGTGTTCGGGCAGTATAGGGGGTCTTGCTGGGGGTGGTGTTTCAGGGTTTAGGGCAGTGGTGTTCGGGCAGTGTAGGGGGTCTTGCTGGGGGTGATGTTTCAGGGTTTAGGGCAGTGCAGTGGTGTTCGGGCAGTGTAGGGGGTCTTGCTGGGGGTAGTGTTTCAGGGTTTAGGGCGGTGCAGTGGTGTTCGTGCAGTGTAGGGGGTCGTGCTGGGGGTGGTGTTTCAGGGTTTAGGGCAGTGCAGTAGTGTTCGGGCAGTGTAGGGGGTCGTGCAGGGGGTGGTGTTTCAGGGTTTAGGGCAGTGCAGTGGTGTTCTGGCAGTGTAGGGGGTCATGCTGGGGGTGGGGTTTCAGGGTTTAGGGCAGTGCAGTGGTGTTCGGGCAGTGTAGGGGGTCGTGCTGGGGCTGGTGTTTCAGGGTTTAGGGCAGTGCAGTGGTGTTCGGGCAGTGTAGGGGGTCTTGCTGGGGGTAGTGTTTCAGGGTTTAGGGCAGTGCAGTGGTGTTCGTGCAGTATAGGGGGTCGTGCTGGGGATGGTGTTTCTGGGTTTAGGGCAGTGCAGTAGTGTTCGAGCAGTGTAGGGGGTTGTGCAGGGGCTAGTGTTTCAGGGTTTAGGGCAGTGCAGTGGTGTTCGGGCAGTGTAGGGGGTCGCGCTGGGGGTGGTGTTTCAGGGTTTTGGGCAGTGCAGTGGTGTTCGGGCAGTGTAGGTGGTCATGCACGGGGTGGTGTTTCAGGGTTGAGGGCAGTGCAGTGGTGTTCGGGCAGTGTAGGGTGTTGTGCTAGGGCTGGTGTTTCAGGGTTCAGGGCAGTGCAGTGGTGTTCGGGCAGTGTAGGGGGTCGTGCTGAGGCTGGTGTTTCACAGTTTAGGGCAGTGCAGTGGTGTTCGGGCAGTGTAGGGGGTCGTGCTGGGGCTGGTGTTTCAGGGTTTAGGGCAGTGCAGTGGTGTTCGGGCAGTGTAGGCGGTCGTGCTGGGGCTGGTGTTTCAGGGTTTAGGGCAGTGCAGTGGTGTTCGGGCAGTGTAGGGGGTCGTGCTGGGGCTGGTGTTTCAGGGTTTAGGGCAGTGCAGTGGTGCTCGGGCTGTGTAGGGGGTCGTGCTGGGGGTGATGTTTCACGGTTTAGGGTAGTGCAGTGGTGTTCGGGCAGTGTAGGGGGTCGTGCAGGGGCTGGTGTTTCAAGGTTTAGGGCAGTGCAGTGGTGTTCGGGCAGTGTAGGGGGTCGTGCTGGGGCTGGTGTTTCAGGGTTTTGGGCAGAGCAGTGGTGTTCGGGCAGTGTAGGGGGTCATGCTGGGGGTAGTGTTTCAGGGTTTAGGGCAGTGCAGTGGTGTTCGGGCAGTGTAGGGGGTCGTGCTGGGGGTGGTGTTTCAGGGTTTAGGTCAGTGGTGTTCGGGCAGTGTAGGGGGTCTTGCTGGGGGTGATGTTTCAGGGTTTAGGGCAGTGCAGTGGTGTTCGGGCAGTGTAGGGGGTCTTGCTGGGGTAGTGTTTCAGGGTTTAGGGCAGTGCAGTGGTGTTCGGGCAGTATAGGGGGTCATGCTGGGGGTGGTGTTTCAGGGTTTAGGGCAGTGCAGTGGTGTTCGGGCAGTGTAGGGGTCATGAAGGGGGTGGTGTTTCAGGGTTTAGGGCAGTGCAGTGGTGTTCGGGCAGTGTAGGGGGTCGTGCTAGGGGTGGTGTTTCAGGGTTTAGGGCAGTGCAGTGGTGTTCGGGCAGTGTAGGGGGTCATGCAGGGGCTGGTGTTTCAGGGTTTAGGGCAGTGCAGTGGTGTTCGGTCAGTGTAGGGGGTCGTGCTGGGGGTAGTGTTTTAGGGTTTAGGGTAGTGCAGTGGTGCTTGTGTAGTGTAGGGAGTCGTGCTGGGGGTAGTGTTTTAGGGTTTAGGGTAGTGCAGTGGTGTTTGTGTAGTGTAGGGGTCATGTTTTAGGGTAGTGCAGTGGTGTTTGGGTAGTGTAGAGGGTCATGCTGGGGGTAGTGTTTTAGGATTTAGGTTAGTGCAGTGGTGTTTGGGTAGTGTAGGGGGTCGTGCTGGGGGTAGTGGTTTAGGGTTTAGGGTAGTGCAGTGGTGTTTGTGTAGTGTAGGGGGTCATGCTGGGGGTAGTGTTTTAGGGTTTAGGGGAGTGCAGTGGTGCTTGTGTAGTGTAGGGGGTCGTGCTGGGGGTAGTGTTTTAGGGTTTAGGGTAGTGCAGTGGTGTTTGTGTAGTGTAGGGGGTCATGTTTTAGGGTAGTGCAGTGGTGTTTGGGTAGTGTAGGGGGTCGTGCTGGTGGTAGTGTTTTAGGATTTAGGTTAGTGCAGTGGTGTTTGGGTAGTGTAGGGGGTCGTGCTGGGGGTAGTGTTTTAGGGTTTAGGATAGTGCAGTGGTGCTTGTGTAGTGTAGGGGGTCGTGCTGGGGGTAGTGTTTTAGGGTTTAAGGTAGTGCAGTGGTGTTTTTGTAGTGTAGGGGGGTCATGTATTAAGATGCAATGCTCAAATACCTGACCAGTCTGCACTACATAAAACTGCAAAAAAAATAAAAATAAAAAAAGTGTTTTGCACACTTTTGTCATTGGGCTATATGTGGGCTACATCTGGGTAATATTTGTGCTACATTTGGGCTCTTTTTTCACTGGTGGCCATCTTGGAAGACTTCTTTGTTATGAAGTTTCCTAATTTCTTCATTTACTGCAGTCTCCTCAGTAGGAAATGCTTTCAGTTTTTTACTTTGATTCCATCAAGAAGGCATTCAGATGTGTCTCACATCTGCCATAAATTCAGAATGTTAGCACTCTAGTTGCTCATTAGATCACTGGAGTAAAGCTACTGCTCACCAGGGAGTTAACTGGTAGTCTGCTGCTGGTATTGAAAGTGATTGTTTCAGTCTGCATGTCAGAATTTTCTAATGAAATAGAAGAGGATTTGAGATCTCACTTAAAACGTGCCCTAATTTTTCTTTCTGCAGCACTAACCATAATTTCTATTTAAAAAAGAACCCCTCATTTTGTTCCTTTTTAAATTAAATGTTTTAAGTGTTACCAGTTTATTCCAATCAAGATGGCTTCAGGTGTGCCATACTTTTGTCATAAGTAAGGCTGTTAGCACTCTAGTTGTTCTTTAGAACACTCTGGGAAGCTGCAGTAGAACACAAAGGCATCAACTGGCAGGCTGCTCCTGTTGAAATATAACAGGAAGATATTTGAGATCACACTTGAAATATGTCCTAATTTTTCTTTCTACAGCACTAACCATAATTTCTATGACAAAATGAACCCCATCATTTTGTTCCTTTTTAAATTAAATGTTTTAAGTGTTACCAGTTTATTCCAATCAAGATGGCTTCAGGTGTGCCATACTTTTGTCATAAGTAAGGCTGTTAGCACTCTAGTTGTTCTTTAGAACACTCTGGGAAGCTGCAGTAGAACACAAAGGCATCAACTGGCAGGCTGCTCCTGTTGAAATATAACAGGAAGATATTTGAGATCACACTTGAAACATGTCCTAATTTTTCTTTCTACAGCACTAACCATAATTTCTATGACAAAATGAACCCCATCATTTTGTTCCTTTTTAAATTAAATGTTTTAAGTGTTACCAGTTTATTCCAATCAAGATGGCTTCAGGTGTGCCATACTTTTGTCATAAGTAAGGCTGTTAGCACGCTAGTTGTTCTTTAGAACACTCTGGGAAGCTGCAGTAGAACACAAAGGAATCAACTGACAGTCTCTGCCCTTGTTGGATGTACATGTTTTACTGAGAATGTCAGACTTCATTCTCACATGAGTGAGAAAGATAATGTGAATTTACAGAAAATATGCTCTCATTTTAGCTTCTGGAGCACCTTCCAAACCTCCATGGGACAAGCATGAGAAAATAGTGTTCTCTCAAACATGATTCATGATATCCCAGCAGAAGGTTTTTCACATGGTAAAATCACCTTAGAATACACCACAATTCCTAAAATTAGTATGGTACCATCAACAAATAAATTCTAATGTAACTAAAGCCTGTTATCACCCTTTATAGTTCTCCTTTTGGTGACCCTCAAAATCTTCTATTCACTACAATGCATTTCAATGAGGTACTATCATTTATATTGGTCCCAAGATGGCTGCCAGCAATTCCAGGATGAAGTGCTGACAGCCAATCAGATCTCACGATGACATATGTGGTTAGGCTCCGCCCAGATATATATGTGACTTTACTTTTGATTTTCTCAGGAACTACTGAACGGATTTACACCATTTAAGCAAAAGGCACGACACTGAACCAAGGGCTACCTCTTTGCCAAATTTGGTGTAATTCCGTTCAGCAGTTCGGGCTGTAGCTGCGACTAAAGGTTCCTATGGAAAAATGAATGGGGAAAACACGTTTTGGGACCCCCTTTTTCTCGGCCCCCGCTTGACGTATCACCCCGAGACTTTCAGGATAGGAGCGGACCGGAGCGCCCCAACAAGTTGGAAACTTTCGCGAAGATTCGTCAACCGGCGCCAACGTTATTTCAAATAGAATGTCGCGAATTTCCTATGGATAATAGGTTTTAACTATAACTATCTACTGGCGACCACCAGTAGATAATATATATATATATATATATATATATATATATATATATATATATATATATATATATATATATATATATATGAAATCTACGTGTATTTGCCCAAACGCCGTATGCCTGCCCTTCGTAGCCGGTGCCTGACGTGGTGGCAAACGATCCACAAAATCATCAAAAACAGTCCTTATATGTAAACAAGGAGGCGGCACACCAGTGGCATCCACAGTGGGTTTATTGCACAAAAGAACAACGCGTTTCGGCCGGACGGCCTTCGTCAAGTTCAAAGGTCAATGCTCCGTACATCGTTAAAATAGGCATAACGTCATCATAGACATGGAAAACATCCGACATTTAGATTGAATACTAATTGTGGTAACTAGATATAAAAATATAGAAAAAATAGAAAAAATAGAAAACAGCTGCATTACATCGAAATAAATACATGCAGCAACCAATATACATTCTCAATTCATGTACGATATTAGCACTAAAAATGTAACGTGCAGCGTAATCATTATGTATTTAACATGATACTTCATTTGTTGTAAAAATCCCATATACGAAGCTTATGTCTTGGGCGATACAATTCGGCCGGTTATTTTGATAAACACAAACTTACGCTAATGCGTAAGAAGCCCGATCACGTGACTCCATGAACATAATGGAAATGCACTCTAGTGTTCTCTATTTGCCCGCAAAACAATAAGGTTTTCACATATTGAAGAGCGACAATAATGTCAATCCTTATACCCAGAATAAAAGTAAACGAGGATAACATAATTCATATTGAGGCGCTTAAAATTAACATATTTTGAAAAGCGACAGTATTGTTAATTCCCAATTGTATATGAAAGTAAATAACAATAACACAATTCATATTAAAGCGTCTAAAAATAATAAATTTGGGCAAATTGATAAAGTACATCCTTAGTAGCGATAATCTATATAGCATACTGCTCAACAAGTGTCCATGTGTGCATATAAGCTACATGGTATTATATCCATAGCTCTGCTTCATATTTGACTGCTGAAAGCATCCACTGCTAAATGTTTGAGAAATGTATTCTAGATTAAACCACATCAATATACTCAATTGGTGTACTTAATTTCCGGATGAAAGTAGTGTCTAATAAACATTGTTATACAGATATACGGGGGTTGGAGCATAATCTCAGTGTATAAATGATCCCATGTACACTAGAACTGTGCTATAAGAAAGGGGATGAAAAAAACATATGTATCCCAATAGAGATACATCAGTATCAAATAACCAGTGAAAGAACCTAAGTGATATGAAGTAATGAATCCTAAGCGAGGAAAAGACCAATTGGCCCATCTGTCGGCCCCATTACAGAATATGATCAATGATGTTTCAATTATGAGTAACGGGTGGGTAAAATATATATATGTATATATATGTACTATAAAACATAATATTGCATTGTATTGTAACACGGGCAATTGCCCCATCACCCACCCTTCATGCATGGTCCTGCCTCACAGGAAAATGTGCTCTAGTGCACCCTATCTATAAAAAATGTACAAAAAGAGAAACCCCAATAAGATGTGAAGCAATATATAGAGAAAAGTAAATATTAAAAAGGTTAGGAAATTATTCTAACCAAACTGGATACAGAGAGGATGGAATGGTTTGATATATAAGTGATGATCTTCGGAGAATGTATTCAACCCTGCTAGTGATTAGATACCTATATGTGTGGCCAATTCCTCTTCTTTATTTAATCCGAAGGGCATCCTGGTGTTCAAATCAATGATGTACCAGGACTCCAAAATACGAAGTTGTTTCTCCCGGTCACCCCCTCTGATATGTTTTAACACTCTATCGAGTCCCACATATTTCAGGAGTTTACTGTTACTGTTGTGGACATTATAAAAGTTCTATACACACAAGGGAGCAAAGGGGGATTGAAGAAGTCAGACCGCCCCCCACTCCACCAATTATAAAAGTGCCTGGCTACTGGATAATTAAAATCCAGATTGATTAGTGCCCTAAGATGTTCCAGGACATGTTTTTTCACAGGCAGTTTAGTGCTGCCTATATAACGAAGCCCACACGGGCATTCCAGGGAATAGACGACATAATCGGTGGTGCAGGTAATGAATTTGGATATCGTTCTTTCCTTACCATGTGCAGTTTTGAACGTTCTACAGCTCTGGGTGGTAGCGCAAGCCTTACAGGCATTACATTTATGAAACCCCTTGCTGTTATCAAGCCAAGTTTAGGATGGTTCCATCTGATAATAGCTTTTGACCAATTTATCCCTAAGGGAGGGTGGTCTTCTGTAGGTTATGGTGGGTGAATTGCCTACCCTACGACCAATGACGGGATCCGCCCGAATAAGACCCCAATGCTTTTTCATTATTGATTTCAGCTTGTTGGATCTAGCATTGTACGTGGTAATCATTCTGGGAATACTAGAAGTTACCTCTTCCACCACTACACCGTCAGATTTAAACAGAGCATCTGTTTGTTCAATGTTCTTCAATTTAGAGGTTGCCTGCGATAGAATTTTGTCTGAGTATCCCCTCACTTTAAATCTTTGTATCATACTGGCCTGCTCCTTCTCATATTTGTCATCAGTACTACAATTTCTGCGAGCCCGCAGTAGCTCCCCATAGGGGATACTATTCAGGAGTGGCATAGGATGATGACTCCGAGCATGAAGGGTACTATTGCCCACAATTTCCTTCCTAAAGAGATTCGTGACCAGTTTGCTGCCTTGTACCACTACGTGTACATCAAGAAAATCACATTCGGTTTGACTGATGTTGTAAGTAAACTTCAAATTAAGATCATTACAGGATAGGCGATCAATAAATTTCAAAGCTAACTCCTTGTTCCCATCCCAAATGATAAAAAGATCGTCGATGTACCGTAGCCATAATGGCACTCGATTCGTGAATTCCTCATTGGCATCTGTCCATACCACCTGCTCCTCCCACCAGCCCAGGAACAAGTTCGCCAGGCTGGGGGCGAAGCAGGTGCCCATGTCGGTACCAGATTTTTGACGATACAGTTGTTTATCAAATAAAAAAATGTTTTCTTGTAAACAATACAACATCATGAGTTTCAGCATAATTGTGTGTTCGTACAGATCAATAGTTCTCCGTTGCTAGAAATATAAACATGCTTCCACCCCCTTCTCTTGATTGATACAGGTGTAGAGCGAACACACATCTAATGAGATCAACAAAAAGCCCTTATCCCATTTGACATCATGAATTCTCCTTAGAAAATCTGAACTGTCCTGACAGTACGATCTTAAATCTTGACAAAAGGGGCCAGGAAGTAATCTAGAAAGATAGAGGTATTTTCCAGGAGACCACCATTTTATGAAACAATAGGCCTCCCTGGTGGTTTGGTGGCATGTTTGTGCACCTTCGGCAGAAGGTAGAGACAGGGGACTCTTGGATTATCGGTCCTTTGAAATTTCAATTCATCATCATCAATGAGCCCCACCTGCCACCAGTTATGTAGCATCTCATGATATTTGGTGATAGTACTCTCATAGGTTCTCCACTTAATTTCCTCATAGCAGTCTGAAACACTTAATTGTCTCATCGCTTCTGCTCTATACAATGCAATGTCCATCAACACAATGTTCCCACCCTTATCTGAGGGTTTTACTATTATAGTTGGATCTGATAGCAAATTATCCAGGGCATTACGTTGACTCATGGTGAGGTTGTCCTTAATACGAAGCTTGTCGTTGGTTCTCAGGTGTGTCAGTTCATGCATCATTACTGAGTGAAAAGCCTCAACATTATCATATGGAACATTGGGGTTGAATTTAGATTTTATTTTCAGTCCACTTTTCCCAGAAGTGTTTATAGGAAAGCCTAAGTCATTGAGCATAACACCCACATTGGCGTTAACGTTCACGCCAGAGTTACAGTCCAATTCATTTATATCCAAGATGGAATTGACCTCATCAAGAGTGAATCTTGTCGATACCGTAGAGGGTGATTGCAGGATTATCGCCTGATTCTGATGTGCCTGATGCTTGGTCATAAGGTGTAATTTCATTAGTTTAAGTTTCCTTATGTAGAGAAACAGGTCAATCCTGGCATCAACATAATTCCAGTCGATCACGGGACAGAATGATAAACTGAGCTTGAGGAGAGATTCTTCTTCAGGGGTCAAAATACGTGTAGACAAATTGATGATAGATTTGTCATCAGTGTTCATTTCCATGGTATTCTTGTACCAAAATTTCTTATGGCCACCCCTCCTAGTTAGTCTTTGTTTTTCCTTTTGTTTGTGCCCCTTCCTCTTGGTCTTCCCCGTTCTCTTCCTATTCCTTCTTCTTTTGATGGTGTGCGTTCGTTTTGTTCCTTTTGCTGCTTGAGCAGTTGAAACTCTTGCAAGAAGGTTAGAGGGCGTACGCCTAAAGGGATGGCTGAGGATAGCCTTTCAGAGTCTGAACTTACATCTGAGCTCGAATCAGTGGAGATTTCTTCTCGTCTTTTCAGATGTTGGACAAACTGCCAATCACGCTGTGCCCAATCAAACCGTTTGGCATAGGTCAGAATTCTTCCTTCCGCGTAATCCCTTTTGTCACGCAAGAACTTGCGCTGTTTCTTTGCTTTGATGGTATCCTCATAGGCTTTCAGGTGACCCTCCAAAGATTTTAAAAATTCAATAACGAGTTTATCTTCTTTGTACATCTCCAATTTAGACCAAACAGTGACTAATAGCACGGAGCACGGAGACAACCCTGTTGGCCGTGTTTGACAATATAAGACCACTTCTGGATCAGGGCAAGGTTGTAGCCCTGATCCTATTGGACCTATCGGCAGCATTCGACACGGTCTCCCATCAGCTTTTAATTCGCAACCTCTATGGAAAAGGAATACACGCCAAAGCACTCCAATGGCTCAACTCATTCCTCAGCAATAGGAAACAAACAGTACAACTGGGTGCTTATTCTTCTAAACCAAAAACTTTGAGCTGTGGTGTCCCACAGGGAGCTTCTCTTAGCCCCACCCTTTTTAATGCTTATGTTTCACCACTGGCAAAAATTGGCTCTAAATGGGGCTTTGATATTTGCTCATATGCGGATGATACGCAATTAACAATAGCCATTGGCAATGACCACGTGAGCACAAGGACTAAGCTTAATGACTGCCTTACTGAAATGGCAGCCTGGATGTCCGATCACTGTCTCAAGCTCAATGCAGACAAATCTGAGATCCTGCTTTTCGGTGGAGCCCACCACATTTGGGACGCTTCATGGTGGCCCCATTCTTTAGGACAAGCTCCAGAGCCCAAGAGGTGTGCTAAGAATTTGGGTGTCCTTATGGATGACAAACTATCCATGCAGGATCACGTACGGACCCTCTGTGGGAAAAGTTTTGCTTTGCTAAAACTCCTAAAAAGGCTCTTTCCTTGGATCCCTTTGGACGACAGGAGGACAGTTACTCAGGCTCTGCTTGTTAGCAGATTGGACTACGGTAATGCCCTGTTTGTGGGCATGCCGGACTACCTGTTCAAACGTCTCCAGGTGGTACAAAACGCTGCAGCTAAATTGGTCTGCAATAAGGGCAGACTAAGCTCAGCTACTGAATGCCTGAAGCAACTTCATTGGTTGCCGGTGCGCCAAAGAGCACGATTTAAGCTCTTGGGGCATACCTTTAAGGCACTACACCGCATTGGCCCTAAAATTCTCCAAGATAAAATCCGATTCTACATCCCTTCCAGATGCTTACGGTCACAGCATCTTGCGCTTGCAGAATCAAAAAGGATCAAAAAGGTTAAGACCGGGGACGCACCTTTTCGCACCTCGCGGCCTTACATTGGAATGGGCTGCCAGTCGAGCTTCGACTTATCAATGATTATAATACCTTCAGGAAAAAACTAAAAACACATTTATTCCCCACCTAAGCAGACTTTTACTTCCTCCTGCCCTTCTTTTCAGTATCATACCCCACCTCCTTAGCGCCGTGATATCCCGTTGGGATGAATGTAGCGCTATATAAATAAATAAATAAATAAATAAATTCTTCCCTTGTTTTATCCAGATCTATTTTAGCATATTTTACAAGGATTTCTAACATTCCCTTACATGTTGTTGCCATAAACGTAGCCCATTCAGTAAGAAGCTCCGGGTTAGGATTCTCTTAGGTGGGTATGATGGAAATCCGTAATCCCCTAGGGACACGGCCCACCTCAATATAATTTGTAAGGGATGTTACTTCCAGTAGCGGCTCCTTGAGGGAGTGCTGCGGGGCGGTGGGGCGGGGGAGGGGCATTGTGGGGGGTAGTAAACTCCGGAATTGAGCTGGACAAAGTTGAATAAAGAAATAAATAAATAAAACAAATTACATAGCGCGCTGCATCGGCGATTTGGCGTTGCAGCGCGTGCAATGTAATTTGTTTTGTTTATTTATTTCTTTACTCAACCCGCTTGGACACATTAACCAGCAGACTAGACAATATTCACGGCCGCATTGAAGCCCAGGACACGCGCATAGGGGAAGCAGAACAGCGCATTTCAGATCTGGAGGATGCGCAGCCCTCCCTGCAACGACGACTCGAACGTTCGGAATCCCTCCTTAAGCAACTTGCCGCTAAAACAGAAGACCTGAGGCGCGTTCATGCCACAGTAATATCTGCGTCACGGGAATTGCGGAATCCACAAACACCGGGCCTATGGCGAAATTTATCGAGGCAGTTCTGATGGAGCTATTTGGGAGGGACGCCTTTTCTGCGGCGTTTGCAGTCGAGCGCGCCCATCGGACTTTGGGGCCTGCGCCCACTCCCGGAGCTCCCCCGAGGATGATACTTGCGAAACTCCTCAACTACAGTGATCGTGATGGGGCCCTTAAATTAGCCAGGGAGCGAGGAACACTTCTTTACCAGGGATCCACTATTTCCATCTTCCCAGATTTCACACCACTGGTACAGGAGGCCAGACGCAAGTATATAAATGTCAAATGCGCTCTCCGGAAGGCAAACATCAAATATGCGATGCTCTATCCCGCCAGGCTCCGCATACAGCTAGATGGTAAGACTCATATTTTTGACTCACCGGACGACGCTGAAAAGTTCTGGAAGAAGCATAATCCATCCACATCGCCGCAACGACAAAAGGACGGCACAATGCCTGGCCCATGACTTCCTACTGTAGGATGAACTTGTATCTTCATGCATGAAACATGTTATATACACCGCGACTTACTTTTTACTTGCTTGAGGCGGATAGACCACCGGTATGCAAAGGTACCGTAATAAACTGGTTCTGCCTACATATCTGAAGTGCTCTTTACAAACAATGATGGGGCTGATTGCTACCCTTATAACTGCCACTGGTTTGGTGGGAATTACTGTTTATGTTTACTATATAATCTGATGGCGCCACGGAGCGTTGCCATCCCCCGTAGGATGACTATTCGTTTTTTTCTTTTCCTTTATTTTTCTTCTTTGCTATTCACTCCTTTTTGGGCTTCTTATATTGGGATTCACCGGGTGCCTTGTTGTTATGCATCCGATGGGGGTGGGGGGTGGGAATGGGTTGTAAGGGTGTTCTTGATATATGATTATGTTTGTCATGTTCATTGTAAGTATGGAGCATTGTCATTTTTTATATTGCAGTTTGTGTACACTGTTTACCTCTGGTGCGAGAAATTGTTCATACGAATGAGAAAATGACCACTGACAGTGGTACTAGTCCTGGACTCCGACTCCGGTGCCTCTCATGGAATGTCAGGGGCCTAGCTAATCCCAAAAAGAGTAGAAAAATATTAGCATATCAGGCTCGCCACACTGTCCAAATTGCATTCCTACAAGAGACCCATTATGCCGCACTATCCACACACAGTTTTGCATCCACTTGGGGTGGGAACCATTTCTTCTCATGCTACAGCTCTTACTCACGGGGAGTGTGCATTTTAGTACACTGCTCCCTCCCTTTTCGATCTGTTGAAGTAATTACTCACCCTGAGGATAGGTATGTCCTCGCCAAGGGTATTCTGGGAGGTGAAGCTATATTACTTGTAAATGTTTATGCTCCGAACATAGATTCCGACGACTTCTTCCCTACTCTGGCCGCATGCATCGACAAATTGGGTGGCGACATTATTTTGATGGGGGGCGACTTTAACCTCACACTTGACCCTGCTGCTGACACCAGTGGCCCGAGGCGAACCACGAAACCACACTCCACTGCTGGCCTTTTGAATCTCTTACGCGCGTCATTACTGGAGGATCCGTGGCGTACACACCATCCAACGACCAATACGTATTCATTTTATTCAGCCCCACATGGGTCCTGGTTTTGTATAGACCACTGGTACCTTACACCGCAGCTGATGCTAGATGTGCGGGACATTGTATACCTACCTCGCACGATCTCAGATCACTCCCCGGTCCTCCTTGTATTAGATTTTTCATTACTCCCCTAAACAGCGCCCATTGTGGCGGTTCCCTTCCTCTGCTCTTTTGGATCCAGTATTTCGCACTGAAGTAGGTGACGCCATTAAGGAATATTTTGAGCTCAACGATGGCACAGTTGACTCCCAACTTCCACTCTGGGACGCCTTCAAGGCCGTAATACGTGGGGTCAGTATCTCTAAACAGGCGGGGGTGCTCCGTTCAATCCGTACTGAATTAAACGCGATCGAACAAAAACTAAAAGAGGTGGATAATAATTCCCTTGCAGACCCTCTGCAGCCTCTTTTCGTACCTGTTCTGCGCTGATGGTTGAATTCAATGACGCAGCTGCCAGGGAAGTCAACTACCTAGGGAAGTATGCTAAGGCCAGGGTTTATGGAGAGGGCGAGAGGCCGGGTAGGATGCTTGCAAGACTGCTTCGCCCACAATACCAATCTACGTATATTACACAGCTAGACTTGGACGACGGGACCCCATTAATTACTAACACTGACATCACGCAAACCCTATTACCAGACTATGCGCGACTGTATGAAACGCGATCCCCACCCGGTGACCAGGCCCTGAGGGACTATTTGCAAGAAATTGCCATGGTCTGGCTTGAAGATGGGCAACGTGAATTCTTAGCCTCCCCCATTGATGCCGATGAAGTGCGGCAGGCAATTAAAGACTTAACTAGTAGTCGAGCCCCCGGTTCCAATGGGCTCACTGTGGATTTTTACAAGGCGTACCAGGACGTACTCGCCCCTCGACTGGTTGAGGTATATGCAGAGGCCTTGGAAAGCGTCTCTCTCTCTCCAACTATGCGAGAAGCCATAGTAACACTACTGCTTAAACCGGGCAAATCTCCTACCCAATGCCAGTCGTACAGACCGCTATCGTTACTAAACCATGACCATAAAATTCTTGCTAAAGTCTTAGCAACACGCCTCTCGCTACTGGTAGATACCATCTTATGCCCCTTCCAAGCAGGGTTTATTCCCGGTAGATCCACGACCATTAACCTGCGTACAGTATTCTCGGTAATGAACCAGATGGAACCTATGCTCCCAGTGGCTGTCGTGATGCTCGATGCCGAGAAGGCATTTGATTCCTTGGAATGGTCCTTCTTATATGCTGCAATGCAGAAATTAGGTATCCCCATAGGTTTTTTAAACCTGATTCGCCTTCTATACTCCAATCCAATTGCTCGACTGAGAGTGAACGGGATACTTACAGCTCCATTTTCTTTGTCACGTGGTACCCGCCAGGGGTGCCCACTATCACCCCAACTGTTTAATATAGCCATGGACCCCCTGGCCCGCCATATGCAGGAGCGTCATCTCCACAGGGGCTTGCAACTACACACTGGTCCACTCATTGCCTCCTTCTAATCGGATGATGTACTGTTATTCGTTCGCCACCCAGCAGAAAACCTTCCTCCACTACTAAGAGAGATAGTCCGATTTGGCGTACACTCAGGCCTAGTCATAAACTGGTCAAAGTCGGAGATTTTCCCATGGATGCCTGCAACCACCCAAGTGGTCGTTCAGTTCCCTTTGCGTTGGTGTACCTCTCCCCCTAAATACCTTGGTATTTATCTACATTGCAGCGCGGACGAAGTCGTCCGCATCAACTACGGTCCGGCTATTGACCACCTTACGTCGCAGGTTGACCACTGGATTAAACTACCCCTTTCTATAGCTGGCCGGATAGCCATCATTAAAATGGTGGTACTTCCACGCCTACTATATCTATTCATAAATATCCCAATTGCATTGACAGCTGCTTTTTTTGCCACTTTACGCTCTATACTAATCCGACCGGTGTGGGCGGGTAAGCAACCCAGAATCGGATGGGATACTCTCACTATGCCATACGAGCGAGGAGGTTTCGGTGTTCCGGATCTCTACCTCTACTATCTGGTAGCTCAGGTCCATTTCTCATATTTCTGGTACCACCCCGATGCTCGCATTCAGTATCTCAGACCTGAACGATCCCAAACGCACCCGAAGGCACTCTCGGCAATTCTACCGCAAGGGCTTCCACAGTGCCCCACGGAAATACAGACAGTATCCACAACTTGCTGGGCATGGACCAAACTGCGCCGATATTTGCAACATGACGTCTTATATTCCCCTCATACACCACTACTCGATAATTTATGGTTACCCCCTACCACTGAAGCTCTTACCAAACGTACGCTGCATGGGTTAAGGTTTGGTACTGTGGGAGACCTGTTTAAAGACTCTCGACTATGCTCTGTTACTGAATTGGCAGCAAGAGGCGCCGCTTCCTACATGGATAGATTTTTATTACATAGAGTGCATGGAGCCCTGAGAAGTGTTTTGCCTGATGCTACTACAGAACCAACTGACTTCCCCCCTCTCACTCTAGTCATCAAATCCACTGATAGCACACACCTCATTTCCCGCCTCTATCACGTATCTCAATCCTTGCGACCACTAGTGGGACTCAAATCTAGGAGGGCTTGGGAACTGGACTTGGGTGAAACTCTGCCGGATGAAATATGGTCCTATTGCTGTGCCCAAACTCGATATGTATCGAATAACTACAGACACAAGCTGACACATTTTAAATATCTTCATAGGGCATATGTTACTCCTAAATTGATGGCCAGAATCAACCCTACTGTCCCGAATGCATGTATCAGATGCGCGATGCCAGACGCAGACTTTGCACACCTCGCTTGGGATTGCGTACCCATCCGGGATTATTGGGAGACTATTTTTCACCATTTATCACTCATGATTGAATTCACGCTAAAACCCTCCCCAATGACTGCATTGTTAGGTTATGTCAAACCCCTCAAGAGGAGTGTCAGAAGATTCTCGGCGTTTGCGCTCCTCCTAGCTAAACGTCAGGTATCCCTACATTGGGGTAGAGCCCGAACACCAACTATCAAAGACTGGGTCCGTGACCTCATTTATTGTAATACAACAAGTGATACATACGCTATGCTGCTACCTCTTACCTCCCGCCCTCGGGATATTTGGCAACCACTTAAAGATTACCTGCAGATTCATTCTTCAGATGGAACATCGAGGGGGCTGGATGAAATGTGAAGTGACACCAGGGTCCACATAATTCGCTCAATTAGACAACCAGGACCCGGTACATGGGTACGAACTTGCTTCTTTGTGAACCCTATTCACTCGTAGTCACTGACTAGAAAGCGATACTATATGAGGTACTATGTGCACTATATTCTACTGTAGATCACACATGCTCCGTTATTGTAATGTTAGTTGTGTTAATTTTTTGTTTGCTGATATTTGTTTTAGCACTGGAAAGACGAGACAAGGACACGCTATGACTACAATACAAAATTATGTCTTCATCAATTTTGTATTATTATATGTTTTCTTTGTTATTGCTTGAAAAAACTAATAAATAAAATAAAAAAATAAAAAAGAAGAACTCAACAGCCTTGATTCCTATGTTATTTTCTATGTTGGTATACAATGATACCACGTCCATTGTAATGAGCTTATATGAGTCCTGCCAAGGAATTCCTTCTAGGTGTCGCAGTAGGTCACTTGTGTCCTTAATATATGAATTCAAACTTAAAACAAATGGCATTAAAAAATAGTCAATGTAGTTAGCAATTGACTCCAGGAGTGACCCTTTGGCCGAAACAATCGGTCTGCCCGGTGGTTTTACCGGGTCTTTATGAAGCTTTGGCAAGAAATATATTGTTGCTGTGATAGGAAACTCTGTTGTTAAATATTTCCGTTCCTCATCATCAATGAGATCTGCTGCAAGCCACTCCATCAATTTTTCATCTAGATCCCTTTTACATTTCATTATTGGATTATTTTCCATTTTTTGATAATACTCGGTATTATTAAGTTGTTGATGTGCCTCCATTATATAATCGTTTTGATCCCAGATAACAATGTTGCCGCCTTTAACAGCCATTTTGATGACAATTTGTTGGTCCTGGGTTAGATTCATTAAGGCTTCTCTTTCATGTTTAGTTAAATTATCCGAGTATTTTGTTCTTTTGAGTTTGTAGATGTCTTGGATCACTGCCTCGTGGAATATATTAATTTTATTCCCAGGTGTTAGCTGGGGGTAGAAACGTGAGTTTGGCTTTTTTCCACTTAGGCCTGCTCCTATTTGGGGACAGGCAGTTTCCAGTGTTATGTTCTCACATTCCTGTGCTGTGTCCAGATTAATCAAGGTCATTAAATCTTTCGATTCCTTCGCTGTTAAACTGGAAGCTGGTGTTTTTATCTTTTTGGTATAATCACGCATTTCCTTGTTTTCCGCAAACATTTTGGCCAATTTGATTTTTCTCACATACTTATAGATGTCTATCCTTGTTTTAGCCATGTCCATCTGTTGGATTGGATGGAAATTAATGCCATGTTTTAACAACGATATCTCTGCTGCTGTTAATTCTCTCTGTGATAAATTTACCACGGCTAGCTCTTCTATTAGAAGGTTTTCTTCTGACGCATGCTCCTTGTTGTTGTTCCTATTTTTTCCGTCGTGCCGCTTGCACCTTTTTCTTCTTCTTGTTTGCTTCTGGAGTCCCACTGGCGTCCTCTTCCCCTTCCTCTTTGGTTTTGTAGGGTAATTCTGTTTTGTTCCCATTGTCGTTGTTGTAGCACTAGCCGCATATCCCCTAAAAAAGAACGTTTTCCTTTTTCTCCAGTTATTTCAGTTTCACTTTCACTTGCCTCCGTTGAAATGAGTGACGAGATGCTACTGGAAATATGGGATGCACTGTCCATTCTGTCTTGTTGCTTAAATGTATCAAACTTCCTCGCGTCTGTGAATATTCTTCCCTCCGCGTAGTCTTCCTTATCGCGCTGGAATTTCGTCTGTTTACATAATCTCACAGTTTCCTCATGTCCCTCAATTTGTCTTTCCAATTCTTCCTTAAATTTGGTCATATCTGAATTCAATTCTAGTATCATTATTTCCTTTTCTAGATCCTGTAGTTGTTCCTTGATCTTGTTTAACGCTAGTTCTGTGTGTTTCACTAGTATGACCATTAGGCCCATTGAGGAATTTAGGATGTGTTCCCCCATTCCTGCAGTAATTCATTGGTGGAATCTTGGTGGCTGGGCATTAATGATATCCTTAGACCTCTTGGTACCCACTGTACTTCCAAGTATTTCTTTAAGGTGGTTAATTCCCACCATTTATTTATTTATTTTCTGCTCAGTTTTTCCCAAAGTTTCAATTTACTTCTCGCATCCGATTTTTTTGGGAGAGATTTTTGTTTCTTTTTGTTTGATCCATTGATTTCTTCTTCGAAGAATGATGCTAAAAGTTCACCACGTTTAGCTTCTCTTTTCTCCATTATTTAAGCTTTCAAGTTCCTAATAATTAATTCAGGGCTTACTGCGTATTTCCCATGTATGAGATACCTTCCGTCTTTGGAGAAAACACTCTTACTGAAAAATCTCTTCCACGCGTTTATAATCAAAAATTCATGTGGTACTTTGTATATTCGGTTTGTTTGTTTTTCCACAGATATAACCGACTTTAGCAACTTGGTTTGCACACATTTGTCAAATAACGCGCTGACTCACTCAACCGAAGACACGCTTACCTCAACCCTCAGGTATCAGCCGGCGTGTCCTCAGAGTTCGGCGTTTTGCGTGTCTCTTTCCTTTCGATTCGCCGGCGGTCACCGGAAGCAGCTTTGAAATATCCTCCGCCTCTGGCTCTATTTTCGCTGATTTTCCGGCGCTTCTAACACGGTGCGGAACCCCGTGGCAGAGCCCAGCCCAATTCAATTTCCAAACAAATCCTTCCACGAAGGAAAATGGGTCGCACGCACGGAAGGTGTGGAATTAGCTCTTTATTCCATTATTTCCATTTGCCGGATGAAAGCTTACATCGGCGCGTTTCGGTCTCCACCAAGACCTTGTTCACGATGATAATCACGATGTTTATGACAACCAATTAAATACATTCAGTTTGTTGTGTGGTCATTTCCTGTTTTTCCAAACATCGCTAAGCATTTTGGGAGTTGTAGTGTCCCGTTACAAATGTATTTCACACAATTTTTTAGTGATTAAAAAAGTGATAAGGTGCACACGTGAATAATTCATTAAGTTAAATGTTTTCAGATCCCCAGCAATATTGATAATTTTGTATCAATTCATTTGTGCAGCATTTTATGTGTTTCTTTTGTGTATAAATACACACCCCTTAAATACATCAGTATTGCTTCAGTCTAGCCCTCCAGTGGGCCTTTTCTCAATTCATTGTTCATCTATTTAACATAAAGGATCTTTACATGTGCATAAAGTGCCAACATTTGGTGATATTAAAACCAGTTTTTCAGAAACAAAATCATATATTGTGTTATAAATGTACATACAGTTCTTCCCTCTGGTTCAAACCAAATGGGGTAAATGATCTTAAGTTCAGAATCTGTCGTGAATCTCTTTGTCTTAACTTTTTCTCCCTGTTGCCACCACAATCACTCCGCGCTACTGTCTCAATTGCATAAAATTTCAGAAGTTTCCAGTTTCCTTCATGGTGGGACTCCATGTGTTTCGCCACTGCGTTTCCACGATCTTTATTAATTGCAGCGCGTACATGTTCCAGGATCCGTTTTTTTAGCTCACAGATTGTACTTCCGATTATTTTATAAAGCATGGACATTCAATAACGTAGACGACAAATTGACTTTTACACGTGATTAACTCTCTAATTTGCCACATTTTGTTATTTGCCATCTTTATTTCTGTTGTGTTATTTGCTATTTGGCACACTTTGCAGTTCTGGCATTTTACGAATCCTTTAGTTTTAAGCCACTGATTAGATTTATTGATCTGTCTTGAGCTATGACGGTGAGAAAGGGATTGTTAGATTTGGGGGTCTCTAGTTGGCAGAGGTAGGTACCTTTGACCAAATAGGGACCCTTGCTTCCAGTCAGGGTAAGGGGGTACACTCCTGAAATAACCCCTGCTCACCCCATTGGTAGCTTGGCACGAGCAGACAGGCTTAGTTCAGAGGCAGTGTGTAAAGCATTTGTGGACACATACAGTAATCAAGTGACAACACTGCAGATGGACACCTCACCAGATGTATATTAAAAATAAGTATCTTTTATATAGATTTAACACAAGACCACAAACGACAAAAATAATCCACAATACTGTACTTTAAAGATGGCAGAATTAGCTTGAGTCTCTTAAAATGGAAATGCGACACTTTGCGTTCAATGTACCTGAGATGCGTAACGCGATACAACAAAAGTGGTGCAGGGAAGGTGATGTGTCGGTTCCTTACACGCAAGAACGGTGATGCGTCGGTTCCCTACTGATGCGCAGGGGACAGTGATGCATCGGTTCTTCTCGGCGTGGGGAGGTGATGCGTCGGTTTCTTACTGCGCTTCTGTGGCGATGCGACAAGCAGCGCCGTGATGCGATGAAGATCTGGTGCAAAGAAACAAAATGGCGCCTTCTTGATGTTGCGACAACGAAGGGGTGATGCGTGCACGCCCGATGGCCGTGCAGCGATTTCGATGAATCTTTGGAGCCGCGACAGGCCCTGCGACACGCTTCCCTGGCGATGCGACGGCGTCTGATGCGAGGTCGACGATCTTCTCCTGGGATGCGGGGCGCCTCGTGTTGCGATGTGTCGGCGTCTGATGCGAGGTCGATGCTCTGCCCCGGCGATGCGACGGCGTCTGATGCGACGGCGACACTTTTCTCCGGTGCTGCGAGGCGCTTCGAAGGATGCAAGGGTGTCAGCGGCGCACTTCTTCGGGGATGCGCCGGCGTCTGATGCGATGTCGACACTCTTCTCCGGCGATGCGAGAAGCAGCAGCTGCGGCGGCGACACGCTTCTTCATCTTGAGTCGCGCTTCCAGCTCCCAGCGACACGCAAGTGTGTCAGAAGGTCCAAATTCCCAGCAAGGGAATACAGGGGAGCTGGTGGGTGAAGTCTGTGCTGACTCACCCTGTCTCCTGGAGCCACCCCCAGCCCCTGTCACTCAAACTCCAGACAAGGAATACACAACCTAACAGAGGCAGGCGTGGAAGGTTAGGCAAGAAAATACCTACTTTCTAAAAGTGGTATTTTCAAACACAGAATGTTAAAATCAACTTCACTAAAAGATGTATTTTATCATTCTGAGTTCAGGCATACTAAATTCGTTTCTCTACCATGTTCCCTGGGTCAGTTAGGATTATAAGGTGTAATAATCAAAACTGCCCATTCTGGCCTATGGGGAACAGGTAGCCTTGCATTTGTGAAAAAATAAAATGGCTGTAATTCACTATTAGGACATGCCACACACACCAGGGCATGTCCTACCTTATACTTACAATGCACCCTGCCCTAGGGCCTACTTTAGGGGTGACCAACATGCAGTAAAGGGAAGGTTTAGGGACTGGTAAGTGGGTGCACTCACCTAGTCGACATGGCACCCCTAGGCTGCACACAGGCTGTGCAATGGCAGCCCTGAGACACACTTTACAAGCTGCTTCTGTGGGTGGCACAACCAGTGCTGCAAGCCCACCAGCAGCATTGGATTTACCAGCCCTGGGCACACTCAGTGCACTGTACTAGGGACTGACAAGTAAACCAATCATCCAATCATGGAGTCACTAATCCATACATCAATTTATAACAGAGAGCATATTCACTTTAGCACTGATCAGCAGTGGTAAAGTGCCCAGAGTCATAAAACCAACAAAAACAGGTCAGAAAAAGTACAGGAGGAAGGCAAAAAGTTCAGGGATGACCCTGCAAAAAGGGCCAAGTCCAACAGGGATACATTGAGTGGGGGACAGGGAGGCATAGAAAGAGACCTCAACAGACTATACACGCTTTAGAAAAAGTAATCAGTACTAATAAATCTTTTGCTATAAAAGGCTGGTGGCACTGTGGAAGAGTAACACTAACTATTTCTTTAGTGAAGCGGCTCTGAAATAATTGCCAGAGGTATCAGGAAAAACTGGCGTGACTGACTCAGCCTCAGGTCAAATAGCCTGGCATGAAACAGGGTGGTGAAAATGCACAAAGCAGCCTCTATATCTCTGCCGAAGGATTGACGGACAGCCTGAGGGCAATTAAGAGATGTCCATAACAGAGAGTCATTCCCTTTTCCTTCAGAGAGGGAGAGTGGTTACAGAGAGAGAAATGGAACGGGACAGAGATGGCGAGAGACGGAGTGAAATCTAAGAGGGAGAGGAAAAGATGAAGTGACAGAGAGAGTTCGGATAGAGAAAAAGAAATACAGAGAGAGGGAGCTAAAGTGAGTGGAGGTATTCTCCAATTATCTATCTGCACTCCATGACTCACCTAAGAGAGAGGATAGAGATGGGGAGACAGAGAAATGTAAAAAGATGAAAGGAGATAAGAAGAGAAAAAGTGTGATATAGAGATGATGAGATAAGTAGGGCGATAGGATTGTGAAAGATAAGGGGATCTAGGATAAAGAAAAAGAAAAACAGAAAGGTTAGGAGAGAAAGAGGGAGAAAACTGAAGAGTAAGCAGGAGAGGGTGACCCAACTAACGGAGAGAAAAAGAGGGATTGAAAGAGAGGGGTTTAAAGGCACGACAGAGTGGGATAGGGAGGAAAGGAAAAAGAAAGTGAGAGTTGGATAGACAGAGAGACAATAAGAATAAGAGAGGAAACAGACAAAGTGGAGGACAAGGAAGAGGGAGAGGCTCAACGAGAGAGAGAGAGACAGGGCCATAGCCATGGTGTGGGTGGCAGAGAGCCGGAGAACGTGTGAGTCAGGGACATACCTCTGACCTTCCTAGTCAGTGTCACTGCTCTCCCCCGCGCAGCTCCACCATTGAGGGACTGCCCTTGAGCCCGAGCTCCTTGCCAGGGAGGTGTTCGAGGCCCTCCTCCACCCACAGGCTCCTGCCTGCACCTCATCCCTGGTGGTCTAGTGGAAGAGCGCCCTGCTCTTCTGCTATTACGCTCTGTTCTGTGTCCCCTGTTCTTTTTTCCCTCTTTTCTCTCCTGCCTCTTTCTCTCTTTTGCCTCTTTTCTCTTTTTGCCTCTTTTGCCTCTTTTCTCTTTGCCTCGTTTCGCTCCCTCTTCCTGAGCTCCCTGCTGCCCCTGTGGCCCCTCCCCCCAGCATGTCGTTCCCGTCTCACAGCTGATCACCCTCCCCAACCCCTACTTAATGGTGGCCGCTGTATGACAAGAAGAGCAAGACCTCTGACCTTCCTAGGCAGTGTCACTGCTCTCCCCCTGTGCAGCTCCACCTTTGAGGGACTGCCCTTGAGCCCGAGCTCCTTGCCAGGTAGTTGTTCGAGGCCCTCGTCCACCCGCAGGTCCTGCCTGAGCCTCATCTCTGGTGGTCTAGAGGAAGAGCACCCTGCTCTTCTGCTAATCCGCTCTGTTCTGTGTCCCCTGTTCTCTTTTGCCTCTTTTCTCTTTTCTCTCCTGCCTCTTTCTCTCTTTTGCCTCTTTTTCTCTTTTGCCTCTTTTGCCACTTTTTCTCTCTTGCCTTTTTTGCCACTTTTTCTCTTTTGTCTCTTTTGCCTCTTTCTCTTTGCCTCGTTTCGCTCCCTCTTCCAGTGCTCCCCGCCGCTGCTGCCCCGCGGCCCCTCCCCCCAGTGTATCGATCCCGCCTCCCAGCTGATTGCCCTCGCCCAACCCCTACATAATGGCGGCTGCTGTGCGGCCGCGCCGCTGATGCACCGAAGGCAAACCAAAGGCAAGCTCGTCTGCACCCATCCATGACCCAACTGTGACCAGTGCCAGGGACCCTGGTCCCCCGACTCCCTGCCGTTACGACCCCAGCACCATCCACGCTCTCAACCCCGGACGCAGCAACAACTGCCAGCTCTCGATGCCGAGCAAAACCCAAGGGCCGATCTCCTGCCGACACTGCTGCCGCACCTTCACCCACCTCCGGACTTCAGCAGTAGCCCCCAGCCCACCGGACGCCAAAGCACACAAACCACTGAACTGCATCTTCCTCAACATGCACTCCCTGCACAGGCACGCCATAGAAATCTGGCACCTCCTCAAAACTCACACGCCCGATGTTGCCTTCCTCACAGAGATCTGGACCAATGCCAGATCCGCATACGAAATCGCAACCGCCTTCCACAACTGATTACAGATCCTGAGGAAAGACCGCCCCACCCACCCAGGAGGAGGCCTCGCCATCATCCACAAAAGCTCCCTCCGCATGAAAACCACCGACTCGGACGATGCCTCACCCCCCCCCATGGAACACATCCACTTCCAGAATCAGACCAACCCCAGAAGGAAGCTCCGCTGAACCCTAGTCTACAGACCACCTGGCCCCCCACACTCGGTTCACCAATGTCATCATCTGCCTCATCGCACCCCACGTCCTCACCTCCACAGACTGCATACTACTCGGAGACCTAAACTTCCACCTGGACAACCACAATGACCCCAACACCACCCCCCTCCTAGAAAACCTCACCAACATAGGACTGAAGTGACTTGTCTCTGCCCCCACTCACACAGCCGGACCCATACTCGACCCCGTCATTCGCAGGAGGAAACAGCATCTTTTTCAGCCACACCACGGAACTTCTCTGGACTGACCACCACTGCATCCACTTCTCCTTCAGAAAACCCACCGCACACAAGCATGTGCGCTGCCTCCCATGCAGACACTGAACAAAGTCTCCGAAGAACACCTCACCTTCGCCCTCACCTGCACTCCACCCCCAACTACGACAAACGCCAACACCGCAGCAAGCAACCTCCACCAATGGATTGCCAACTGTGCCAACACACTCACCCCCCTCCAGAAGACTACAGGACAACACAAGAAGAAAGCAAACTGGTTCACCATGGCACTCCAAGAATCTAAGCACTCCTGATGACGACTGGAAAAGACGTGGAGAAACAGCAAAACTCCGGAAAAACACGCACCGCCTACAAAATAGCCACCACGACACACCACCAACTCATCAAATCCACAAAGAAGAATTTCCTCCAAGACAGAATCCTCTCCAACACCCACAACCCCAAGGAACTCTTCTCCATCATACAGGAATTTGCCAAACCCAACAGTGCCAACAGTGAGACTATAGACGTCCCTCCCTCCCAATACCTCTTCAACAGACTCAGCTCCTTCTTTCACCTCAAGATCAAGACACTCTACGATAACTTCGACGACCAAGACCTCTGCACTGCCTCAAATCCCACCCCCAGCGACACCGCCCAACAGACCCTACTCACTTGGACCCCACTCACGACAGAAGCCACCATAAAGACCATGAAGAGCATCCACTCCCGAGCACCTTCAGACCACTGCCCGCACCACATCTTCCACAGGGCCGCCACAACCATCACACCCGAGCTAAGTCGAACCATCAACTGCTCCCTCGAGCCACAGTCCCCAACAACTGGAAGCGCCTGAAGTCAACTCACTCCTAAAGAAATCCTCTGCAGACCCGACGGACCTCAAGAACTTCAGGCCCATCTCGCTGCTTCTTTTCGCAGCCAAGGTCATCGAAAAGGCCGTCAACACTCAAGTAGCATACTTCTGCAAAGCCAATAACATCCTAGAAGCCTCCCAATCTGGATTCCGCAGCAGCCACAGCACCGAGACCGCCCTCCTCGCCGCCACAGATGACACGTTCTCCTTTACTAAGGCCAAACGGCAGCCCTCTTCCTCCTGGACCTATCAGCAGCCTTCAACACCGTCTCCCACCGCACACTAACCCTCAGACTCCACGACGCTGGCATCCAAGGAAAGGTCCTAGACTGGATACGCTCATTCTTTACGCCCTTTCTCTCAGAACTGACAGGGACCAGATGCAGAGTACCCCAAGGATCCTCCCTCAGCCCCACCCTCTACATGGCCCCCCTCGCAACCATCGTCAGAAACCATGAGCTCAACATCGTCTCCTACGCCGATGACAACCAACTCATCCTCTCCCTCACCAAGGAACCTGACGTCACCAGGCACAACTTCCAAGAAGGGATGAAAGCCATCGCAAACTGGATGAAGAACAGCTGCCTCAAACTTAACTCAGAGAAAACAGGGGTCCTCATCCTGGGCTCCACCCCTTCTACATGGAACGACACCTGGTGGCCCCCTACCCTCGGAAACACACCCACCCCGACAGACCATGCACGTAACCTCTGCATCATACTGGACTTATCCCTCACTATGAATCATCAGATCAACACCATCTCCTCCGAATGCTTCAACACCCTCTGCATACTACTAAAGAAAGTCAAATGGATACCCCCCGACTCCAGGAAAATGGTCACTCACTGCTATATCACCAGCAGACTCGACTAAGGCAACGCCTTCTATGCCGGAATCAACAAAAAAAACCTCCACGAACTCCAGACCATCCAGAACGCCACAGCCAGACTAATCCTTGATATCCCACGGCACAACCACATCACCCAACACCTCCGCGACCTCCACTGGCTCCCAGTCGAAAGAAGAATAACTTTCAAGCTGCTCATGCACACCTACAAGGCCCTCCACAACATTGGACCACAATACCTCAACAACCACCTCTCCTTCTATACCCCAAGAGAAACCTCTGCTCATCTGACCTCTCCCTAGCTACCATCCCACTCTTCTACAGGAACAGAGCGAGCGGGTGGAAAGTCCTTCTTCTACCTCGCAGCCAGGTCCTGGAATGATTTCCCCCTTCACCTCCGGCGAAGCCCGACACTGCACCAATTCAGGAAAGACCTCAAGACCTGGCTCTTTGAATGACGCCAACGGAGTGGCATACACCCCCCCAACGCCTTGAGAGCCTAATGGGTGAGTAGCGTGCTTTACAAACCCCTGATTGATTGATTGATTGATTGATTGAATAAGAGAGTAAGGAGACAAAGCGGAGGACAAGGAAGAGGGAGAGGCTCAAAGAGAAAGAGAGAGAGACAGGGCTTTAGCCATGGCATGGGTGGAAGAGAGGCAGAGAAAGTGTGAGTCAGGGACATAGTCGTTGTACTCCTCTACCTTATCACTTCCAAGCCCATCCATTTTTGTCTCATCATCCATCTCTCATCAGACCCCCTTCTGTGTTATTTTTTCTTTACCCGTTCTCAATGCCAAAATCCTTGACCTTCTCTTTGTCTCTGTCTCTTCCTATTCTTTGTCCAAACTCTATTTTTGTATTAATATCACACTATTCACCATCTGGGTCCTTCATCGTTCATCCAATCCACTTACCCTTGACTTGATTACTTAGCTTCTACCCTTTTTCCTCACTCAGTCTATCCAGCTTCACCCCTTCTGGTTCCCCAGCATCCCTTTCCCCAGACTCCTGCCACCAGGTTTGATGTCCATTTTTCCACCATCCAGCCTCTTTCAGTTTTTCAGACTTTCATCTACAGCTTCTCTGTATTTTACCTGAACCCTCTGCCTAGCCTTGCACTCTCCCTCCTTTAGACCACAGTACCTCTAACAATTTCCCTAGCCCTCTCCTTTGTACAGCTTTTTTATGAGACGCCAGTTTTGCTAATCTCATCCCATGAAACTCAGGCCTTTGCTATTTCTCTTTTTTCAGAGGCCTTTAACTTTTGTTTTCTCTCCATTTCACTGCCAACCATAGACCCTTCTCTTGGCTCCCCAGCTCAAACACTGTTTCCTAAAACATCACCCAGGAGGGTATACTGGTGCTGAGCAGGTGTGAGTCCAGCCAGTAGTGGGACTACTCAAAAAGCCAGGTCTTCAGCTTCTTGCGGAAATCAAGAAGTGAGGAGGATGCTGTAAAGTGTAGCAGCAGGTTGTTTAACATTTTAAGAGTGATTAGGTGGCGGTCCAACCACTGGATCTGGTTTTCTATATGCATGGGTCACATGCAAGTAGGAGTCTAGACAAGTGAAGGTGTCTGGAAGGTTTGCGAAAGCAGATGTGATTATTGAGGTAGGCTGGGACAGTCCTATGTACTGCCTTCATAATGTGGATATAGAGCCTGAATTGTGCTTGTTTGTGTATAAGGAGCCAGTGGCACCTCTTCAGGTGTGGTGTGATGTGAGTGTGGTGCTGGAGGTTGAAAGTGATTCTGGCTGCCAAGTTCTGAAAGGTTTGCAGCCTTAAGGTTAGGTTTTTTGATGATCCCAGAATAGAGGGTGTGCCTATAGTCCATCTTCCTTGTGACGAGGGCGTGCATGATGGTTTTCCAGCTGCTGACTGGGAGCCATTTGAAAATCTTCCTCAGCATCTTCAGGGCATGGAAGCATGAGAGGACTATGGCGGTGACTTAGGCGGTCATGTCAAGTTTGCTGCTGATGCAAGCCCGAGGTTCTTGCCAAGAGTGATGGGAGTGAGTGTTGGTCCTAGTACTGTTGGCCACCAAGTGGGGTTCTATGGTGAAGTGGTCTTCCTGAAGATCACGATTTTGGTCTTCCTGGTGTTCAGCTTCAGACAGTTGGTCTCTTTCACTGTCTTCTTTCAAAACAACCTCCATCCCTTCCAATATATGCTCTTGGCCTTTCCTCAGACTCTCTCCAATTCATCCTAGCCTGCCTTGTTCCCCCCAATACCCAGCCTCTCACCTTGATCCTGAATCCCCACAATCTCATGCATTACCTGGCTATCTCCAGACACCTCAGGCTCTTTCCCCATTAATAGCAAGGATTATATGTACCCACGGTGCCCTACATCAGATGGAAATGGGCAAAATTAGACCATAGGACATGAAAGATCATGAGCGGTGTATGTTTCATACAGCAGCCTCACTCTCTCTGATGCCTCTACTCAAGCACTTCCTGGGTCAGCCTGGAAAATTGTCATTCCATGAATAACAATTAGCCGGGTCAGTCAGACAGTGCAGTCGTTCAGAATCTGCCCCTCAATTGGCTAATCTGGTTGGTCTCTAGGACATTGCTTGATTGCTCGCATGGGCAATCCAAACCTGCCATTGGAAGATTGGCCATAAGTATAATGTGCACAAGAAGCACATTAAGATATATCAAAAGACATCCAGTAGTTGTTACGTCAAGATACGGTACTCTCTGCATTGGAAAGCATTAGTTTTTTCCAGATTCAAAGGCCAGTGAGTTAAGATGCATATTTATAAAATAAAAGTTAAGGAAAATTCAGACTCCAGTGCAATTTGCTTTCTCCAGAGGGTAAAAGAGGTATCAAGTTATACATGATGAGGCTTTAAAGCATGCATCTTGTATGGAGAACTGTAGAGAAATGTAGTACTTCATTACAATATGTATCAGTAGCAAAGACTCCTCCCTCAATTTACTTAAGATCTGTTTTATGCTTTTATTTTATTTTTTATTTTATTATGATGCTTTTCTGCAGTGGAATATGTTATGTGTAGTATGCAAGCCTCAAATGTTCACATGGTATGTAGGGCTCCTCAGAACTGATGGACATTTAACATGCATATTTCAAAGGCCTCCATAGGGTACTTGTATTAAAGGTCTGAATACTGTGCACATATCAGAGTCATGCTGTGTTTACTGTGTATATGCAAGAGGTGTGCATACGTGATTGTGTCCATGGCAAGCATACTGTGTAGTCTATACATAGTGTTCAGGTAGATAGATCCAGTGATCACAACAGTATCAGCTCTGCACATAGATAGCCCTTGGGGTGGATATGGTGGTCACTGATCAAACATTTAGTAGATATCTTAGAGCTAACAATTTGGACCCCTTAAGAATGAGATTTTGACAGAGAAACATGCAGAACTATTTTCTGTCAACATTCATTTGTTGCAGGGATTCTGCGGAGTCACAGAACTTTACTTGGGATCATGGAACCTTAGTAGGCAGGGACTGAGTCATCCTAGCACCTGAGTACCCATGAGTCCGGAACCGACTAGGTATAGTGTCTCACCTGCCCTCCTACTCACTCACAGAGGAACAAGTGATTAGACACCCCAGAACACAAAACTCCAGACCCTCTCAGGATTTGCAGTTGCAGGACACACCCTTTCGCTCTCACACTCGTACTAGTCCACAATAAGATCTGACAGATACACAAGAAAAGTTTAAAATGTTTATTTTAACTATTGTGCTCTAGTATGCAGTATACATGCCACAATAAGTAAGAAAATGCCTAACACAAAGAAGGTCAGCATAGTAAGTAGTCCATAAATCATAAAAGGCGCTGTCTTTTTGTAGTGATCTTAGAGCTAACATTTTGGACCCCTTAAGAATGAGATTTTGACAGAGAACCATGCAGAACTATTTTCTGTCAACATTCATTTGTTGCAGGGATTCTGCGGAGTCACAGAACTATACTTGGGATCATGGAACCTTAGTAGGCAGGGACTGAGTCATCCTACCACCTGAGTATCCATGAGTCCAGGACTGACTAGCTATAGTGTCTCACCTGCCCTCCTACTCACTCACAGAGGAACAAGTGATTAGACACCCCAGAACACAACACTCCAGACCCTCTCAGGATTCGCGGTTGCAGGACACACCCTTTCGCTCTCACACTCGTACTAGTCCACAATAAGATCTGACAGAGACACGAGAAAAGTTTAAAATATTAGTTTAACTATTGGGCTCTAGTATGCAGTATACGTGTCACAATAAGTAAGAAAATACCTAATACAAATACGGTTAGCATAGTAAGTAGTCCTTAAATCATAAAAAGAGCTGTCATTATATAAGACAGGGTAGCCTAACCTCCCTCCCCTTCTACAGAAGCAAAATGATTATATATCCGAAGATCTCTGGGTGTTGGCAGCAGACTCCATACCTTAGCAAGCACAGATGAAAGTTCTGCATCTCAGGTGCTGTCACGATCTCTTCCCAGGAAAGATCCCTCTCCTAGTGTGTTGTTACCTATTCTGTGCATAGCTATATGACAAAGTAAGTGTTCCGAAACAACAGCTGCATTTGTGTGTCTAGGTGCTGAGGCCTGACCAGAACAAAATAATAAGGGGCATTGATGTTTGACCTTTCTCTACAGTGTGCAGACTAAATCCAGGGAAAGGACAGAATGCGAAAACAACAGCAGGTTCTGTGCGAAAAGTACAGTGTGGCACAAAGCAAAATATGTTTGTATAGTGACATGCACAAAGCAGAGGGCAGTCTGCAACATGTTCGTGCTAACATTGGAAAAACGACAATGGGCCTGCACAGAACATATGACACCCTCCCCTTGGTCAGGTTGGTAGCACCAAAATGACGACAGAAATCAGGTGATAAGCAGAACCAAAGCGTTCAAAACAGTTTGTAGTTATTGTCTACTATAGGGACAATGGCCAAATTTAAAGAAACGATTTTTAGTGAAAAATGTATCCAATTACAGCGTATCGCTGGGACCCAAGTGAAAAGACAATGATTCCAATAAGAAATCTGAACCTTACAAATTAGAAATGTCAGCCATCCAGTAGAGCAGGTCAAAGGAACAAACATGCTTCTCGTTTCCAGTAGTCGACAAGACAATGAAAGGACAACCTGTGTTGATTTCAATGAAACTGAGATCCAGTAGATGCTGCACAGTTGCACAGGGATTACCTCCAGCCACTGCCCACAACTCTGGATTGTACACAAGCTGCATACCCAAGGAACAGTCCTGGTTATGGGCCACTAAGGGACCAATCAACAGTTCAAAAGTCAGGGCACCGTGAGATGGTATAGTCAGGTAGACGTCCAGGGCCCATTGAAAGGGGCATCAAATGCAATGGAACACAGGTTGTACACAGATGAAGTAAGCATAGCAGAAGGTTAGACAAAATATCAGCATCCAGAGTGTCTAAGCGCACCATTCCAAAAAGTTGTAGCATTCACTCTCGGTACAGTTGCAGTGATGCCTGTCCGGGCAGGACAAACAAATGAAGCAGACATTGCGGAGTAGCAGAAACAGCACGATGCTGCTGCTAATTAAGATGAGAATCAGTGGGAACCCACCTAATACTCTGGGAAAAATAGAATGTATAAAAGCTGGGATTACTCTAAAAATTGTTTGAAAAAAGGTCACAAGGCTGGAGCCCACAAGTTTAAAAAAGTGTGCCAGGCCCATGGTATCAGGCGCATTATATATTTGATGTATCAATTCCCCGAAATGTAGGGGGAGATTTAGCAATGACTGTATTTCACTAGATGTTCTCGCCACCTGCAATTCAAAGGTCCCACGTGTCGAAGTGAGAGCCACTTCTTGTTGAAACAATAACGCTTTGAGTCGGCTTAGCTTATTGAAATCTGTTTTCAGAGTTGGAATGGAAGGCCACAACGAACTAGCTACACTCCCATGTGGAGGGAGAAACAGAATGTTGTTGCAACAAGAAACTAACTGGGAAACAGACACCACATACGGGATTCCCGTCCGCAGACCACAACAGTCCTGATTATTAAGGACGAGATAGCTGCCAGTCAAAAGCAGTGTGAGAGTGGGAATAATTGCGGGAACAGGAGTTCCTTTCAAATAACAAGCCAGATTAGGGGCAGAAACATTGCAGGCACTGTGATTTTTTCTTGTTGACACACAAGGGAATGACTGTCAGTGAAATCGCACCCTTCCCCTGTAAGAAATACTTCTCTCTCAACTCGTTGACAATGATATGTAAAGGGCAGGGACCATAACTCATGTATGTAGCTGCTCCCAAGGGGTTCATATCTACCTACTAGTAAGTGTTTCGTGCAGGCAGTGAACTGAAACATCGAAATGGGCAACAAAATAACCCAGTGTTTTAATTATACTTGAGAATTCGTTTTCGCTATAGTGAAAGGAAGTTGTTCAAGTTTCTCTATGTGTAGCATGGTGTAAGTAGCGTCTTTCATAGCCATTGATTGTTGTTTACGTGTCAAATTAAATGTTAAGAATAATGCACTACAATTTAGGTAATGCCAGGAAATGCATCCATTCTTAAATGTTTGCAGTGACCTGCCAAATTGCATAACTGATATAAATTGATTCTGACCATTATACAAGGTAGACACTTCAGTTTGTACAATATCAATTACATATGATACAATATTATCTAAAGTATAAATACAGGATGACAATGTATTGATACTGTTGTCGACAACATCAAGCACTTTATCTAAATTATCTTAGTCAATTTGGCGTAAAGGTACTGCAGCTTCCAGTTGCGGCACTTTCCAAAGTTCATTATATGCAGCAAATACAAATCATTTTGAATGTGGGGATTTTGGACTCAAAAGGATATCAGATAGGTTTATATCTTCTGATAGGATAGAAAGATGTTGTTTCATGGCAGACAATGTGGAATGTTCTAACCATTGTTGACATAATTTACCTACGGAATAAGTAGTAACAGTGTTGGAATGTGGTGTTTGTGGATAACATGGATCAGGTCTATTTAATTTGAATCCAGAAGTAGTGTTCACGAAACAAGAATGACAAACATTTGTGTTCAAAGGCCATAATGACCACCCAGTTGGAGCTGTCATAGAAAAATTAAATATATTAATAATAATAATAATAATAATATTATAATAATTTAATATATAAAAATGTAACATATCGTATAATACTATTTAGTTGGTCCTAAGTATAATTTGTATAAGATTTCTAATTATCAAAGAGGGCCAAGGATGGAATAGTGGGAGTATTCAGTTCTTTAATCTTAGCCAACGCCAGACAAGTAGTCCGTTGGACCGTGTCATTAAGAAAGAAAATATGCGTAGGTATCAGATATGCAAGGAATAGAGATTTTGTACCTTGGATTTGCCATGACTTAGTGCCCCATACTGATTTTAAGTAAATATTGTCCTTCTAGTAATCATATCCTTTCAGGGCTAAATTGTCAATAAAAAGGGATGCATATATTAACTTGGTTTGAGTAAGCATATATTTTTTCGAGAGGGTGGGAACCAATTTAAAATAGTATGATACCGGGTCCGAAAGGTCATAACCGGTGAAATAGGTGTACTTCATCTTTTTGTATTGGAACTACCCTGAGATGGAGTTGGGCAATGTTCCCATTGAGTGTAATTAAATTGGGGCTGCTGTCCATTAGCTCTATGCAAAAAATGGTGCCCATAATGTTGATAACAGAACAAATCGGCATAGTTAGCAGAATTTAAACATAAATCCTCAGTGTCAAAGACAGTGTAATATTGCAATCCGGAAAACATAGAATTTACAGCATAGACATCCCAATCATCTGATTCCAACTATCACATCACCCATGGAAAACATATGGTATCTGCAGGTTCTCCGAGGGACTGAATACATCGAATGGTACTTTATCCCATACAATTCCATAAGTGATTGGGACCGCTGAAATGTTAACAAGGGACGGGTCTCTTTTCATTTTCTGTGAGGAAGAATGTGGGGCCAACACCCCGTCGACAAGTTCTGCAGCAGAACGTTCTGGGAGGTAGTGGCCATTAATCAAAAGGAAAAAACAGTCACAAATCCAATCCACATGAATAAAAAGACCATGGAACACACAATCCTGATATATATCCAAGTTGGAACCAGATAAGTGCGTTTTAACCAAGTAAAAAAAACACAAATCCTCGCTGGTGGTGGGGTTAAAACAGAAGACAATGAGAACTGTCTGAAGAAAAAATATCTTGATCGATATAGTAACCAGAAGAACTCAGCTGGAATAATGGAGGCTGGGATTCTGGATGTAGACCTGAGGCGTGCACTGCCGAATGAGCTTCGAGGGGTGGATCAGAATAAATGATTTCCATTGTGGAGTGTGAAGAAGGTAAAACAGGTACCAGGTCAACTGAAGACTCGACATCCCCCTCCAGGTAGCTAGGGAGAATCAGAAGGAACGGAGCTTACAGGCTGTAAAGGAATATCCCGTGTTGGGACACCCCGAAGCATACTATTGGGTATTGGCCAAATGGTGCAACTTTCCATGTTCAATAGAAGCAAAGCGATTGTCTTTGTATACTGGCAGGAGGTAAAATCACAGTTCGAGTACCCTGAAGACTAAGCACTGGAACAGGAGCACAGTAGGAGGGACCAAATTCTTTCTTGAACGCCACCTTTTCACAAACCAGATCTCCATATTTAGGAAGCCAGCCGGAAACAGGTATCAGAGCCGCTGCATCAGATGGCTGAGTCAAAGGCAAATCGGTTTTAGCCAGAGCGTCACAACACTTTTGTAGATCCTTGAGGCAGCACAGTGGTTTTCTACGTCAAAGGTTGAGGCAGCCACCACAACGTCTAGACCATCAAGGTCTGGAACAAACATCTTGATGTCACCCAGATATCTTCTTGGGAGGTTATTAAGAGAGCGTTGAACCCCATTAAGATGAGTTAGCCAGCCATGGCACGTACATAATACCCTTGCTGTTAAAGATTACTTTAAGTCACGGATCATCCACTCCACAACAGAATTGCCCTCAGGCCTCTATCAAGATGAGAAATGCACCTGCACTCCCATTGACATCATCGAATCTCAGGACGCCTTACAAGTGAAAGCCGGACCATGATCTGAATGGAAAGTTCCACAGGCATAATTCTCAACAAAGACAAGCAAATCTTTTATAACAGTGCGAGCGTCAGCCGAGTGCTGTGCCCAGACCCAGATGAACCTAGTGCAAGAATTCACTGCAACCAAAATATATTTGAAAGCATTATCGAATATAAGAGGACCGCAATGATCAAGATAAATGCAGCCAAACGGCTGATTAGAAATAAAAAGATGTGTCTGAGGTGGTCGCGACACAGTAGAATTTGTTGGCAAACGTCACAACAAACTACATATCGGCGAGCCTTCTGGTATAAACCACGCCACCAATAGCGTTGCTGTAAAAGAGAAACGGTGGCAGCCACTCCTGCATGTGCAAAAGCAATACCTTCATGAGCGGCCACTATCAAAGACTTTCTGCGGTCAAGGTTGGGAATCAGACGATCGCCAACCTTAGGAATGGACAAAAAAGGAAAGTTGTTAGTAGTTGACTGATAGGTATATCAAGAAGGAAACCTCTGAGAAAAGGGAGTGCAATTCCGAGTTGCGGCAATGGCCGCCAAAATGTCATTATCAATGTTAGACATAGAACTGCGGCTACTTTTACTGTGGCTATTGCAGATTTGGATGCTTCATCAGCCATTGAATTCCCAACAGTGTGCGTTCCCGCACGTCGATGGCCCAACGTATCTACAACATGCGTAAGTGGCAGGTGTTCTTTAAGAGCGGCCCCTCAAGCCCAAAGCGTTTTATGCTTTATTGTGCTACCTTTAGAATCCCGAAAATCATTTTGTTTCCAAAAAACAAGTTGTCATTGAAGGACTGTACGCAGTAGAAAGAATCACACACAACAAGAGTGGGTAATTCAGGATCAGCATATTCGAGAGCCTAAAGGAGAGACCTCAATTCGGCCAGCTGGGCCGTACAGTCCCCACGGGACTGGGTATGATCCAAGGTAGAGGGAAAAACTCCATCCTTCATCAAACCTATGACAATAGCGCAAGCTGCAGAGTAAGCCTGTTTGGAACCAATGGCCGGTTGTGCCAAACCATCAGTGTAAATGATACATTAACACTGATCAAGAGGAAGAACAGAAGGCAGAGGGTGAAAGTGTTCATACTGAAGAAACTCTTGCGTTTATAAGGAAAGGTCAAAAACGAAGCTGACATCAACGGATGTTAAAGACATAGCCCATTGAATCCAATGAGGATGGAGAACTCTAGATTTAGAAACATTAGCTTTCGTGACCTCCTCGAAGGCCGGCACAGGCAAAACAACAAAAATGCGTTTACATTGAGCGAGAGGGCGTTCTTTAACCCCTTCGCTGCCAGGCCTCCCTCCTCGTGCCATGCCCTTTTTTGACTATTTGGGGTAGTTCGTGCTTAGGCCCCCCATAACTTTTTGTCCATATAAGGTATCCATGCCAAATTTGCATCCTTTTCTTACAACATCCGGAGGATTCTAAAGGTACCAGGGGTTTGTGGATTCCCCTGGAGGGGACTGAGAAATTAGGCAAAATACAGCTAAATTTGGGTTTTGGGGGGGAAAATGGGATAAAAGTGCTGCAGAAGAAAGCGTCTGGTTTCTTCCCTGCAAATGGTATCAACAAAGGGTTTGTGGTGCTAAAATCACCATCTTCCTAGCTTTCAGGAACAGACAGACCTTTGTCAGAAAACCAAAACTTTCTACAAAGGTTTGGCCCTAACTCCCCCGGGTGTCTACTCTTCAGAAATGTCTGGGTTTGGTAGGTTTACCTAGAAGGATGCCCAGCCCAGGACCAAAAACTCAGGTGCCCCACTTGCAAAGCCAGGTCGTTTTGTGGTAAATAATTTTGATGTCTCCAAAATATGTTTTGGACACTTCCCTGTTGTAGGTGCTTGGCCCACCCACACAAGTGAGGTACCATTCTTATCGGGAGACCAGGGGGAATGCTGGGCGGGTGGAAATTTGCGTCGGCCTGGTGATCCCACAACTTTACCACACAGAAATGTGAGGAAAATATGATTTTTTAAGCAAAATTTGAGGTTTGTAGAGGATTCTGGGTATGAAAACATTGGGGGATCCACGCAAGCTACACCTCCCCGAACTACCCCGGGTATCTAATTTTCAGAAATGTCTGGGTTTGGTAGGATTCCCTAGATGGCCGCCTAGCCCGGGACCAAAAATGCAGGTGCCCCCCCACTGCAAAACAAGGTTGGTTTGTGATAGATAATTCAGATGTCTCCTCAATACGTTTTGGGCTCTTCCCTATCGTGGGCACGTGGCCCACCCACACAAGTGAGGTAGCATTTTTATTGGGAGACCTGTGGGAAAGCTGAGTGGTGGGAAATTTGTGCGGGCCCGGTGCTTCTACAACTTTCCCACTCAGAACTGTGAGAAAAAAGTGATTTCTTTTGTTAAAATTGAGGTTTGCAGTGGATTCTGGGTAAAAAACGATGGGGGATCTATGCAAGCCACACCTATCTGGACTCCCCTGGATGTCTACTTTTCAGAGATGTCTGGGTTTGGTAGGTTTCCCTAGATGGCTGCTGAGTCGGGGACCAAAAACCCATTTGCCCCCTTGCAAAATCAGGTTGTTTTGTCAGTGATAGGGGGCACCTGCGTTTTTGGTCCAGGGCTCGGCGGCTATCTAGGGAAACCTTCCAAACCCAGACATTTCTGAAAACTAGACACCGAGGGGAGTCCAGGGATGTGTGGCTTGTGTGGATCTCCCAACGTTTTCTTACCCAGAATCCCCTGCAAACCTCAAATTTAGCAAAAACTCACATTTTCCTCACCTTTCTGTGTGGGAAGGTTGTGAGATCACTGCGCTAGCACAAATTTCCCATCACCCAGCGTTCCCCTCAGTCTCTTGATAAAAATGATACCTCACTCGTGTGGGTGTCCAAAGCACTGTCAGCCTAAAAACATGAAAAAAACTGCCCTTCTTGACCCACTTTGGTTCCACCTCAGTTTTTCATTTTATAAGTTTTTAGGTTCTCTGCATTGGGCACCCACACAAGTGAGGTATCATTTTTTTCAGGAGACCGAGGGAAACACTGGGTGGTTAGAAATTCATGATAGCCCAGTGATCTGACAACTTTTTCACACCAGAATGTGAGGAAAGTAACGATTGTTCGCTAAATTTTAGGTTTGAAGGGGATTCTGGGTAATACAACGCTGGAGGATCCATGCAAGCCACACCACCATCCAAGCGCCATCCATGCATACCACCAGCCAAATGCCATCCAAGCATAACACCAGACAAGCGCCATCCAGGCACACCGCCAGCCAAGCACCATCTAAGCACATCGCCAGCCAAGAGACAGTCCACGCACAACGCCAGACATATGCCATCCACGCCGACTGCTAGCCAAGCGGCAGTCCACTCACACTGCCAGCTAAGCACAAGTCCACAAACACTGCCAGCAAAATGCAGATTCACACACAGCCAGCCAAACACCAGTAAACACAGACCGTCAGCCGAACTCCAGTTCACACACACACACAGACAAACTTTTGCTAGTGTCTAGTGGTTTTCTGACCCCCTTGCGAGGCAGGTGTGCCTAAAAAGATTGCTAATCTGCCCCAAGGGGGGGGGAGAAGCTGCCAAAATGTGTTCACAAAAAATAAGGGAGCAACCCTTGCCTAAGGGGCCGCTCCCTGACATGCCCATAAACATATCTCTGGTGCCTACTGGGCTTTCTGCCCCCCGGTGGGCTGATTAGGTGCTATTGCCCCATCTACACCCCAGGGGGTCGGTAAGACAGTTGCTAATTTTGGAAAGGGGTGGGGGCTTTATAGTGCCCATTTAGGGCAGCCCCCATCCCTAAGCATAAAAAAAAGAATCCCTGGTGTCTAGTGTGCTTTCTGTCCCCCGGGGGGGGGGGCAGAAAGACTCATTATGCCCAAATTAATATGGGCGGAGCAAAAGCCCTTGCCCAAGGGGCTTCTCCCCCCTTCATGGTGTCTAGTGGGTGGATCCCTGCTTGGGGATCACCCTCCTGAGGTGATCCCCAAGCAGGGATCCACTAGGGCGGGGTACCATTGGAAAGGGGAGATTCTCCCCTTTCCAACGATACCTCTTCTGTATGATTCGGTGCTAGGGGGCTGAGATAGCCCTACAAGCACCAAAGCACTGAAACGGAATCGAGCTGATTGACTCATTTCAGTTTCAGTTTCATATGTAATGTCGTCAGCGCGCCATGCGCACGATCATCATTACAAAAGGAAAAAAAGGCCTCAGGAGGTTGGGGAAGCTCTTCCCCCCCTCCCGAGGCCAAAAAAAAAGGAGATCCCTCTGCTGAAACAGTGGAGTGATTTTGCGGTGGTGTGCCGACGATCTAACGGTTACGTCCATGAGACACCAGCGCTGCAGCCATGGACGTAACCGTTACGTCCATGGCACCGAACCGGTTAAAAATGGCCATCTGTACAGCAGTTAGAATTTTTTAATTAGAAGAGAAACGCAATTCCGCAGGAGTATACAGATGCAATTTATAAGCAATTGGGATAGTGTCACCCTCATTAAATATCACATAAGTGAAGCCGATCGCACCAGGCAAAATCCGGATGACCAAATTGGTAGTACTCAACATAGTCTGTGAGTATTGCATAGCAAGCAAATCAGACTGAAACGCGCATAACACCGCAGTATGCTCCGGGAGCCAGGAGGAATCAGAAAAGGGTGGATGTATCAAATCACAAAGGTTTGATACGCTGAGCATAGTCAGGAATGTAAGTCCTGCTGAAATTTAAAAAAACAAGCAGAGACTGAAGCTTTTTAAGGGTAGAAGGAGGTTGCAATTGTGCACATTTCTCCAAAAATTGGGGTGCCAAACCCCTACCCTAATTCGTCAATTGTGAGGCTCTTCTCACAAGATGCAATCCTACACCATCTTCCTCCTGTAACTTCCTGCTCCTTTACAGGCCTCCACCTAGTAAGGCGACATTCCCAGACGCACTTCTAGACACAGTTTCAAACCTGATAACAATACACTCCAAGCTATGCGTTCTGGGCGACCTCAACATTTGGTTTGACAAACCCAATATGACCCATCCAAAAACAATAATCACTGGCCTAGACGCACTGAACCTGCATCAGATTGTCCACAAACCCACACAAATCGCTGGACATATCCTAGATGTCATTTTTGCTAATACCGAACTAGTTACCTTTCAAACTATAACTCCGGTCACATGGTCAGACCACCATTTGCTTGCTTTCAGACATAAAACTACACTAAGTGACTCACCTAAAACCACCTTATGTGCATCCACCTATCGACCGTGGAACAAACTCAGTTTGGAACACTTAGAAACACAACTAACATCCAGTACAGATCTGGAAACAATAAATTCTGTTCAAAAACTATATGAGTGGCTACAGGAAGCTTTTGATATCCTGATACCACTCAAAACCACACAACAGAACAAAAGAAAACAAGCACCTTGGAGAAATACAGAGATAAAAGACATAAAACTACAAATTAGAAATCTGCAACGTGCCTGGCTCAAAACAAAAAACAAACAAGACAAACTTCACCTACAGAAAATTAACAGATTATACAAGTCAGCTATCAAAAAAGCAAAGAAAAGGTACTATTCAGACAGAATTCAAAATGCTAAAAGTGCAAATAAAGAATTCTATAAAATACTCAATGAATTTTGTAAACCAAATTGCCTAGAAGGAACTCATCTCGTTACTCAAGATTTCACTGACAAACTAGCAAATCATTACATGGAAAAGCAGACACATTGGACTCGTACTTAAAACAGAGACAAAGCACAAGCACTAACCCTTTTACAAAACAACAATCCAAGAATACTCTAACTCAGCCTCTCCGTTCCTTCCAACGCATTTCACACGATGAATTTATGGACCTGGTCAAAGCAAGCAGGCCTGCTGGCAGCCCTTCTGACCCATGTCCACCGCAAACCTTCATGAGTATTCTTCTACCAACCTCTGCTGCCACTCCAGTAAGAAGAATCATCAACGATTCCTTAACTACCGGAATATTTCCAGAAGAACTCAAAAAGTCATACATATGCCCTTTACTGAAGAAAACAAACTTAGACCCGCTGAACCCTGACAACTACAGACCCTTTACAAATGGACCTTTCCTGGTCAAACTGATAGAAAGAGCAGCGTTCGCCCAGATGACACAATTCATTGAAGAGAATGCCATACTTTCAGACTTCCAAACAGGATTTCATCCGGGAAGAGGCACAGAATATGCACTCCTTGCCATCTGGGATGACCTGAAGAACACAGTTGCTGCGCTACTCCTCTTGGACCTCTCGGCTGCCTTTGACACGGTTGACCATGACACTCTGATACAAAGACTCTACGAAGCTGGCATAGAGGGGACTGCTTTAGACTGGATCACGTCCTACCTTCGAAACAGAACTAAGGTCATCCATACCCCACCTTTCTCGTCCAAACTGTACTCCACAAAGGCTGGGGTCCCTCAAGGCTCTATCATCTCGCCCATGCTTTTCAACATCTACATGAAGTCATTACCGGTACTGATCAATCAATTTCAACTCACGTGCTATAACTATGCAGATGACATGCAAATACTCCTTCAACTGCAATGCCCCAAAGACATTGGAAACTCGCCAATTTTCAGTTGTCTCAGAGTCGTGGATCAATGGATGACTTGGAGCCATCTCAAATTGAATGTTTCCAAAACAGAAATACTCACATGTGGCGATTGGAAACATTATGACCCGCTTGCCGCCTGGCCTGATGAACTGGGATCACCGCCTAAAGTATCAAAGGAAGTAAGAAACCTTGGAATGACCATGGACTCCAAGCTTTCAATAAATGCCCAAGTGGAACAAACTAGCAAGATCAAGCTTTGTTACTATAAAAACTCTGCGACAAATCTTTCCCCATTTGGGATTTCCACACAAGGTCCAAGCTACCATCTCCCTTGTTCTGTCTAAACTCGAATACGCCAATAGCCTCTACCACGGATCACCTTTAACGACTATGAAAAGACTACAACGGATTCAGAACTCAGCTGCCAGACTACTCTTGCATATCAAACCGCAAGACCAAATCTTCCCTTACTTGAAAGCCCTGCATTGGTTACCGGTTGCCAGAAGATCCACGTTCAAGCTGCTTTGTATCACCCACAAAGCCATACATGGAATGGGACCGCTCTTCATCAGGAATAAAATCACCAAACACATTCATCATAGGAACCTCCGCTCTAGAGTGGCACCTTGCCTCAAAATCCCAAGATACAAGAAAAAAAACCATGGGTTGCACATCCTTCTCTGTTCAAGCAGCCAAAATATGGAACTCTTTACCCCCAACATAAGATCCACCGACAACCACCTTATCTTCAGAAAACTACTCAAGAATTGTCTCTTCCCCACATAAGCACCATACACAAACAGAAATATACAGCATATCCCTCTGTATATAAGCATTTATTTGTACTATAAATATGTTCCTATATATGTGTATTGCTTTGTATAAACATGTAGAATAATTATGTTTAAAAAAAAAAATAATAAACACATTTTTAAGTACAGCACTTGAAAACTAGAGTTTATCGAATGCATCTTTAATCTAATTATACTTACTTCCTTTATGAATCTATATACCTTCCATGTACTTGGATCTATATATTTATTACTTTCCACCCTATTTCTTACCCTATACCTCTATCAATATCTTTAATCTACATATACTTACTTCCTTTATGCATCTATAAACTTCCCATGTACTTATGGATCTATATATTTATTACTTTCTTCTAATTCAGCATATCCAATGCACTACCCTATTTCTCACCCTACACCTCTCTCAATATATCTTCTACCTCAACTCTCTGACTCATCTCAAACCTCTTTCTACTACTCTTTCCAATGCACTAGCCTATTTCTCACCCTATACCTCTATCAATATATCCATTACCTCCACTCTCTCATTCATCCCAAACCCCATACCACTACTATGATCCCCAAAAAAGCCCTTTCTAGACTCTCCCCTACTCTACCCCTCCTTGCACCATCTGATACGTCTTTTACTATACTGATCCCCCAAAACAAGCCTCTTCCCTCTGACTCTTCCCCTCCACATCCCTTTTTACTCATCTCAAGCCTCCCACTACTGCTATTACCTCCAAAAAAAAAAACGGTCTAAATCCTTCCCTCTTCTATCCCTCCAATATCATTTTCAATCAAAATAACAGACTAATATCCACCACTCAAATTACTTTCATATTTCACTATACTAATTCACCACTAATCCTTTATGGGTTCCAGAGTAGAGTGCTACTCGCTGAAAAAAGCTCTTCAACACCTCAATAGGGGAAGCAAGCACTATATAAATGTAAACCTTTTGCCCTCTTCTATCCCTCTATATACCTTCCATGTACTTGAATCTATATATTTATTACTTTCCACCCTATTTCTTACCCTATACCTCTATCAATATCTTTAATCTACATATACTTACTTCCTTTATGCATCTATAAACTTCCCATGTACTTATGGATCTATATATTTATTACTTTCTTCTAATTCAGCATATCCAATGCACTACCCTATTTCTCACCCTACACCTCTCTCAATATATCTTCTACCTCAACTCTCTGACTCATCTCAAACCTCTTTCTACTACTCTTTCCAATGCACTAGCCTATTTCTCACCCTATACCTCTATCAATATATCCATTACCTCCACTCTCTCATTCATCCCAAACCCCATACCACTACTATGATCCCCAAAATAGCCCTTTCTAGACTCTCCCCTACTCTACCCCTCCTTGCACCATCTGACACGTCTTTTACTATACTGATCCCCCAAAACAAGCCTCTTCCCTCTGACTCTTCCCCTCCACATCCCTTTTTACTCATCGCAAGCCTCCCACTACTGCTATGACCTCCAAAAAAAAAAAAAACGGTCTAAATCCTTCACTCTTCTATCCCTCCACTATCCTTCTCAATCCAAATAACTGACTAATATCCACCACTCAAATTACTTTCATATTTCACTATACTAATTCAACACTAATCCTTATGGGTTCCGGAGTAGCGTGCTACTCACCAAGAAAGTGCTTCAACACCCCATTAGGGGTAACAAGCGCTTTATAAATGCAAACCTTTTTTCCCTCTTCTATCCCTCTGCTACCCATCGTAATCCAAATAACTGACTAACATATCCACCACTCAAATTACTTTCATATTTCACTAAACTAATTCAACACTAATCCTTTAATAGGCTCCGGAGTAGCGTGCTACTCGCCAAAAAAAGCGCTTCAATACCCCATCAGGGGTAACAAGCGCTATATAAATGCAAACCTTTTTCCCTCTTCTATCCCTCTGCTATCCTTCTCAATCCAAATAACTGACTAATATCCACCACTCAAATTACTTTCATATTTCACTATACTAATTCACCACTAATCCTTATGGGTTCCAGAGTAGCGTGCTACTCACCAACAAAGTGCTTCAACACCCCATTAGGGGTAACAAGCGCTATATAAATGCAAACCTTTTTTCCCTCTTCTATCCCTCCGCTATCATTCTCAATCCAAATAACTGCATAATATCCACCACTAAAATTACTTTCATATTTCACTATACTAATTCACCACTAATCCTTTATGTGTTCCGGAGTAGAGTGCTACTCGCCGAAAAAAATGCTTCAACAACCCATCAGGGGTAACAAGCGCTATATAAATGCAAACCTTTTTCCCTCTTCTATCCCTCTGTTATCATTCTGAATCCAAATAACTGACTAACCTATCCACCACTCAAATTACTTTCATATTTCACTATACTAATTCAACACTAATCCTTTATGGGTTCCGGAGTAGCGTGCTACTCGCTGAAAAAGCACTTTGACGCCTCGTCAGGGGTAGTAAGCGCTATATAAATGCAATTACAATACAATAACCAAGTAAAAGCACGCCCAGAAACACAATATGCGATTTCGCAAAATTGAACGTGTAGCCAAGAGCAGCGAATTGTATGATGATGCGATCCACTCGTGCAAAATGAGGATTTAATTCATCATCTGTCAGGTAAATGTCATCTACATAAGGAAAGCATCAGGATCAATATCATGCAAAAGGGACACAATACGTGCTGCAAAGCCCCGGGGGCTATTCTTATACCCCATGGACAGTCTTGCGTATTGTCTCTGGCGACCGAGGGTGCTGAACGCGGACAAGTCCCGGCTCTCAAGAGCCACGCTATGACTGAAACATCAATTCGAAATATCTAGTGTTATTTTTAACCTTTTACGCACTATATTATTCATTAAAGCTGTACTATGCGTGTTTTGCACTGCAAAAGTACGTTTATGACTATTCAAATGTCCATAATCTAAAACTATGCGATAGGAACCATCAGGCTTTAAAACAGGAAAACGCGGATTATTCATGGCAGAGACACAGGGTTCAACTACACCCTGATATTCTAATTGAGTAAGAACCTCTTTTACGGACGCTTTAGCGTCACGTTTGATTGGATATTGAGGCTGCGGCTGAGGAGTAGAACGTATTGGAACAACATGTAAAGGAGAATCCTTATCCCAACCAGCCTGGTTGCGGTATAAGGCAGGGGCCAAAGCAAGAGCCCATTCAGAAGCATGAGCATGCTTAGTTTTATCAGGGACGAATTGCGAAAAGGAAGTTATGATCACATCCTCACCTCGAGGACACGCTAGAACAAACGGGGGAGGCCAGTCGACCTCTGCCAGCAAAATTTCATAAGAAGAAGTCAAGTTCTCCCAAAAAAAAGCAGCGTGGAGCGTTTAATGTCACCTTCAATTTGAATGTTGACACAGTAAAGTATATCAGGTGGAGCCACAAGGATGTCCGTGGTTTCAATAGTTCACCTCCAGAAATGGGTGGAGTGTCTGGCACACCAAGGTACCTTCCGCCACTCTGTCAAGGAGAGTCAAGGAGGCTTCTCACCATCTGGGGCATATTTTGCTGTTAAAGCTGAAAGAGCACTGCAGGTCTCACTTGGGTTGTGCGGACTCGCCCTGCTTGCAAACTTTCTGTCCTCCTCGGTCGTACTGTTGATCAGACGATTCCTGAAAGGAACGATGAGAACGAGGATCCGGAACCTAAAACCTCGCAGGAGTTTTAATTTTAGAGCGATCACGTCAATTACATCTACGTTCAGAAGCGTCAGGTGGCAGTGACCCTCCATGAGACCTAGGCTTCAGTTGCTGCTTAGATTTATCCCATGTCTTTTTAGGGAAGACAGGACAACCCTCCTTTTCAGGAGGGGGCTTACCTTGAGATCGAGTAGACGGTCTGACCTAAGGATGTATAAACATCTGCAATAATAATTGGCAACTGACGTTCCCGGTCAATGTCCGCTACAGCTGAAAGGCTTTGACGTACCATCAAGGATGCTGCTTCACCTTTAACATTAGAAATAATTATTTTGGAGACTTCGGGAAAAATACCCATTAGCTTCATCCCCAAATCAAGGGCAGGACTGCCCCATGTTCGTTCTGTACGTGTTTCAGAATGTTTGAAAGAACTCTCATCGAGGTGGTGCCATAAAAGTGTATACACTGAGGCAAACACCATCCCCCATGTGTTGCAGTCAGCCAAGAGTGGAATCAGACCACTAGGCAAGCACATAGAAGGATCCTATCTTTCTCCACAGGAACCGTATGAGGAAAAACAGAATCAAGCTGATCAGTTTTCTGAGCAATCCAAAAGGGAAAGTCCTCACGATTCTGAGGACATTTGCCCATGACAGAATTAATAAAACAAGACCCCCACTGTTGCTCAGCTTACACAGGTAGCGCAGCCCCAGGTGGAGCCGGGAGAAAGGCACGGGCAACAAATTGGATCAGGTGTCTATAGAGGAGAACAACCTGAGCATACAGCAAACGTACTTCCACCAAATTGGCATTGAGATCATAAGGTATGGTGTAAAACCGGCCAACACAGGCCCCAAGTGGCCCTGTCAATACTTAAGGGGCCCATTCAAACAGTAGCAATAGGATGGGGTAGGGAGCCATTAAACCAAATCTGGTGCTCCCCGGCCATAAGAGGAACCTCAACAACTGCATAAGGGCGATAAGCTACCAGAACAGCAGCAGCTGTGCAAGCATGAAAAGAATTATCATTCGCATCCATAGCGGGAAACGTAACCCAGGAGTAAAACACTTTGAACCAGTACGCAGAATCCGCCTCGACTACAAAAACAACCGGAGGACCCGCATTGGGGACTCCATGCTGCAACAAATGTTGAGTAACCGCAGTGCAGCAATGAGCTGGAATCACAGCCGGTTGAGCCATTAAGCAGAAAAAAGGCATTCAAACAGTAGCACTTAAACTGGTCAAAAACCTTTTAAAATTCAAGCTTGAAAAACCTACAATAGGTAATCCCTACAAACTGAGGAGGCAAAGCCCTCCCACCATGGACGTGTCCGGCAAACGGTGTGAGGGTATTGTGGATAAGCACAAGCGCTACTCAGGGGGCCTGTGAATAAGTACCAGACCAAACGTTGGCCGCCATGTTGCAGGGATTCTGTGGAGTCACAGAACTATGCTTGGGATCATGGAACCTTAGTAGGCAGGAACTGAGTCATCCTACCACCTGAGTACCCATGAGTCTGGGACCGACTAGCTATAGTGTCTCACTTGCCTTCCTACTCACTCACAGAGGAATAAGTGATTAGACACCAAAGAACCCAACACTCCCAACCCTCTCAAGAATCGCGGTTGCAGGACACACCCTTTTGCTCTCACACTCGTACTAGTCCACAATACGATCTGACAGAGACACAAGAAAAGTTTAAAATGCTTATTTTAACTATTGTGCTCTAGTATGCAGTATACGTGCCACAATAAGTAAGCCTTACATAAATACGGTCAGCATAGTAAGTAGTCCCTAAATCCTAAAAGGAGCTGTCATTATATATAAAGACAGGGCAGCCTAACCTCCCTCCCCTTCTACAGAAGCAAAATGATTATATATCAGAAGATCTCTGGGTGTTGGCAGCAGACACCGTACCTTAGCATGCACAGATGAAAGTTCTACATCTCAGGTGAGGTCACGATTTCTTCCCTGGAAAGATCCCTCTCCAAGTGTGTTGTAACCTATTCTGTGCATAGCTATATGACAAAGTAGGTGTTCCCAAACAACAGCTGCATTTGTTTGTTTTGTCTAGGTGATGAGGCCTGACCAGAACAAAATAACAAGGGGCATTGTTGTTTGACCTTGTCCACGGTGTGCAGACTAAATCCCAGGAAAGGACAGAATACGAAAACAACAGCAGGTTCAGTGTGAAAAGTGCAGTGTGGCACAAAGCAAAATATTCTTGTATAGTAACGTGTGCAAAGCAGAGGGCAGTCTGCAATGTGCTCATGCTAACATAGGAAAAATGACAATGGGCCTGCATGGGACATATGACACATTGGGTGGTGAGGCATACTTTAAAAGACAGTAACACAAATATTATTGTCGAGTGTTTGATACAGCACACACTTGAGTACAAATATTGTCAATTATTTAATATAACAACGACAAAGATAATTTGCAGATAATATTTTTATTAACAATGAGATAATGTACACAGAACCGTATTGTGTTTCGAGGAGTCATAATGACACCACTATACAGAATCCCAAATATTACATTGGTCGGAGGATGTGGGCATTGCTATCGTTGAACTACAGCTGTGCAGTCCTTTTTCCCACATGTTTAAATACCTAATTGCAGAACATTCCTAAAGAAAAAAACCACCTCATAACCCCATTCAATTTCAATTTTTGAATTTATTTCAAAGAGAACATAGTTAATTAAAAACATTGCACATTCCTACGACTTGTCTGCTAAAACCTAGCACACATTTTAAAGATCAAACAGTAAAACCATGTGCAAATTTACAAAATTAGCAAGAAACCTGTAAGGAAAGACACACTAATATACAAAAAGTACTTAACGTATGTGTATAATCTCTTTGGTAGCTGGCTATTGAGTAATAACGTAACAGTGCTTATCTATATAGTCTAATTTCGAGCAAACGTTCAAGACACAAATTTATAAAACTGAAGTGATTGAACATACAATGTGATCTCTTTCCTATCCGGCTAATCGGAGCCAAAGTGACAGTACATATCTATACAGTCTCTTTTCTGACAGACGATCTTGAGGATATTCATGGTGGTTATGTTTTTTATAATCACACAACAGAAAGGGACTAGAGATTGATCCTTCCCTAACTCTCCCAAAGACAATGAACCTCACAAAAAGGGAAGGACTATTGCGGCCTCCAGAAAGGGGAAGCACAGCAAGAAAAAAGGGGGTGTTGGAGAAACCTAAAGGTCAACCCTTAGGGTTGTTAAAATTCCCTTTACCCACTAATAGTGGCATGCTTCATCATAGGGCCGCAACACAACCTGGCTCAGACCAACACTCAGGGTGAAGCATATGTTTTCAAAAAAGTTAATCAGAAAAGATTATTTTTGTGAAGGATTCCTTGCTGTGCTGTCACTTTGCTGGAAATGTTTTTTCCCAGTAGATTTTTCCTTTACACTGAAAATGGCCAAAATTTTGACAAGCCATACATTTAGTTGGGTGTGCTCTGGGTTAAGTGCTGTAATAAGGGCTTGCCTACAAGATCTTATCCTTTTTTGTTTGAGAATCCTTCTTAACAGTTCTCTTCATTCAAATAACATGGTGGGACAGATACAAAGGATATGATTCATAACCCAAATCAACAATACTCCATTCCTTTCACATTGTCATCATTGGGGGCCTTGCCCCCAAAACATACACTTCTGGCTACAGCCCTGAACTAATTAACCAAATAAAAGTACTTCAGTAGGGTAGACGTTTTCGCCAAACTGGGGAGTCTTCTCAGTAAATATATATATATTCACTGAAAAAACCAAAGGTTACAGGGACATTATGGTTAGGCTCAGGTTTACTCGTACAAAACCAGTGAAATTCAGCAGTTATAGTTAGCTCAGCTAACTATAACTCACACCCTCACAATGCAATGCTTTTGACCTCACACTGCTTATGACATGGTCAGTGACATCACTGATGACATCACCCAGTGACTGTGACTGTTTTTTAAAAGTTTATGAGTTTAAAATATATATACCAAGGTGTATTGGTGAATCCATGGGTGTAATAGTGCCTGTATGGAAGATTTAGTGGGTGTATGACTGATTGTATAAGTGAGTGACTAGGTGTCTCAGTGAATGTATATGTGAATGACTGGTTGTGTAAATGCCTGTATCAGTCTGTCAGTTGGTGTCTAAGTGACTGTATGCGATACAAAAGGGGATGATGGACGGAACGTTTGAGCCAATCAAACACTCACCCCCAGTCAACTGATCTGGGTTTAATCCATCATCATTCTTTAGCTCACTCCACCACCCCAGTTCAGACATGGCCATATGCAAATCAGTCTGACCCTGTGCCTCATGGGAACAGTCCAGCCCGAACTGCCAAGCCATGTCTTCCCTGGACCGGAAACAAGCATCCTAGGACCGGTTTCTGGCATTCCAGCCGTCATCAGCCAGGCTTGCTTGAATCCAGTGGCAAAGTGAGCAAGGGACCCACGTCTGGGCATACCCCCGCCAACTTAGGGCGAACAAAGCGATACAAAGGGGATGATGGACGGAACGTTTGAGCCAATCAAACACTCACCCCCAGTCAACTGATCTGGGTTTAATCCATCATCATTCTTTAGCTCACTCCACCACCCCAGTTCAGACATGGCCATATGCAAATCAGTCTGACCCTGTGCCTCATGGGAACAGTCCAGCCCAAACTGCCAAGCCATGTCTTCCCTGGACCGGAAACAAGCATCCTAGGACCGGTTTCTGGCATTCCAGCCGTCATCAGCCAGGCTTGCTTGAATCCAGTGGCAAAGTGAGCAAGGGACCCACGTCTGGGCATACCCCCGCCAACTTAGGGCGAACAAGCGATACAAAAGGGGATGATGGACGGAACGTTTGAGCCAATCAAACACTCACCCCCAGTCAACTGATCTGGGTTTAATCCATCATCATTCTTTAGCTCACTCCACCACCCCAGTTCAGACATGGCCATATGCAAATCAGTCTGACCCTGTGCCTCATGGGAAGAGTCCAGCCCGAACTGCCAAGCCATGTCTTCCCTGGACCGGAAACAAGCATCCTAGGACCGGTTTCTGGCATTCCAGCCGTCATCAGCCAGGCTTGCTTGAATCCAGTGGCAAAGTGAGCAAGGGACCCACGTCTGGGCATACCCCCGCCAACTTAGGGCGAACAAAGCGATACAAAGGGGATGATGGACGGAACGTTTGAGCCAATCAAACACTCACCCCCAGTCAACTGATCTGGGTTTAATCCATCATCATTCTTTAGCTCACTCCACCACCCCAGTTCAGACATGGCCATATGCAAATCAGTCTGACCCTGTGCCTCATGGGAACAGTCCAGCCCGAACTGCCAAGCCATGTCTTCCCTGGACCGGAAACAAGCATCCTAGGACCGGTTTCTGGCATTCCAGCCGTCATCAGCCAGGCTTGCTTGAATCCAGTGGCAAAGTGAGCAAGGGACCCACGTCTGGGCATACCCCGCCAACTTAGGGCGAACAAAGCAATACAAAAGGGGATGATGGACGGAACGTTTGAGCCAATCAAACACTCACCCCCAGTCAACTGATCTGGGTTTAATCCTTCATCATTCTTTAGCTCACTCCACCACCCCAGTTCAGACATGGCCATATGCAAATCAGTCTGACCCTGTGCCTCATGGGAACAGTCCAGCCCGAACTGCCAAGCCATGTCTTCCCTGGACCGGAAACAAGCATCCTAGGACCAGTTTCTGGCATTCCAGCCGTCATCAGCCAGGCTTGCTTGAATCCAGTGGCAAAGTGAGCAAGGGACCCACGTCTGGGCATACCCCGCCAACTTAGGGCGAACAAAGCGATACAAAAGGGGATGATGGACGGAACGTTTGAGCCAATCAAACACTCACCCCAGTCAACTGATCTGGGTTTAATCCATCATCATTCTTTAGCTCACTCCACCACCCCAGTTCAGACATGGCCATATGCAAATCAGTCTGACCCTGTGCCTCATGGGAACAGTCCAGCCCGAACTGCCAAGCCATGTCTTCCCTGGACCGGAAACAAGCATCCTAGGACCGGTTTCTGGCATTCCAGCCGTCATCAGCCAGGCTTGCTTGAATCCAGTGGCAAAGTGAGCAAGGGACCCACGTCTGGGCATACCCCCGCCAACTTAGGGCGAACAAAGCGATACAAAAGGGGATGATGGACGGAACGTTTGAGCCAATATGGCAATGTCTGAACTGGGGTGGTGGAGTGAGCTAAAGAATGATGATGGATTAAACCCAGATCCGTCCATCATCCCCTTTTGTATCGCTTTGTTCGCCCTAAGTTGGCGGGGGTATGCCCAGACGTGGGTCCCTTGCTCACTTTGACACTGGATTCAAGCAAGCCTGGCTGATGATGGCTGGAATGCCAGAAACCAGTCCTAGGATGCTTGTTTCCGGTCCAGGAAGACATGGCTTGGCAGTTCGGGCTGGACTGTTCCCATGAGGCACAGGGTCAGACTGATTTGCATATGGCCATGTCTGAACTGGGGTGGTGGAGTGAGCTAAAGAATGATGATGGATTAAACCCAGATCAGTTGACTGGGGGTGAGTGTTTGATTGGCTCAAGCGTTCCGTCCATCATCCCCTTTGTATCGCTTTGTTCGCCCTAAGTTGGCGGGGGTATGCCCAGACGTGGGTCCCTTGCTCACTTTGCCTCTGGATTCAAGCAAGCCTGGCTGATGACGGCTGGAATGCCAGAAACCGGTCCTAGGATGCTTGTTTCCGGTCCAGGGAAGACATGGCTTGGCAGTTCGGGCTGGACTGTTCCCATGAGGCACAGGGTCAGACTGATTTGCATATGGCCATGTCTGAACTGGGGTGGTGGAGTGAGCTAAAGAATGATGATGGATTAAACCCAGATCAGTTGACTGGGGGTGAGTGTTTGATTGGCTCAAACGTTCCGTCCATCATCCCCTTTTGTATCGCTTTGTTCGCCCTAAGTTGGCGGTATGCCCAGACGTGGGTCCCTTGCTCACTTTGCCACTGGATTCAAGCAAGCCTGGCTGATGACGGCTGGAATGCCAGAAACCGGTCCTAGGATGCTTGTTTCCGGTCCAGGGAAGACATGGCTTGGCAGTTCGGGCTGGACTGTTCCCATGAGGCACAGGGTCAGACTGATTTGCATATGGCCATGTCTGAACTGGGGTGGTGGAGTGAGCTAAAGAATGATGATGGATTAAACCCAGATCAGTTGACTGGGGGTGAGTGTTTGATTGGCTCAAGCGTTCCGTCCATCATCCCCTTTTGTATCGCTTGTTCGCCCTAAGTTGGCGGGGGTATGCCCAGACGTGGGTCCCTTGCTCACTTTGCCACTGGATTCAAGCAAGCCTGGCTGATGACGGCTGGAATGCCAGAAACCGGTCCTAGGATGCTTGTTTCCGGTCCAGGGAAGACATGGCTTGGCAGTTCGGGCTGGACTGTTCCCATGAGGCACAGGGTCAGACTGATTTGCATATGGCCATGTCTGAACTGGGGTGGTGGAGTGAGCTAAAGAATGATGATGGATTAAACCCAGATCAGTTGACTGGGGGTGAGTGTTTGATTGGCTCAAGCGTTCAGTCCATCATCCCCTTTTGTATCGCTTTGTTCGCCCTAAGTTGGCGGGAGTATGCCCAGACGTGGGTCCCTTGCTCACTTTGCCACTGGATTCAAGCAAGCCTGGCTGATGACGGCTGGAATGCCAGAAACCGGTCCTAGGATGCTTGTTTCCGGTACAGGGAAGACATGGCTTGGCAGTTCGGGCTGGACTGTTCCCATGAGGCACAGGGTCAGACTGATTTGCATATGGCCATGTCTGAACTGGGGTGTTGTAGTGAGCTAAAGAATGATGATGGATTAAACCCAGATCAGTTGACTGGGGGTGAGTGTTTGTTGGCTCAAACGTTCCATCCATCATCCCCTTTTGTATCGCTTTGTTCGCCCTAAGTTGGCGGGGGTATGCCCAGACGTGGGTCCCTTGCTCACTTTGCCACTGGATTCAAGCAAGCCTGGCTGATGACGGCTGGAATGCCAGAAACCGGTCCTAGGATGCTTGTTTCCGGTCCAGGGAAGACATGGCTTGGCAAGTTCGGGCTGGACTGTTCCCATGAGGCACAGGGTCAGACTGATTTGCATATGGCCATGTCTGAACTGGGGTGGTGGAGTGAGCTAAAGAATGATGATGGATTAAACCCAGATCAGTTGACTGGGGGTGAGTGTTTGATTGGCTCAAACGTTCCGTCCATCATCCCCTTTTGTATCGCTTTGTTCGCCCTAAGTTGGCGGGGGTATGCCCAGACGTGGGTCCCTTGCTCACTTTGCCACTGGATTCAAGCAAGCCTGGCTGATGACGGCTGGAATGCCAGAAACCGGTCCTAGGATGCTTGTTTCCGGTCCAGGGAAGACATGGCTTGGCAGTTCGGGCTGGACTGTTCCCATGAGGCACAGGGTCAGACTGATTTGCATATGGCCATGTCTGAACTGGGGTGGTGGAGTGAGCTAAAGAATGATGATGGATTAAACCCAGATCAGTTGACTGGGGGTGAGTGTTTGATTGGCTCAAGCGTTCCGTCCATCATCCCCTTTTGTATCGCTTTGTTCGCCCTAAGTTGGCGGGGGTATGCCCAGACGTGGGTCCCTTGCTCACTTTGCCACTGGATTCAAGCAAGCCTGGCCGATGACGGCTGGAATGCCAGAAACCGGTCCTAGGATGCTTCTTTCCGGTCCAGGGAAGACATGGCTTGGCAGTTCGGGCTGGACTGTTCCCATGAGGCACAGGGTCAGACTGATTTGCATATGGCAATGTCTGAACTGGGGTGATGGAGTGAGCTAAAGAATGATGATGGATTAAACCCAGATCAGTTGACTGGGGGTGAGTGTTTGATTGGCTCAAACGTTCCGTCCATCATCCCCTTTTGTATCGCTTTCTTCGCCCTAAGTTGGCGGGGGTATGCCCAGACGTGGGTCCCTTGCTCACTTTGCCACTGGATTCAAGCAAGCCTGGCTGATGACAGCTGGAATGCCAGAAACCGGTCCTAGGATGCTTGTTTCCGGTCCAGGGACGACATGGCTTGGCAGTTCGGGCTGGACTGTTCCCATGAGGCACAGGGTCAGACTGATTTGCATATGGCCATGTCTGAACTGGGGTGGTGGAGTGAGCTAAAGAATGATGATGGATTAAACCCAGATCAGTTGACTGGGGGTGAGTGTTTGATTGACTCAAACGTTCCGTCCATCATCCCCTTTTGTATCGCTTTGTTCGCCCTAAGTTGGCGGGGTATGCCCAGACGTGGGTCCCTTGCTCACTTTGCCACTGGATTCAAGCAAGCCTGGCTGATGACGGCTGGAATGCCAGAAACCGGTCCTAGGATGCTTGTTTCCGGTCCAGGGAAGACATGGCTTGGCAGTTCGGGCTGGACTGTTCCCATGAGGCACAGGGTCAGACTGATTTGCATATGGCCATGTCTGAACTGGGGTGGTGGAGTGAGCTAAAGAATGATGATGGATTAAACCCAGATCAGTTGACTGGGGGTGAGTGTTTGATTGGCTCAAGCGTTCCGTCCATCATCCCCTTTTGTATCGCTTTGTTCGCCCTAAGTTGGCGGGGGTATGCCCAGACGTGGGTCCCTTGCTCACTTTGCCACTGGATTCAAGCAAGCCTGGCTGATGACGGCTGGAATGCCAGAAACCGGTCCTAGGATGCTTGTTTCCGGTCCAGGGAAGACATGGCTTGGCAGTTCGGGCTGGACTGTTCCCATGAGGCACAGGGTCAGACTGATTTGCATATGGCCATGTCTGAACTGGGGTGGTGGAGTGAGCTAAAGAATGATGATGGATTAAACCCAGATCAGTTGACTGGGGGTGAGTGTTTGATTGGCTCAAACGTTCCGTCCATCATCCCCTTTTGTAACGCTTTGTTCGCTCTAAGTTGGCGGGGGTATGCCCAGACGTGGGTCCCTTGCTCACTTTGCCACTGGATTCAAGCAAGCCTGGCTGATGACGGCTGGAATGCCAGAAACCGGTCCTAGGACGCTTGTTTCCTGTCCAGGGAAGACATGGCTTGGCAGTTCGGGCTGGACTGTTCCCATGAGGCACAGGGTCAGACTGATTTGCATATGTCCATGTCTGAACTGGGGTGGTGGAGTGAGCTAAAGAATGATGATGGATTAAACCCAGATCAGTTGACTGGGGGTGAGTGTTTGATTGGCTCAAGCGTTCCGTCCATCATCCCCTTTTGTATCGCTTTGTTCGCCCTAAGTTGGCGGGGGTATGCCCAGACGTGGGTCCCTTGCTCACTTTGCCACTGGATTCAAGCAAGCCTGGCTGATGACGGCTGGAATGCCAGAAACCGGTCCTAGGATGCTTGTTTCCGGTCCAGGGAAGACATGGCTTGGCAGTTCGGGCTGGACTGTTCCCATGAGGCACAGGGTCAGACTGATTTGCATATGGCCATGTCTGAACTGGGGTGGTGGAGTGAGCTAAAGAATGATGATGGATTAAACCCAGATCAGTTGACTGGGGGTGAGTGTTTGATTGGCTCAAACGTTCCGTCCATCATCCCCTTTTGTATCGCTTTGTTCGCCCTAAGTTGGCGGGGGTATGCCCAGACGTGGGTCCCTTGCTCACTTTGCCACTGGATTCAAGCAAGCCTGGCTGATGACGGCTGGAATGCCAGAAACCGGTCCTAGGATGCTTGTTTCCGGTCCAGGGAAGACATGGCTTGGCAGTTCGGGCTGGACTGTTCCCATGAGGCACAGGGTCAGACTGATTTGCATATGGCCATGTCTGAACTGGGGTGGTGGAGTGAGCTAAAGAATGATGATGGATTAAACCCAGATCAGTTGACTGGGGGTGAGTGTTTGATTGGCTCAAGCGTTCCGTCCATCATCCCCTTTTGTATCGCTTTGTTCGCCCTAAGTTGGAGGGGGTATGCCCAGACGTGGGTCCGTTGCTCACTTTGCCACTGGATTCAAGCAAGCCTGGCTGATGACGGCTGGAATGCCAGAAACCGGTCCTAGGATGCTTGTTTCCGGTCCAGGAAGACATGGCTTGGCAGTTCGGGCTGGACTCTTCCCATGAGGCACAGGGTCAGACTGATTTGCATATGGCCATGTCTGAACTGGGGTGGTGGAGTGAGCTAAAGAATGATGATGGATTAAACCCAGATCAGTTGACTGGGGGTGAGTGTTTGATTGGCTCAAGCGTTCCGTCCATCATCCCCTTTTGTATCGCTTTGTTCGCCCTAAGTTGGCGGGGTATGCCCAGACGTGGGTCCCTTGCTCACTTTGCCACTGGATTCAAGCAAGCCTGGCTGATGACAGCTGGAATGCCAGAAACCGGTCCTAGGATGCTTGTTTCCGGTCCAGGGAAGACATGGCTTGGCAGTTCGGGCTGGACTGTTCCCATGAGGCACAGGGTCAGACTGATTTGCATATGGCCATGTCTGAACTGGGGTGGTGGAGTGAGCTAAAGAATGATGATGGATTAAACCCAGATCAGTTGACTGGGGGTGAGTGTTTGATTTGCTCAAGCGTTCCGTCCATCATCCCCTTTTGTATCGCTTTGTTCGCCCTAAGTTGGCGGGGGTATGCCCAGACGTGGGTCCCTTGCTCACTTTGCCACTGGATTCAAGCAAGCCTGGCTGATGACGGCTGGAATGCCAGAAACCGGTCCTAGGATGCTTGTTTCCGGTCCAGGGAAGACATGGCTTGGCAGTTCGGGCTGGACTGTTCCCATGAGGCACAGGGTCAGACTGATTTGCATATGGCCATGTCTGAACTGGGGTGGTGGAGTGAGCTAAAGAATGATGATGGATTAAACCCAGATCAGTTGACTGGGGGTGAGTGTTTGATTGGCTCAAACGTTCCGTCCATCATCCCCTTTTGTATCGCTAAGTGACTGTATGGTCGTGTGAGTGGGTACATAACTGGCTTTATCAGTGAATTATTGGTTTTCTGAGTACCTGTGTGGTTTTCTGAGTGTCTGTGTGGGTGGGTGAGGGTGGGTGTGACTGCCTGTATGGATGAGTGAGTGGGTGAGTCAGTGGATGTATGGGTTAGTGAGTGCATGTGTGAGGGGCTGTATGGGTGACTGAGTATGTGTATGGCTGTGTGATTGAATGAGTGGATGTGTCAGTGGTATATGGGTGAGTAACTGGGTATGTGAAAGGTGGTATAGGTGAGTGAAGGGGTATATGAGTGACTGTATGGGTGAGGGAGTGAATGTGAGAGTGGCTGTATGGATGAGTGTGTGTTTGTGTAAGTAACTGTATAGGTGAGTGAGTACATGTTAGTATCTGTATGAGTAAGTGAGTGGGTGTGTGTATGTATCTGTATTGGTGAGTAAGTAGCTATGTGATTGACTGTATGGGTGAGTGAGTAGGTGGTGAGTATCTCTATGGGTAACTGACTCAGTGTGTGAGTTGGCTGTATGGGTATATGAGTGGATATGTCAGTGGTTGTATTAGTGAGTGAGTGGGTGTATGAGAGGCTGTATGGGTGAGTGAGTGAGTGAGTGAGTGAGTGAGTGAGTGGATATGTGTAGATCTATGAATGAGTGAGTGTGTGTGTAAGTACTGGTCTGGATCTGTGAATGGTTGTGTAGGAGTGGGAGTGGGTGTATAAAAGGTTATATGGGGTGTGAGTGGGTGCGTCTGTGATTCTGTGGATGAAGTCATCAGTGATGTCATGTGAGATGTCATCAGTGATGTGACAGACCGTCATGAGTGATATAATATGTGAGATCATAAGCAGAGCATTGTGGGGTGTGAGTTATAGTTAGCGCAGCTTACTATAACTGCTGAATTTCATTGGTTTTGTATGAGTGAAACCTGAGCCTAACTATAACGTCCCTGTAACCTTTGATTTTTACGGTGAATTTCTACGTTTTTTTATTCCATTTCCTAACTATAACGGCCCTGTAACCTTTGTTTTTTTCAGTGAATTTCTAAGGTTTTTCAAAATCTGTTTCCAAACTATAACATCCCTGTAACCTTTAGTTTTTTAAGTGAGGTTCTATGGTTTTTTAACTAAGAGTCGTATTTGCAGAGTGGTGGAGAAAGGGGGAAAGCCTCTGACCACCTCTCAAGAATCCTGCTATCTCTGACTTACTGGAGGTAACAGGAGGGCTTGTTGGCCCCCAAGGACACTCTAGAGCCAAGGGGACTTCATCCCCCAACCAGCAGAGTGCCAGAAGGTGCGTTCAGAGAGTGGTGGAGAAAGGCGGTGTGGCCTCTGAAGTTCTCTCAGCAATTGCGCTCTGTGGGACTTACTGCAGGTAACAGGAGAGCTACTTGGCCCCCAAGGACCTTTTGGAGCCAAGGGGACTTCATCCCCCTACCAGCAGTGCACCACGAGGCGCGTTTGAAAAGTGGTGGAGAAAGGGGGCACGGCCTTCGAAGACATCTCAGCAATCCTGCTGTGTGGGACTTACTGGAGGTAACAGGAAGGCCTTTTGGCCCCCAAAGACCCTCTGGAGCCAAGGGGACTTCATCTCCCAACCAGCAGTGCACCAGGAGGTGCTTTTGCAGAGTGGTGGAGAAAGGGGGCGTAGCCTCCGCCGACATCTCAGCAATCCCACTGTGTGGTACTTACTGGAGGTAACAGGAGAGGTACATGGCCCCCAAGGACCCTCTGCAGCCAAGGGGACTTCATCCCTCAACCAGTTGTGCACCAGGTGGCACGTTTGCAGAGTGGTACAGAAAGGGGGCGGGGACTCCGGTGACTTACCGGTATGTTTATTTATTTATTTATTTCCTCATAACAGGACGGGGCTGTGTGGCCCCCTTTCCCTGAGCCAATTTTGACCTTGGGGACCCCATTCCCCATGGCCAAGCTATTTTGAATGAGGGAGGGGGCCAAGCGGCCTTCCACCCTGGACTGATTTCAGCTCCATGGACCCCCTTCCCCGGGGCCTGGACTTTTTAAAAACATTTAAGGGAGGGGGGAGCATGGCCCCACTCCCTGGACCGATTTCAGCCCCAGGGACCCCATCCTCCGCGGCCTGGCCACTTCTTTTGATTTTTTTAATTTTAAAGCTGGAGAGGGGGCTGTGTGGTCCCTCTCCCCGGGATGATTTCTGCCCCGAAAACCCCATCCCCCAGTGCCCGGCCATTTACAGATGGAGAAGGGGGGCCCCCCTTCCTGGGCCGAATTGGGCCCTGGGGACCCATCCCCCGGGGCCTGGCCATTTAAGGTGGGTGCCTCCAGGGCACCCACTCACCACAGGGACCATGACGGATACCCACCTCTTGCTGGAGACGGCATTGCTTTGACACAGATGGAGCTGCTAACATGCACCTCCCTCTCTGTCAAAGCAATTGTGCTCGCTTTCAGCAAGCGTGAGCATCTCACTGCTCTCGCTTGCTGAAAGCGAGCACAGTTTGCTATGGCTTGGCAGGAGTGGTGAAGCTCCCACCCAGCCATAGCAAACAGCTATATTCCAGGGGTAGGCACCCCGGGACATAGCAGGAGCCGGCCCCCAATAATAAAAGTTAAAGCCCCAGGGAGGTCGCGGCCCCCTGCATTTTTTATTGTAAAGACCCAGGGAGGTGGCTGTCCTCGGGGCTGGGATCCACCTCCCCGGGGTTTGGAGGGGGTCTGAGAGGCCCCCCATTTAATAAGTAAAAAAGCCCCAGGGAGGTGGTTGCCCCCAGGGCGCCGGAGTGCCGTGTAGGCACCCCCGCATAATTCAAAACAAAAACCCCGGGGAGGTGGTGGTCCCCGGGGTTTAATTAAACCCTAAGAGGGGGGCCTCATGCGCCCCCTCCTTTATTTTTCAAATGCCCCCAGGATTTGGCCCACCCGGGGTCTTCTTCTAAAAGACATGTGGGAGCCCATTTGTCTATTTTTTTTATAGATAGATAGATAGATAGATAGATAGATAGATAGATAGATAGATAGATAGATAGATAGACAGATAGACAGACAGACAGACAGACAGACAGACAGACAGACAGAGATATGGGAGGGTGAGAAAGAGGGCTAAATATTTTTTTAGGTGAAAATGAATGTAATTTATTTATGATTTTCGCATTATGTCCTATGGGGTTTAGTTTTAAGTCTCTGCAACCATTATTTTTTGTAGGAGGGTATTACAGCACCTGTGGGTGGTATGTGTGATGCTGGGCTTACTCTAAGTCTGAGCTGGAGACTTTTCTAGATGTAGTAGATTTAGAAGTGCAGTTTGTGAATAATATTGACCTTTCTCTTTTGTGTGTGGGTGTCTGTCCATCCCTAAACCCCTCCTTAACCCTCTCTTAACCCCTCCATATTCATCCCTACACCCCACCTATGTTGTAGTAAGTATTCCACAGTTTTCAATCCCTCTTCTTGTCCCTCCCACATTTGCTATTAAGTAGGAAATGTCCATGTGTGAGGATCTCCTGATAGAAAAGATAGGTGAGGTTGAGGTGGCGATTTTCACTTGTAGATTTGTGAATAGCATGTTGTAGTATTTTAGTATTTCTTTTATACTATGACTAAAGGTACTAAAAAAGGCAGTTTATGAACAGGCCCCATAGTTATAGCACGCTGTTTTTAAGTATAGATGTGTGTGCGTGTGAGTGTCTCTGTTATGATTGAAAGCTTTAGTTAAAGTCAAATGGTGGAAATTACAGTCAGGTTTTGCATGTTGTACGAATCAGTTAGTCTCCCTTGCTGCTTGAAAATGGACATTAGGGGAATTGGGGAGTATTCTTTTCCTGTAAGAGACTCTCAGATTCTAATTCATTAAATGTATTTTAATTTCGTAACACTGTGTTCAATTGTACCTCCCGTTCCATAGTTTTTGATTTTGTAAAAGTACCACTTTTCCTCTGCTGTGTTTGAGTTTGTGGCTCCAGCCAACATTCAAAGACGCAGTAATTGCTTTGTAGCTGCCCTCTCTTACCAAGGTCAACTAAGCAAAAGCAATAAAAAAAAAAAGTTCATTAGAGATGCTAAATTCGATGCTTATCATGCCAGAGGGCTAGCTGTGTCATTTTTTACTAAACGTTTTTTCGTCTACTTGTATTACATCCAAAATGCAGATCAAGCATGAATATAGGTTAAAACTTTTTACAACCTGGGTGGGTTTCGAAAAACAAATGTAAGTAACTTGACTTCACATTATGACAACCTCACAGTGTGTCTGGTGCAGATGCCATATTGATGTCGGGCTCATGCCTGAAAGTTTTAGACCGAGAACTGCCCATATGTTCACGAAAAACAAAAATCCATAAATGCATCATGAATATGGAACACTTAGATTGCCATATAATACACCGACGAAACTGGATGAGGTTTCAAATGTGATGTGTGTGATTAAAGGTCTTACATCAAAACTCAAATATGGGTATTAACATAATGACCGCGAAAATATTTCACTTCCCACATGCTTTATGTATAATTTTGCACCGCGTGTCTAATAATGTATATAGAATAGAATAAATGCAGATATTGCGTCATTTATCAGCATATGCCATCAAAGGCAGTTAGCTGACCCAAAGGCCACGGAGTCGCCTTTGTCCATACTGATGAAGTCTTTAAATTGGAGTTTCATGATAACTAGTAAAAAGTTCCCCCTGTGTTTGTGTGTTCCATCACCCGGTGAAAGGGCCAAGGACAGCTGCACCCATTCTCCCCAATTAGTCAAGGTCAGGCGCTGCACACAGTGGACATTCGCTATTTGTCAAGAAGACAATGGAAGGGGTCCTGTCGGGCCTGGCCAGCAATGGCTGACGGCCAAACTCATTCAGTCTTTGGAAACATTAGGCCTGCTCCTTCTTTGTCCATCAGACGGAGGCCTGTCCCCTCGGACAAATCGAGCGTACTCGCTAATGTGCAGAAGCAACTGCGCAACCCCCTAATCATGTTTTAACGGTTCAAAGCATATGTTCCTTGGCGCTAACTCATTCCAAGGGCACTAGCAAATGTTTCACTTTAACAACTGACCAAAAAACAGAAACAACATTTTACTCAACTCCTACTCAGGTGTAGTGCCGTACAGATATTTACTCATGCAAACAGGCTCGAGTTGAATTTGCAGAATGTAGGCATTTTAATCAATTGTGGAAATTAGGCCTTGTGTTTTTAGTTGTAAATATGACTCAGTTGCTTTGGTGGCCTGCTGAGCACAAGTGCATTTCAGAATCTCTTTAATGTAGATGGCTACTGCAGAGCTGTAAATTCTTAACATGGCTCCACAGCATTTCCTCTTGGTATATAATTATAAATACGACACAATAGTTTCATCAGCCGGAGCTCGGAAATGCAGCACCCAAGAATGGCTAACCAACGCGTTAACATGTGTGTGTGGTTTCTGGAGTTAGTTCCTCATAGAAGCTTATCTTCCATCAGTCTGACTAGTCGTCTTCTACTTGAATTCCCTGAAATTTGCAGGCATTTGGTATAAGGCTGCAGCTTGTCTGGCAGTTACGCGCCTTCAGAGTATTTTAATGATATCAGATATGTTATTGTTTACAGTTATGTCACTGACATGCATCATTTTGATTCACTGAAACGTCGCTGCTGCACAATTTATATATAACCTGTTGTATTTTGATCGGGGGTGTAATTTAGGGATGCTGCTGATTTGCTCAAATTAAATTTACATTCTGATGTCCCTAATTTGAATAGCCACGCGCTTGCGTATGTTATCAGTCAGTGTTTCCCACCATTCTGTAGCCTAGATTTTGCAAAACTATAATTTAAACAACATATAATGTTGATAAAGTTCAAAAGACTTCTGATGTTACATCTTGTGATGCCATCAGAGTGGTCAAATAGGGCGTGATGTCACTTCTGCCACCCACCCTTATGAATTCGGGGACAGCACTGATTTCTGCACCTATTGCATTCCATGTTTCATCAACCCTACGTTATAAATGGAAGGTACTTTGCACATGCTTATTGTGATTCGGGTCGATTGCTGCTCCCACGACAAACATTACTAAATCAGGCCCAGAGAGCAACAAAAGGCCACACAACCCAATTCAACGGTGTGGTACTAGAATATCATTGTTCAGCAATGGTGAGGTACCATAAAATAATTGTCAGAATATTGTATGGCATAAATAGTGTCATAACTACTGTCTACAAGAGCATCGCACCATTGAATTTAATAATAAAAAATCTACACTCAATAGAACAATATTTGTGTAAAGGATATTGAGGACTAAGGGGCAGATTTACAAGCCCCCTGCGCCACCAGTACGTCACTTTTCGTGACGTACTGGTGGCGCAAAGCTCCTCGATATTTACAAGGAGAGGAAAAGCCACCATGCGTGACTTTTCCTCTCCTTGTAAATACCGTCCCTTCACACGCAGCACTTTGCGTTGAAGGGGCGTTCCATGGGTGTTGCTGTGGGTGTTCCCACGCAACACCCATGGAGCAAGACACATCTCCAGATTTACGAGAAATCGTAAATCTGGAGATGCGTCTGAAAGCTACGCCACCCTAGAGGTGGCGTAGCGAGGCGCAACGTCCTCGTTTTTCCTCTTTCAATGCGTGCTGCATTCTACAGCATGCATTGAAAGAGGAAAAGCCTGTACTGATTGTTTTTGTGCAGAAAGGTGCCCCTTCCTGCACAAACACAATCTCCCCATGGCGCAGGCATCCTTGCACCATGGTGCAAGGGTGCCTGCGCCCGGCGCTTGGCAGCTGTTTGTGCGCCAGCGCAGGGGAGAGCACAGGAATGCGACATATTCTTGTAAATATGTCGCATTCCTGTGCTCTGAAAGTGCCGCAGCGTGGCGCAGCCAAAGGGCTTGCAGCGCCACGCTGCGGCACTTTCTTGTAGATCTGCCCCACAATATTTATGTCAGAGGCTATTGATGCATGAGATATTCTGACATAAACCCAATTCAATAGATCTCAGTTGCTTTATTACACTTAAATGGCCACTGAAATCACAGTCCCAGCTCAGCAGTTTAGGCATTAAAAAATGAAGGTTCCAGAGTATTCTGCCTATATGCCATACTTCGAAAGTCCTTCCTCAGAATAATTACAGGTGCTATTTTCACAATCAATAGAACTGGTTGTTATTCGGTAGATTTACTAAAACTCAGCACATTGCAGAAACGGTTTTTTTTTTATTCCCTGCAGCCAAGAAAAAGCCTGCACAGGATAATGACCTCACTCCTTGCAGGTGTTGAAACGGAGGCCAATAACATTACAGTCCTTAAACTGTGGAAGGTTGGGCCAAATGATTATCCGTTATCAGAAATCAGGTAACACATTGGTTTTGGCGGAAGATCACACATCTTGAATTTTTCATGTGCAACACATAAAAATAGAAATTTTTAAAATGCAAGTGCACATTCACTGACTGGGATTTGTTGAATTATTATGTATTAGTACAGTTCTCCGATGTATGTAAAGATGGTGATGGAACGCTTCACTTCAAAAGAAGTCTGAATTCCTTGTTGTGCAAGAACAGGTAATGTATGCGATTTGATAGCCCAAACATAGCTAGAATGCACTGGAATGCTGTGCACGAGAATCTCTTGGTAGATGTCACACTGGGAGAAAAGGGGTGGGGGCAAAATGGTTTAAGGGGCACTTAATAGAGCGTTCAATGGCCAGGCAGTCATATTGGAAGATTGTGCTTTAAGAGATGGGTTAACAGATCGTTTTCAGAACATGGGACATGCCTGACCTAAACATGGATGGACTTGTAGACCCTCAGTGCATAACAGGCCAAGGCCCTGGTATTCAAATGTCTCCTTGCATGTACGAGTCCCAGGCTGTGGGATTCTTGTGCTGCCAGTGTTGTTCGATTAGTTACAGAGCTTAATCTTGGTTGTCAGGTAGTGTTATGTTTTAGTTAGCTGCATATAGGTGAAGCGCCACATCTAAAATGTGATAGAGGCAGTGTTGGACCTGTACCTTTTCTCAGGGTTATCCCCAAACTTTTTGCCTTGATCCGCCTATTTTTCTGACCTTGTTTTTGTTGGCTTTAGGACTCTGGGCACTTTACCACTGATAATCCGTGCTAAAGTGCATGGGACCTCTCCTCTAAACATGGTATGACTGGTTTACACCTGTTTGGCATATTCGTTTTACTTGTAAGTCTCTTATAAAGGGGTATCCCATATGCCCAGGGCATTTAAATTAAATGCTATTAGTGGGCCTGCAGCACTGTTTGTGCCACCTATAGACATAGCCTTTCAAACCTGTCTCAGGCCTGCCATTGCTGGGCCTGTGGGCACAATATACTGCCTCTTTAACTTGGTATTTAAAACTGCTTGTCGAGCCTTAAACTCCCCTTTTATTACATACAGTTCACCCCTAAGGTAGGCCTTAGGTAGACCCATGGGCAGCATGCTGTGTAAGTAAAAGGTCACCTGCATGCGGCAGCGAGAGGCACGACTAAGTGGCATCCAACCCTTGATGAAAGTGTGACTACAGGGGGATGCTCCCACTTGCACTCCAGTTTCAGTGACTAATACAATGAAACTTGAATATCTGTGTATTTTCACACAGAAAGTGACAAGTAAGGTCATTATATAATATATTATGTATATTTTTTTATATATTTCCTTCAAACCAGTTAATTATTTGTTGAGGGGAGTTATAATAACGGGATCGCTAGTCCTCAGGAAGGCCAAACGACCCTTAGTGGGGTTGAAAAAGACAAAAACATGTCTACACGAAAGGCGGTAAGGAGAGATAAAAGGGTCCTAATTACCCCCTAGACCATCTTCACATTTAAAAATGTTTTGATCCTATCCAGGAAACCCACGATTAAAGATTTTGAAGGGTATTCCTGAGGTAGTTTTATGTTTTCACTTGGATTGTTTATTTATATGTAGTTTACTGCGAGGATCCCAACATTTTGTGTTGTCCTCCCTCTCCCTTTGCTTCAACCCAGGCGTTGTTATGCACGGGGATGTTGTAGCAGCCCTGTGATGAACCATGTCACTATTAGTGGGTGAGGGCAGTTTTTAACAAACCTTGCATTTTCCTGAGGGGGTGTGTTCTTTACACCAGCCTCTTTCTCCTTTTCCTCTTTTTGTGGGTACTTAAGTAAAAGGTAGGACATATGTCTTTATGTGTGGTATGTCCTGGTAGTGACCAACAGCCTATTTTATTTCTCACTGCTGTGAGGCCTACTCCTCTTATAGGCTAGCATTGGGAATTCCCTTATATATTTTTTAGTGTTAATTCCTGATGTGAAAGGAGTAGCCTTGCCATGTTTGGTATGTTTAGAATGGTAGTGCTAAATCCTATTTACTGGCGTAGTTGGGTTTTACATTACTATTTCAGAAATGTCACTTTTAGAAAGTGGGCATTTCTCTGTGCTTATGACTCTTTGTGCTTTGCAGCCTGACTCCAATCCACATCTAGGCCTGGGTGACAGCTACACTTGGTGCATACTTTCCAGACAGCCACCGCACAGGAAAGGCTGGATCTGACAGGGTTACATATACATTTATCTGCATCTGATGGTGCTCCTGGGCTGGGAGAGGGAGAGGGCATTCACACTTTACTTGTGTATAGGTTGTGTCCTGCCCTCGCAGAAAGGGCTGATTTACCCCCTACTGATGTCTGGAGCCAGGGCTGGGTTGAAAGGGACTGTTGCACACTTCTAAAGGTTTTTTTGAAGTCCCCCTTGTACAAAGACTTTTTTGAGAATAAGACAGGGGCTCTAATCCCATGTTTTTAGACACTGCATGGACTTGTAACCAGATGCTGCTGTCTCTACATGCTGCACCTTGCCAGAGGACTGCTGTGCTGCTAGGAGGAACCGTTATTTATACTATTTGCTTTGTTATGCTGGCCTGCTTGCCTGTTGGGCTGCTGAAGAGACTGCCACCTTGCAACCTGACTTGTGCACTGTCCTGCTGCCTGCTCCCTGCACATGCCCCACCAAGTGTGTTCTCCAAGGGCATGCTGGCTTGCCCCTTGTTGTTAGAAATCCCAGGGAAATAAAAGATTCCCTTGGCTACCCCTTCCGTAGGACTCTTCAGTTCAGCAATCCACAAAATCAAGCAACCCAGCATTTGATTCTGTGCAAGCACCCCGCTGTGGGTTTCTTCAGGATTGGTCATCCTGAATTGTGAAAAACGATCACTGTTGGCCGACCCCCCCCAGCTTTGAAGTGTAAATGTGGGGATCCTTCCGCACTGTGGTTCCCCCCTTTACAGATGGTGGATCATCCAGCCTTATCTAAGGACTGGCCAGTGCGGCCGGCCACCATTCAGGTGCTGCAATTATTACCCAGTGTGACTCCCTGAGGAAGTGCTGCGTTGCCAAGGGTGGACCGGGCCCAGGAGGTTCATGCCGGCAGGCCCCGCCCCTGGACTCAGCAGTGCAACAAGTGCCAACACGGGCCCCGCTTCTGAGGCCTGCCGACCTCTGTTTGTGCCCGAATAGGTCCCCAATATTAATATTGATAGAATCGATGTCAATGTTTATATTGATACACTCGTACATAAGAACGAAATCACATTTCTATCATCAAATTTGCCCGTCATGAATTCTCCATCAACCCCGACTTGGAAATACGTGAACAGGCAGGCTCTGCAACCCAGGCCTGAGGTTACTGATTGACAGGTCACAGGTGGGGTGGTACGTAGCCGGCAGACAAACACGCGAACAGGAAACTCGGGTCCATCCCCCGGATAAGTGCAGTGAGACCACAATGTTCCAAGAAAATTGGCCTCAATAAAGCATTCATGGCCAGAGGGGTGCGCACATTCCCAAAACACCATAACGTCAGATGCCACATTAAGTTAGGAGCACACAGCCAATCAGGATGCAGCACACACAGTGATGACATGCCCCTCATGCCGAACATCTGTATACATTACCCACTGGCCCACATTGTGTCCACACAAGGTTGAGGCCCACCTGCAATTGTCATCAGGGGCCCTATTTATTATGACTCCACAGACAAGGCCCTTATTCCAGTGGCGTAACAAAGGCCCCCGCAGCCCCTGCAGTGCAGGTGGGCCTCGCGCTCTAGGGCGCCCCCTCACCACAGTAACCTGGCCTGAGAGCTCCTGAGTCCAGAGGGAGGCTCACCTTGTACTTTGCAGGGGGCCCTCTAAAGTTTCGTTACGCTAGTGCCTCATTATTTTACCTAAAATAGATCACCGGAACTACTTTATGATACACTAAGAAATTTATACAACTGTTCAGATTGATTGCACTTTGAGACAGTCCTCAGACCCTCTTCTATAACTGTGCTCCGGGACAAAGTGTTTCATTAAACCAACTGTTCCTGTTTTGCCAAATGCCTCTTGTCTTTTGTTTTTTCAAGGTAAATTCATATTTGAGCAACAAGAGGACCTGGCAAACATCCCCCGCTCCTGCAAGGCACGGAGAGTGAGTGGGACCATGGGGGAAGGAGGCAAACTGCACCACGCCCTCAGTGGGTGACTTGTTGAAGGACCGAGCAGCCAGGAGGGACCGAAGGAGGCCTCTCCCGTCCACAATGGGCTGCCCCCCTTCCCGGGATGCAATTCTGAGAATCTCACCAGTGCTTCCCAGCGTTCTGCTGTCTTGGCACCGAGGAAGTCTGGTAATATATGCCATCTGAAGCGGGCATATATTTTGCTTATGTTTTCTTCAATAAAGGGCTCACCACCTCATTAACAAACCGAGAATACCACAAAGCCCTTAGGGCATGGACTTGTCCTGCATTTGACAAAGAGTTTACGGTATGGAGCGTAATAGGCATGCAGATGCGCTGTGCCCTACCGTTTCCTGATGCATCTGATGTCCTACTTTAAAAGTGCCTCCCTAGGGAAGTATTGGGGAGTATGTAAAGTGGTGTTTATGAAATGTCGGCTCTCTGCATCTCATGTGATACGTGACACCTACCTCATTTACAAAGTATTTATGGTTTTCTGGTGATATATGTTGATTCATGGGTTTTCTTTCTCTAAACAAACTGCTGCATTTCATGCCCTGATGTTATGTATGTTGTGTTGATTCTTGCATTGTCAGTATAACGATATACTATTTCATTAATTGCATAGTATGCACAGTATTTATGATTCATGCTATTTTGGTCTGCATTTATGTACAATATACTATATATTTTTTTTATATAATCCTGCGTGGAGTCTCTTTTGTGGTGTGTTCATTGTGTTTCTGTGTATGTGTTGCGAAAATGATTTACACATTGCCTCTGCTGATAAGCCTGACTGCTCTGCACCAAGCTGCCAGAGGGTGAGCACAGGTTAACTTTGATACATAGCTTACTTGCCCTGACTAGTGTGGTGGGTTCTACCTGGCTTAGGTGTAAACCCCAGCCAACCAGAAACCCCATTTCTAACAGACAGGATGAGATAGCCAGTGGGCTTCTCTAGAGATGGAAGCCATTCTGTTGTACTTACATGGAGCCTTGACTAGAGTGACCACCGTAGGAGGAATTTCTTAGGTGTGATTGAAGGATGCTGAAAGGGGGTGCATTTCCTCTGACAAGATGGAATAAGAAAAGAGTTTCTGTGATCATTCTAAAGCTTGAATCTTGTAGAAAGGCCTTCACTTTGTAACATAGATATGGTGGTTGGTGTCAGACTTTTTTTGTTTTGTGTTCAATGTGAGTCTTGAAGCTGAGTTTGCCATCTTTGTGAAAGCTGAAGGATTTATCGCTGTTAACGAGTTGTGGAATGAAATCAATCTTATTCATCACTTCATAGAAGTAATTGATTGCTACAGCTCACTGGGCAAAGCAATGCCCATTGTTGGAAGAATCTACAACCTCTCTGTATTGTCTACAGATGTAAAAAATCACGGAGAGTTTACCCTTTGTGTTTTGAGTTAAACTAATTTATGGCATTTTGTATGTCCCACAATCAGTGCAATATTTTTGTCTGAATGTGCCCTTTACAAAAGGTAATATGGAGCTTCCCACCATACAATCTCTGCCCAAATACCTCTCCGAAGCAGAGTCTCGGTATCAGCCTGTTTCCCATGTTATGTTATGTTATGTTATGTTATTGGTGTTTTGTAGTGTGCTAATCACCCGTGAGGGTATCCAGTCACTCAGTAGATGGTGTGTAAGGCCATCCCTGGAGGGCTTACTCAAAAAGCCTGGTCTTCAGCTTCTTGTGAAAGTCAAGAACAGAGGAGGAGGCTCTGATGTGTTGTGGGAGGTTGTTCCAGGATTTACGAGTATGAAAAGTTGCAGTCCCCTGCTCAGCTTTTGTGTATGTGTGGGGTGTATGCTAGTGTGAGCCAGGGAGAGCAGAGGTATCTGGACAGTTGGTGGAAATGATTGCGGCCCTTCAAGCCTGTGTTGTGGAGTGCTTTGTAGGTGTGGGTTAGGAGTCTGAAGTGTGTGGGCTTGTGTATCGGGAGCCAGTGGAGTTTCCTAACAGGTGATGTGATGCGGGCTCAGCCTGGGAGGCTGAGGATTAGTCTGGCTGCTGCGTTTAGGGCGATCTGTAGTCTTCTTGTTAGCTGGTTATGGGGTGTTCCCATAGCCCCACCTGCATACGGGGTGTTACCATAGTCTAGTCTGCTGGGGATGAGGGCTTGGGTGATCCTTTTACTGGGGTTGTCTGGGAGCCACTTGAAGAATTTCTCTAGCATTTGTAGGGTGTTGAAGCAGGATGAGATCATTGTGTTGACTTGGGCAGTCATGTCCAGTTTTCTGTCTATGATGATTCCAAGGTTTCTTGTATGTGAGCAAGGTGTGGGCATGGTCTGAGGTCTGTGGGCCACTAGGTGGAGTCAATTGGTGAAGCATCTTTCCCGAAGATCACCCCTTTGGTCTTGCCTGAGATCAGTTTGCCACTTCAATCATGCATGTGATGATCTGGTGGCGTGCACATTTTCAGAGTCCTCCCAGTAGATATAACTGCTGCACCTCTCCCTATCAAAGGTTTAGATAATCCAAGTCGTTGTGAACTTGAGAGCAATTCCTGCTGGTGTGCAAAACTACACCTAAGCTCCTAAAAAAAGCTTAGTGATGATCTAGGGAGATCTGTGTTCTTGGCCCCACTATCAATATCTTGCATGTGAAAGAGGAACTGCGTTCACCTCACCAATGAAATGCATGAATTCGATAGGGTTTCCTAGCAGAACCAAGAAAGGTACATAAAAACCTGCAAATAGAAGTGCCTATGTTTGGGATTGTTGGTCCTGATCAGGGAAACTTGGAATTTAGAATATAGACACTCCTCTGCATAATTTGAAGCAGATATGGTAAAAGGAAGAGACATGCACACTTAAACAGTGTGTCCACAATGTGTTTAGAGCTCCCATTGCTTAGCTTGCAACCTATATTGCGGCAAAATATAAGGTTTCCCGTTAATCTTGTGGAGAAAGCAGGGATACACCAAACAGTTTAGTCATCATAAAAGTTTAAAGACAGCTGCTAGAAAAGCATTTCCGATACAAAAAAAGCAATGAAGTTCAATACTCTCCACCAAGCAGTAGTATACCGTCTTTCTAGACCTCAGCATCTTCTAAATGGCTCTGCCCTTGCATGTCCATTTTTGTATTTGCATTACATATTGATTTTGTAATATTTCTCTGTTCATATTAGTCCTTTGAAACTTTTTCTTTCACCATTTTATTCTCTTTTACATTTTCAAAAACATTAATACTGTATCACCCATAATACACATTACAACAGTCATCATCTAAACATGTAGGTTCACAAGTATCCATCCCATCTATCATTCCAATAACATCAGCCCCGTCCTCTCCAGTGTGTGGAAGCGTGGTTCTTTCAAGGTTGACATAGGTTACAGTGTCATGTTTGCAGCAATCAGAAAGGTGCTTAGAAGGGTTGATGGTCCCATGTTAGTGATCTTTCAGCTGCCTTATGGAGTCATAGTGGGTGCTTGATCTGCTGTAGTTGTAGGCTCATTCAGCGCCCTGCAGAAAGCTAAGCCTTAGGGGGCCACATATATCATTTATTCTGAATTGGATCGGCATCAGTTCCCCATGAAAGTCTAATTGTTCTATGCAGAATGTGATATCTGTCAGCCAGTCTCGAAGTTTGGGATATGGATCATGGCCCCAGTGTATCACCACTCTTCACTGCATAAACAACAAAGCTATGGCCTCACTCCTCACTCCAAGAGGGATATCTTTCACATAGCCCAATACAGTGATGAGTTATCAGGACCATGAACCGAATGATTTCTGTGATGGTCTTTAGTATCTTTGTCCAGAATCTGGCCACCACCGGGCATCGACATGCCAGGTGCAGGATTCCAGTCTTGTGAGCTCTGCACCTAGCACATCTTGGGTCAGCTGTAAGGCCCAGCCTATACAGTGGTTTAGGGGTATAATATTTATAATCTGTGTGCGACCTTTACAAGGATCAATCTAAGTTCATATTTAGGTGAGAGTGCCCTAGTCTGAGTTTTCTTCATGCATGTAGCGTTCCCTATTCAGTTTTCTAAGCCGATCTCTCATTTTCTGTAGGATTTCAGGCTGTTTTGAGATGCAGGTACCCCAAAATACTACGCAAATGCTTCCCAAAGTATGGCAGGGCTGTTTAATGAGTGTTGGTTAAGAGCAAAGTAGTCTGCTATTAGCGCACACATTTCTGCTTCGAATGCTGAATCTTGTCGGCCATTGGGCAGGAGCTGCCAAGTAAAACATTGTGGTGTAATCTTGGAATAGATATCGCCAAAAAACAAGGGTTCGATCATATGATGTTTTAGGTTTGTGCTATGTGCTGGTGGTCCAGGCACCAACATCTCTAGTGACCAACCAGTAGTCAATCCTAGACCAGGAGTTCAGTGCGGGTGTAATGCAGGTGCCCTCTAATTGCCCAGGGTGCGTAAACCACCAGATATCGACTATATCATAGTCGGTCATGATTGTTTGCAATTGTAATGTGGCCATATGGTGAGGACAAAGTGCTGAACCAGACCTATCTGAAATAAGGCCCAACACTACGTAAAAGCCTCTTTCTCAAATGATATTTGCAGTCTAAATTGCATGCTTTTCACCCATATCTGGTGAAAAAGGTCTAGCTATCGCTGTGTGGTTCGTAATTGCATGTTCAAACAATGCTTTTGCCTATTAGGATACGCTGAAAACTGCATTCCTTCCCTCCATGTTCTGAATAGTCATATTAATTCTCAAGGGGACACTCTTATGAACCACAACCACTACACCTCATGCATATGACGAACATGATGCTGCAATCACCCTACAACCCATCTAGCTCTGAGTCTGAACACATTGTGACTTGCGTGGTGCGCCTCTTGCAGCATTGCAATATCAATATCATCTCTATCAATGTATGGAAGTACCTGTCATGCTTTACAAGGCTCGTTCATGCCACTCACATTCTATGTTAGATTTTAATGGGATACAGGCAGGGCCGGCCTAAATTGGATTGACCGGGACAGTTCCCTGGGCAGAAAGACAATTTGGTGTTTGTTGTGGGCATATGGGGTTTGTTGCAGCAGGAGGTGTGAGGAAGATGGGAGGAGGGCAGGGGGCTGATGGGGTGCTAACAATTACACTGAGGTACATTAAGGTCTGTCTTCTAACATTACCCCATTGAGACCAAGTGGGATGGATGAGCTGCTGTTTGCATGACATTAAAAGTCAAGCAGCTCTCTGCTGTGCCTCACGGAATATTGGTGCCCCGGGCCTGGGCCCAGTTCGCCCATGTCCACGGCTGGCCCTGAATGCAGGTTTAAATATTGTAAAAGGATATTGGGGAATGGTTGGACAATGTTCTGGACATACTTACTGTCGATCTGCAAGATGGTGGGTGCTTAGTTGAAAATGGGCAGATAGTGTGGTAAGTGTGATAGATGCCTTGATGGTTGCATCAAATTCTCTGATCCCCTGCCCCCTCAACTCAGACTGAAGACAGCCATCAGAGGGAAGAAACTATCCCCTCTCAGCAAACATGTCCAAATGTCTCTCTAGGCAACACAACTGGGGATTTCATCACTTTGTCATTGCAATCAATCATCATATTGTAACCATAGAACAGACATGTTAGAAAAGATAAGAAAACAAGATGAAAATAGAAACATCAGCCGCGAGCCTTGCCACAGGTTACCATATAAGTGAATCTGTTCCTGTTAGGTAAATGAGCAGGTAGCTGGAAGAGTCCGGTTCAAAACTAGAAAACGAGGAGTCAGTTACATTGCTTGTTTTTACCTTTCTCTGAGATCGTGGAACAGTGGTTTACTCTGCATGTGGATTGACAGCCCTTTGAAAGTTGTCCGTAGGGTCATCCATTTACCAAAAGACCAGAGGGCAACGTGGTGCAAGTGCGACACAACTTAAAAATGTGATTTATGAAGCCACACAAGGCCACCTTGTGTGGCCCTGAGTGGCTTCATAAATCTCGAGCAATGCAACGCAGCACAAATTGCTGCATTTAATTACTTTGTGCCAGGGAGGCATTTTCATGGGTTTTGCGTGGGTTCCCACACAACATCCATGGATTTTGACAAGTTCCCAGATTTACCAGAAGGGGTAGACCTGGGAATGTGCCAAAAACCCACGCTTCTCCAGGTGAGGCGTAACGAAGATAAATATCTTTAATTCCCCACGTTAGTTCCTCTTTGTATGTTTGCAGCATTCTGCAGCACACATAGAAAGAGGCAAAACACAGGGGATTGTTTTTATGTAGGAAGGAACCTTTTCCTGTACAAAAGCAATCCTACATGCAACGGAGGCACCCTTGTACCATGGTGCAAGGGTCCCTGCATTGGCACTAAGCAGCCAAAAGGGCACCAGCGGACGGAAAAAAAGCAGGAAAGAACCATATTGACTTAAATACGGTGCATTCCTGCCCTTTCCCTGTCACGCAGTGCAGCAAGGCGACTTGCTGCGCTGCACTGCGTGTCTTGGCCATAAATATTGTCCCATGTTTTGTCAGTTCTTAAGGCGGCAGGGAGTGGCATCAATTGCCATATTAGTAGGTGACTAGATGTGATAGTGAGTTAATTTAAATGCTCCCCTCTGCAAAGCCTATATGGTAATGTAGCGAGTGATCAATCGTTGTCAGTTAGAGAAGCAGGGTCCATCACTGTTCCCAGATGTCCCAAATCGGCTCATTCACAAGGATCTTGCAGTACAATTTAGTGGAAAGCAATTCAGTGAAAGCAAGCTGCCTACTTTTAACTGTGAGTCGAACCACTTTAGGTGCGCCTTTAAGCGTGCTCCTACGCCAGGCAGTTCTATCGGGCCCCTGACTAGGGCAGCACACAACCATGTTTGGGGGCAGATGGAGAATTCTTCCACACCCAAGCCTCATATTTCAGGCACTGGTCCCAGGCTGCTGCCTCACACTCTTTGACACAGCCTAGACAACATGATAAGCTGCACTTTCCGTATCTCAGTTGCTGGGCACCCAATCTGTTTTCTTCTTGGGCCACGGATGGCCTATTGCCTCCTCTCCACAGCATCTGCCCCTGCAAGGAAATCACGAGCCATCCTCCTCCGCAGTGGCCGCCCCTCTGCCAAGGTGGAGGAGCGTCGCCCCACTGCTTTTCAGCAGTGGAAGGAAAAATAAAATGATAATAACTGAAAGTTATTATCATTTTATATTTTCCTATTGCAGGCGCTGCATCTTTGCCAGGCAGGGCGGGGTGGGGCGGGGAGGGGCTGCTCTGCCGACAGAGCAGGGAAGGGGAGGAGTGGTTTTCACTCCCTAAAGTGTGCATGAATGGTTGGTCAGCCCTCTGGGGCCGGCCAAACATTCATGCGCACTTAGCATGTTCTCCACCCAGGCTGCATTACAGCCTGGGCGGAGAACATGCCCAGGCTCCCTATCTTCGTCTGAGCACCGTGGTTTGGCGCCCAGACCAATCACAATACAGCGTTGTGATTGGGTCAGGGGAGCTTCAGCCTGGGTGCTTCTGGTGCCTTGTTCCGGCCAGCAGAGGAGAGACGTTGCAAGGGAGGACGCTGCAAGGAGGTAAGTTAAATTTAATTTTTTATTTTTTTATTTACACCTCGTCCCCGTCCGTCCATATTCCCCCCCCCGCCCACCTCCCCGCCTGGTCAGCTCCGCAGTCCCATCCAGTCATTCAATCATTCTTCACAGTGGCTGTCCAGTGGAATGGGTCCTTACAGCATTGCTCTGGCCCTGGAGTCCAGAAGGTTTCCGAGCAGCTCTGGGAGTGTTTTTCAGGGACTACTCACCTCAGGCAGAATCCCCGGGCTCCCACTGGTACAAATGCAAAAACAACAATTGATGGACAGAATGCAGAACAATGTCGTACATTCACCCCAGTACAGAGATCTGGGCCTAAATCCATCGTTTTTTGCTCACCATGCCATTTCAGTTTGGACCCAGCCATATGCAAATCAGTCCTGACCCTGCGCCCAATGGGAACAGTCCAGCCCGAACTGCCAGGCCAGGTCCTCCCTGGACTGGAAACAAGCATCCTAGGACCGGTTTCGGGCTTTCATCCCTCATCAGCCAGGATAGCTTGACTCCAGTGGCATGGAGAGCACGGGACCCACGTCTGGGCATAACCGTCCCACTCGGGGTGACAAATGCAAAAACAACAATTGATGGAAAGAATGTAGAACAATGTCGTACATTCACCCAAGTACAGAGATCTGGGCCTAAATCCATCGTTTTTTGCTCACCATGCCATTCCAGTTTGGACCCAGCCATATGCAAATCAGTCCTGACCCTGCGCCCAATGGGAACAGTCCAGCCCGAACTGCCAGGCCAGGTCCTCCCTGGACTGGAAACAAGCATCCTAGGACCGGTTTCGGGCTTTCAGCCCTCATCAGCCAGGATAGCTTGACTCCAGTGGCATGGAGAGCACGGGACCCACGTCTGGGCATACCCGTCCCACTCGGGGTGACAAATGCAAAAACAACAATTGATGGACAGAATGCAGAACAATGTCGTACATTCACCCCAGTACAGAGATCTGGGCCTAAATCCATCGTTTTTTGCTCACCATGCCATTCCAGATTGGACCCAGCCATATGCAAATCAGTCCTGACCCTGCGCCCAATGGGAACAGTCCAGCCCGAACTGCCAGGCCAGGTCCTCCCTGGACTGGAACCAAGCATCCTAGGACCGGTTTCGGGCTTTCAGCCCTCATCAGCCAGGATAGCTTGACTCCAGTGGCATGGAGAGCACGGGACCCACGTCTGGTCATACCCGTCCCACTCGGGGTGACAAATGCAAAAGCAACAATTGATGGACAGAATGCAGAACAATGTCGTACATTCACCCCAGTACAGAGATCTGGGCCTAAATCCATCGTTTTTTGCTCACCATGCCATTCCAGTTTGGACCCAGCCATATGCAAATCAGTCCTGACCCTGCGCCCAATGGGAACAGTCCAGCCCGAACTGCCAGGCCAGGTCCTCCCTGGACTGGAAACAAGCATCCGCGGACCGATTTTGGGCTTTCAGCCCTCATCAGCCAGGCTAGCTTGACTCCAGTGGCATGGAGAGCACGGGACCCACGTCTGGGCATACCCGTCCCACTCGGGGTGACAAATGCAAAAACAACAATTGATGGACAGAATGCAGAACAATGTCGTACATTCACCCCAGTACAGAGATCTGGGCCTAAATCCATCGTTTTTTGCTCACCATGCCATTCCAGTTTGGACCCAGCCATATGCAAATCAGTCCTGACCCTGCGCCCAATGGGAACAGTCCAGCCCGAACTGCCAGGCCAGGTCCTCCTGGACTGGAACCAAGCATCCTAGGACCGGTTTCGGGCTTTCAGCCCTCATCAGCCAGGATAGCTTGACTCCAGTGGCATGGAGAGCACGGGACCCACGTCTGGGCATACCCGTCCCACTCGGGGTGACAAATGCAAAAACAACAATTCATGGACAGAATGCAGAACAATGTCAAACTGATCCAGCGCAATATTAGCCAACAACATTCATACACCATATACTCACTTGGGCCCATACATTCACCCTACACTAATACTTACGCTGGGTGTCAGATGTACTCTTTTATCAAAGTCCCTGCTACCAATTACCTTCTGATTGAAGAGTAATAACTTACCAATGGATCCTTTTCAGCACCCATTATTATCCTTTCATATTTAGTCAGCCGACTAGGAGTAAGATGCTGAGTTCGGGTTCTTGTCAACAGAATGACAACTGCATGTGGAACATACACTTTTACAGGATGTCCCATCACAATTGACTCGCTTTGTTCAATGCTCAAACACGTCGCTGCTACTGCTTTTAAGCATCCTGGCAACGCGGCTGCTACTGGGTCCAATGTAGCAGAAAAATATGCTATAGGACGTCTGTCTAGTCCATGTCTCTGAGTTAGGACAGAAAGTGCACAATTTTCTCTCTCTTGACAGAATAATGCGAATTCTCTTTTATAATCAGGCATGCCTAAGGCAGGTGCTGAACAAAGTGCGTTTCTCAATTTTTCAAAAGCTTCTTCACTTTCTTCCTCCCATTCAACAGGGTCCTTTGCTTTCTTTTTCGTCATGTTAATTAAGGGTTTAGCCAACATGGAAAAATTTGGTATCCATTGTCGACAGTAACCTACTATTCCTAGGAACATTCTCACTTGTCTTTGAGTTACAGGCATTTGCATTCTCTTAATTAATTCTACCCTTTCAGAGGTTACTCTTCTTTTTCCCCTCTCAATTTGGTGTCCCAGATATTTAACAGCTGTCCTGCAAAACTGTAACTTTTCAGGTGAGACTTTATGCCCTTCCTCAGCCAAAAGATTTAATAATGCTATGGAATCAACAACATAGTCTTCTCTGGTGGTCGAAGCTACTAACAAGTCGTCGATATATTGAACTAAAACTGAGCTTCCTGGCATCACTAGTTTTTCAAGTCACTTTTTCAGTATCTGATTGAAAATTGAAGGACTTTCTGTGTACCCCTGAGGAACACGGTTCCACACATAGACTTTGTTCTCAAATTTAAATGAGAAAAGATACTGGCTGTCTGGATGCAATGGTATTGAAAAGAATGCTTGACACAAATCAATTACTGTGAACCATCCTGCAGTCCAAGGGTTCTGGTATAGAATTACTGCAGGATTTGGTACTATGGGACAACATGGTTCTACAATTTTATTTATTTTCCTCAGGTCCTGAACAATCCTATATTTTCCACTAGGTTTCTTTAGTCCCATGATTGGTGAATTACATGGTGTGAGAAGTTGGCCTGGTATATGCTGTTCACTAATTAAAGTGGACACCTTGCACCAGGGCAAATCGACTCTTATGGTAGATAGGTTTAAGACAACCTTTTAAAGAAAGCTATCCTAGTGGTAGCTGTGGAGAGCAGCCTTCAGGCTAAGTCTCGGAGGAATGTAAAGCAGCTTGTTTTACCATATAATCTCTTGAATCACCAAATGAAAAGACACCACACAGGTATATATATCAAATATATATGTATTTATTTCTAAATAACTCTCTACTAATCTCTTTATGAGATTAGAAGACAAACATATGCACAAATCAACGTTTCACAATAAGTTAAGCACAAAATATGGCTGGGGCCCTAGGGGCGTACCAGACCATATACTAAGTAAGAGACTTAGAAACAACGACTTGCAAGGAGACAAGGCCTAGGGCCTTCAGAAGTGCTGGGGCCTCACGAAACCACCCAAGGCAGGTAAGTAAAGGACCCACGGGGGACGCGTGCAGTGTGGATACACAGGCGCGAATCGCCGTTAACTTCAATGGGGCAAGTCGCGGTTGGAAATAAAGAGTTTTAGGATACTTCGGGAGAACCTACAAGCAAGTCACTTACAGGGTAAGTAGTTCTAGGGCCCACACCCACAGGAGCACCGTAGTGCTGGAGTTACCTCACCCAGGGAAGCCAGGTGCACAGGTGTCCTTTGGTGTCGGGTCGCGGCGTCGTTTTCAATGGCGAACAAAGAAGACTTGCTGCTTGCGGGAGCTGAAGAAGTGTCCGGTGGAATCCAAGCCTGGATTCTGAAGAAGGATGACCTGAAAGCAGAGGGGACAGTGTTCAAAGTCACTTGGCAGTGACCCGGGGCAAGGAAGATGGATGCCCACCGTCGTCGGTCGCTTCAGGTCGGTTGCGGGTGCCTTGACTCTTCAGCCACGTGGTCCAGGAGGCGTTGACGACGACCAGGAGCTGGATTCGGTGTGTCCCTCGACGTCTGCAGCTGACTGCGGTGTCGGCAACTCGATCGGAGCCAACAAGCCTTGGCAGCCGCAAGTCTCGGGGAGATGAAGAAAAGTCGATGGCGCAGACCAGCAAGGTCTGTGGAACTCACCCAGCGAGGGTAAGTCAGGGCAGGCCTGGAGCAACCAGGGAGCCCTTTGGTTTCTTTAAGAAGTCTTCTGGGGACCCACAAGCCGGCGGGCAAGGGATCGCGAAGACACCTCGGGCGGAATCACTCAACAGGGGCCCACGGTCACTCGGGACGGTGTAGGCCTCTGATCTTCGGAGGGATTCCTGCTGGAGGTCGGGGCCACACGTGGTCCAAAGCACAGGTTCGTAGAACGTTGTGAAGGGGTTGCACTCGACAATAGTGCACGGTACCCAGGGGTCGCGGTTCCTCGTTACTCGTGGGGTCCACTTGCCTCAGCTTCGCTGGGGACTCACGATGGCCTGGGAGAGGTCAGGAAATCCACTTCTTGGGCTGCAGGGACTTCGGACTCCGGCGGGAGCGGCGTAGTTTGCGACCGTCGTTGTCGTTTTTGGTGCCTGCCAAGCAGGGAGTCACTCCTTGACTCCAAGGGAGATTCTTCTGTCTTCCAAAGGTAGTGGAACGTCGAAGGGCCAGGATTCTTCTGTAGAGCGTCGTCCAGGGGTTATCTGCTTTGCAATGGCAAGCTTCCCCTCTTATACTAAAAGAGGGGATGGACTAGCTCTATGACCCCACCTATGGGAGGGTCAAGGGAGGGGTGGCTACACCCACTTCCCTTTGTCCAGTTTCGTGCCAGAGCAGGGGCAGGTAGTCCCTGAGCTGGTTTGAACTGGCATATGCACAGAGGAGCCTTCTGCTCCCCCAGTGCAGGACTTCAAAGCACTCTAAGAGTGCACCCACCCAGCCCCAATACACTAAACCCTGTCTGGAAGGTGGTTACACCTCCCTGTGACAGGATGCCTATTGTTGGGCTTCCTCCACTGTGAGTTTCGGTCATCAGCAGGAGGGCAGCCCAGTGTCTGTGACTGGTGGCATCCATTTTGTGATGCCAGGGCTCTTTAGGATTCTACCGCGTTTCCACAGCAGGTACATGTCTTATCCCTCTAGAAGGGTGGAATGCTACCCCCGCCGCCAAGATTGGCGGGGGTAGTATTCCAAGATGTTTGACACCAAACACGACATGTTTTGATGCAGCCATTCCAAAGTTAGCATTTACCGCGAGGATATAATGCACTTAAATAGTATATGGTTTAACCGCATCCACAAACAGCACCAGAGAATAGACTCTGAGAGCTGCAGAGGGCCCTGCTCAGGCAGAGGCACCCCCTCACATAGAAGCCAAGCACCCTGCCCTCAGGATTGATAGGGCCTGCCTTAGGGGTGACTGATAGGTTTATATGTGTGTGCAGGAGAGATATAGGAAACCTATATCTTAGTGAGGAGTGCTAGCACCACCTCACCCAGGCTGCAGTAGCAGGCCTGTGGTGTCAGATTTAGACTGCTTCCCAGGGGTGGCATAACACATGCTGCAGCCCCTGGTAGGCCTGTGAAGTACCTATGCCCTTGGCACCTAAGGTACCATATACTAGGGACTCATAAGGCACCACAGTATCCAATCACTAGTGCACCTAGAGTGCACTCCATGTCGTTTAGAGAGAGCAGATAGACTGGAGCCCTGAATAGCAGGGTCCCAGTCCAACTAAGTCATAAACCAGCAAAACACCATAAAAAAAGTGGGGGCAACCATATAGTCAGATTCCACCTTCCTACATAACCCCCCAAACGAAAGGAGATAAGGCTAACCTTGACCAGTTGAGCCTATATTGACTAAGTGGCCATATAAGGAAGCACCTGCACTAGCATGGTTGCCCCTATGTTATGGTCCACTAAGCAATCCCTCGCCCTAAGGGTAAGAGAGGGTCTCCACCATGGGGAATCACTACCTCTGGTGTGCTTAGGTAAAGTACAAGGCCGGTGAGGTGTCTGAGTAGGGAAGTGAGGCCCTAGGAATGTTGGCCTCAGCTTCCTCAGATCACTGGTCACCATGTATGCCTGTCTTTCCATGACTGAGTTGCACTTTGCTCTAAGGGTCAACCTTTGGCTGCCTACAGCTGGGGGTTGGGTCCCTTTGGATGGAACACTGGAGGGACATGGCAGGTTTGGAACCTTCTGGTCCCAGGTTTGCCCTTGCCTACCAGAGTCCTTCTGGGGAGGTCCCTACATAAAGGTATGGGGGATCCCTCAGTGTGTAGAGGAATTTTCACCTGGCTAGGGCTACTAGACTGGGTGCCCCTAATCTGCTGATGGGGGCTTCCTCTGGACAGGGGGCCCGGGGGGTCCACTGACCTCCCTGACCTCTGCAGCCCTGGGCTGACTGAGGCAGGGTAGAGAGGGGCAGGTTACCTGCTCCAGACTGGGTACCACCTTGGAAGGGTCCTCTGCCATCAGGGGTGTGGCCAGGCCAGGCCTGACTACCTCTGTGGCAGTTCCTTCACTAGGGGTAGGGTCAGTTCCCTGAGGAGGCTGACCCTTACCTACTGTCTGGGGGAAGAAGACTTTTCTTCAACCCTTGTGCTCTCTTTTGGGGGAGAGTGGGCCATTCTTTCAGGCTCCATCTCTCCAAATTCTTGGGCTGGGGCTGTGGCCATCACAGCCCCACTAACCTTTGCAGGGACGCCCAACATCCTAAGATGGGTTTGGTGTTCAACTTCAGCCCAGGCTGAAATTTCCAAATCATTGCCCATCAGGCAATCTACAGGTAGGGTTGGGGACACTGCCACTCTTTTGGGCCTGTGACCCCCTCCCAGCTGAGATTGACTATGGCCATGGGGTGATCTGTTCTGACACCATCAATGTTGGTCACCTGGTATTTAAACTCAGGTAAAAGCTGGTGAGGGGGACTAGTTTCCCTGCCACCATGGTGACACTAGCCCCTGTGTCCCTAAATGCCACAGCTTTCTGACCATTAATTATTGGCTCCAGTCTGTACCTGCCCAATGCTATGGGACCCATGGTAAAGGTGGCATATCCTACACCACCATCAGAATCTGAGGAGTCTGTTGAGGGGGTCCTGTCTAAACTAGGGCCCACCTCTGTTCCTCTTGCAAAAGCACCTAACTTTTGGGTGCACTACTCCCAACTGGAGGATTACTACTGGTAGTACCAGGAGGGGTGGTAGTAGTTGTTGGAGGAACATTTCCTTTATTGCCATTCCTGGGACAACTGGGATCAGATTTCCAGTGCCCAGGCTTTTTACAGACATGGCAATAGGGTTTCTTTTCAGGAGAGGAAGGAGTTTGGGACCCACCCCAGAAGAGGAATTTTGGGGCCCTGTAGTGGACTTATCCTTGGATTTATCCCCACCTTTCTCTTGGGACTTGGTAGAATCTTTCTTGTGGTCACCACCCTGATTCTTAGGCCTTACCCTGGTTCTGACCCATTTGTCTGCCTTCTTTCCCAATTCTTGGGGAGAGGTCAGATCAGAGTCCACCAGGTACTGGTGTAAAAGCTGGTTTTGACAATTATTAAGGATCTGTTCTCTCATCATTAGATTATAAAATCCTTTGAAATCAGTAACCCTACTGCCAACCAGCCAACCCTCCAGAGCCTTGGATGCACAATCTACAAAGTCAGTCCAGTCCTGAGTCTGTGCCTTCTGGGTATCTCTGAACTTCAACCTGTACTCTTCAGTGGTTAAGCCAAACCCATCTATCAGTGCACTCTTCAGGACTTCATAATCATCAGCATCCTCCTCTCTAACAGTGAGGAGCTTGTCTCTTCCTTTATCTGAAAAGGAGAGCCACAAGATTGCTGCCCACTGCTTTTGGGGGACCTGCTGTACTCTACAGGCCCTCTCCATAGCAGTTATCCATTTGTGGATATCATCCCCACTCTGGTAGGGAGGAACAACCTTGCTCAGGTTCCTATGGTCAGGGACATATTCTCTGCCTCTAGGGACACTGTTGCTGCCACCAGGGGTTCTAAACCCTCCCTTCTGGAAGCTCTCTGGATCTCCAGGGCTTCTCTATCCAGTGCCAACTGCTTGGTTCTGAGGGCCACTTTGGCTTCCTCATACTGGAGCAGTTTGCACCTTCTCTCAGAGGAGGTCTCTCTTAAGTTAAAGTATGAGCTCCTCTCTTGGACAAATTCTCTGCCAGAGTGATAAGAGTGCTCAGATTCCCTGGAAGGGGATCTGTGCCTCTCATCCACTCTGCCAGTTCTCTTAGGGAGAACTCCTCTGTCCTGTTCAGGCTCCTTGAAGCCTGGCCCTTCAACCACAGAGTCTTGGTCATTCGGATTGTCCTCATCTGACCCAGATACTATGATTGACCCACCCACTGATTCAGACCCCTTAGCTCCTAGAGCCAATCTAAGGTCATCTGCTGTCAGCAGATCTATCAGGTGCAGGGTTGAGGGACTCTGTCCTATCCTCAGGTGTCTGTCAACACAAGTCTGTCTCAAGTCAGAGAAAGCCATGTCCTTATACTGAGGCTGAGTGGATCCACTGGGTCCACCCCTTAAGGACATTCTAGTGTTGTGCAGTGTTGTACTACCTACACTAGTTTGTGGCCTACTGATCCTAGCTTGAGCTGTGGAAAGGGTGTGCTATCCCTTGGCACACAGCTCTAAGTTCAGTAGAACTTATTGATACTAAGCTTGACTTTATATGTACCTTGAGTACCTATAATGGTTTTCAGTTAGTAATTCAAATAGAGATTTTCTGGTAAAACAATGGCAAGCTGGAATCCCACACGCTGCCCACCAATGTGAGAAGTTGGCCTGGTATATGCTGTTCACTAATTAAAGTGGACACCTTGCACCAGGGCAAATCGACTCTTATGGTAGATAGGTTTAAGACAACCTTTTAAAGAAAGCTATCCTAGTGGTAGCTGTGGAGAGCAGCCTTCAGGCTAAGTCTCGGAGGAATGTAAAGCAGCTTGTTTTACCATATAATCTCTTGAATCACCAAATGAAAAGACACCACACAGGTATATATATCAAATATATATGTATTTATTTCTAAATAACTCTCTACTAATCTCTTTATGAGATTAGAAGACAAACATATGCACAAATCAACGTTTCACAATAAGTTAAGCACAAAATATGGCTGGGGCCCTAGGGGCGTACCAGACCATATACTAAGTAAGAGACTTAGAAACAACGACTTGCAAGGAGACAAGGCCTAGGGCCTTCAGAAGTGCTGGGGCCTCACGAAACCACCCAAGGCAGGTAAGTAAAGGACCCACGGGGGACGCGTGCAGTGTGGATACACAGGCGCGAATCGCCGTTAACTTCAATGGGGCAAGTCGCGGTTGGAAATAAAGAGTTTTAGGATACTTCGGGAGAACCTACAAGCAAGTCACTTACAGGGTAAGTAGTTCTAGGGCCCACACCCACAGGAGCACCGTAGTGCTGGAGTTACCTCACCCAGGGAAGCCAGGTGCACAGGTGTCCTTTGGTGTCGGGTCGCGGCGTCGTTTTCAATGGCGAACAAAGAAGACTTGCTGCTTGCGGGAGCTGAAGAAGTGTCCGGTGGAATCCAAGCCTGGATTCTGAAGAAGGATGACCTGAAAGCAGAGGGGACAGTGTTCAAAGTCACTTGGCAGTGACCCGGGGCAAGGAAGATGGATGCCCACCGTCGTCGGTCGCTTCAGGTCGGTTGCGGGTGCCTTGACTCTTCAGCCACGTGGTCCAGGAGGCGTTGACGACGACCAGGAGCTGGATTCGGTGTGTCCCTCGACGTCTGCAGCTGACTGCGGTGTCGGCAACTCGATCGGAGCCAACAAGCCTTGGCAGCCGCAAGTCTCGGGGAGATGAAGAAAAGTCGATGGCGCAGACCAGCAAGGTCTGTGGAACTCACCCAGCGAGGGTAAGTCAGGGCAGGCCTGGAGCAACCAGGGGAGCCCTTTGGTTTCTTTAAGAAGTCTTCTGGGGACCCACAAGCCGGCGGGCAAGGGATCGCGAAGACACCTCGGGCGGAATCACTCAACAGGGGCCCACGGTCACTCGGGACGGTGTAGGCCTCTGATCTTCGGAGGGATTCCTGCTGGAGGTCGGGACCACACGTGGTCCAAAGCACAGGTTCGTAGAACGTTGTGAAGGGGTTGCACTCGACAATAGTGCACGGTACCCAGGGGTCGCGGTTCCTCGTTACTCGTGGGGTCCACTTGCCTCAGCTTCGCTGGGGACTCACGATGGCCTGGGAGAGGTCAGGAAATCCACTTCTTGGGCTGCAGGGACTTCGGACTCCGGCGGGAGCGGCGTAGTTTGCGACCGTCGTTGTCGTTTTGGTGCCTGCCAAGCAGGGGAGTCACTCCTTGACTCCAAGGGAGATTCTTCTGTCTTCCAAAGGTAGTGGAACGTCGAAGGGCCAGGATTCTTCTGTAGAGCGTCGTCCAGGGGTTATCTGCTTTGCAATGGCAAGCTTCCCCTCTTATACTAAAAAGAGGGGATGGACTAGCTCTATGACCCCACCTATGGGAGGGTCAAGGGAGGGGTGGCTACACCCACTTCCCTTTGTCCAGTTTCGCGCCAGAGCAGGGGCAGGTAGTCCCTGAGCTGGTTTGAACTGGCATATGCACAGAGGAGCCTTCTGCTCCCCCAGTGCAGGACTTCAAAGCACTCTAAGAGTGCACCCACCCAGCCCCAATACACTAAACCCTGTCTGGAAGGTGGTTACACCTCCCTGTGACAGGATGCCTATTGTTGGGCTTCCTCCACTGTGAGTTTCGGTCATCAGCAGGAGGGCAGCCCAGTGTCTGTGACTGGTGGCATCCATTTTGTGATGCCAGGGCTCTTTAGGATTCTACCGCGTTTCCACAGCAGGTACATGTCTTATCCCTCTAGAAGGGTGGAATGCTACCCCCGCCGCCAAGATTGGCGGGGGGTAGTATTCCAAGATGTTTGACACCAAACACGACATGTTTTGATGCAGCCATTCCAAAGTTAGCATTTACCGCGAGGATATAATGCACTTAAATAGTATATGGTTTAACCGCATCCACAAACAGCACCAGAGAATAGACTCTGAGAGCTGCAGAGGGGCCCTGCTCAGGCAGAGGCACCCCCTCACATAGAAGCCAAGCACCCTGCCCTCAGGATTGATAGGGCCTGCCTTAGGGGTGACTGATAGGTTTATATGTGTGTGCAGGAGAGATATAGGAAACCTATATCTTAGTGAGGGGTGCTAGCACCACCTCACCCAGGCTGCAGTAGCAGGCCTGTGGTGTCAGATTTAGACTGCTTCCCAGGGGTGGCATAACACATGCTGCAGCCCCTGGTAGGCCTGTGAAGTACCTATGCCCTTGGCACCTAAGGTACCATATACTAGGGACTCATAAGGCACCACAGTATCCAATCACTAGTGCACCTAGAGTGCACTCCATGTCGTTTAGAGAGAGCAGATAGACTGGAGCCCTGAATAGCAGGGTCCCAGTCCAACTAAGTCATAAACCAGCAAAACACCATAAAAAAAGTGGGGGCAACCATATAGTCAGATTCCACCTTCCTACACATGGGCTACTCATTACTTCTTTTAGGATGTTTTGTTTTACCATTCGATTGATTTCTTCAATGACTCCTGCTTTTACTTCTGCACTCATTTTGTATTGTTTAGTATTTGGGAAAATCGCACCTTCTTTTACTGTAATTTGAACTGGATCTATTTTTGCCATAAGTCCTACTTCTTTTCCGGTAAAATCCCATACTATTGGGTTTACTGTACCTTTTAATTCTTCTGGCAACTCATCTTTTGTTATCAACGAAAACATTTCATCTATTTCTGTACCTTGTTTTGCAACCATAATTTTATAAACATGGTCCTCATCTGGTGTCTGAACTGCCACACCATCCGGCGTGCAGAAAATTGTACAGTTCATTTTGCACAATAAATCTCTACCTAATAAATTTACTGGGCTAGAATCGCACACTACTAAATTGGTGCATTTCTCTGAAGTTTCCTATTTTGACTTCCATTGGTTCTGTAAGAGGTGTTCTAATTCTTTGATTAGCTACCCCTACTACTTGGATATCTTCACCAGAGAGAGGAAGGTCTGGGATGTCTGCTGATCTCACAGTAGACCTGGTAGCACCAGTGTCCAAAAGGAAAGTAATATCATTACCTTTCACATTTCCTTCAACATATGGACCAGACTGATCTACCTGTAAGGATGCGCCAAGTATGCACTCCTTCTTCCCCTCTCCTAGGCACCGTCATGAGTCGAATTTACAATAATTATCCTGTAAAAGAAATTGTGATGTCATATAATCATTCTTACCACTCCCTCCTGGGTATCAATGTCTGTACCATGCTTTGCTTTGCTTACATTACCCTGAACAGGTGGAGGTGGTAATTGACTCTGGGGATTTACACCCTGTTGTGAGTCATTCTGCGTCTGTGGATTTAAGTTTTGATTTGGGCCATTATTATTCCGAATCTTTTTACATTCATCCTTCCAATACCCCAATTTTCCGCATCCATGACAAGGAAATTTATTTTTAGCTTCTTCTCTACTCATTCGTCCTCTAAATTTTCCACCATTTCCCGTATCACCACTTGTACCAGAATCTTTTCCTGGATTTTCACTCGGATTTTCCAAATTAATTCCCTGCTTTTCTTCCATTTTCACCTGAGCCCACATCACTTTTTCCTGCAATTTCTTGTGTCTATCTTCAATATTGTCTCCACAATATTTTGCATACTTCAGAATCTCATCTATGGGCTTTCCCTGCCAACACAGCATATGTTGTTTTATCATCTGGCAAATCTCTGGCTTCAGACCGTAAACAAACCGATACACAAACTGACTCATGTTTTTGTCTCCAATGTCCTCGAATCCACTATACTGTTTAAATACTTGCAATAAACGCTCATAATAGGAATGTACTGTTTCACTGGCTTCTTGGGTTGTTCGATCTATTTTCACCCAATCTGTTTCTTTCGGGGTATTTTCCCTTTCAGGTATGTTATCACCTGTTGATACTTTTTCATCACATCATTTGACGGGGCACCTGTTTTCGGATCTCTAGGATATTCATCACTAGGCCAATCGACTGTGATCTTACAATCTGTCCATAAATCGGCAGGTACCACTATGTCAAACAAACCATCTAAATCCTTCAACAATACCTTTGACACTTTCACAAACATTTCAACCTGCTTGTACCATTCAATTGGTTTTTCTCTCAGGTTTGGAAAATCATTCGTAAATGATAAAATATCCTGTCTGCTCCATGGGACATGTACATATCCTCCTCCCGCAACTTCTCGCATCGGATACATCTGGTCTGCTTTTCCTGCTTCCTTCATCACATATTCTGATGCTGTTCTACTTGTTCGTGCTTCTTCCTTTTCTTGGCCCACCTAGATCTCCATTTATATAGATCTCCCCATTTTTGTAAAACTAACATTAATTCTCTTATTTGTAGTCTTCTTCCAGATGCATTCATATTTTCTAAATCTTTGTCTGCAAATTCTGCTCTATAGGGTTTCTGTAATACTTTTGATCTCCCTATTTCGATTCCCATCTGTAATGCTAAGTTGGACAATTTTTCATGGAATATCTTTACATTTCTAGTGATACTCCTGCACAAGAATAATAATTCTTCTTCATCATAGGTATTCAAGCGTTCTACTCCTACATTTCCTGCTATTATTTCTTCTAATTCAACTTTCAATTTATGGATATCCAGTACTTTTGGAGGTGTGCACTGTTTAACTGACCCTTGTACCCATCTTTCTAGATCTTCAGGTGTTACTATGGTAGCACTTTTTGCTCCTGATGAAGTTACTAAACTTACATCTTTTGAACCTCCAGGCACATCTTTTCTTGGAGTACTATTTACAGAACCTCGAATAGGCAAATCCATAAGTGATATTGTGGATTCACAGTCACTAAATTGATCCTCAATTATAACTGGAGCTTCAGGTCTGGGATTTCTCACAGGAGTAGGTGCAAGTATGGGTTGAGGACAATTTCCCTGAGTACCATATAATGGAACTACTGGACCAATTGTTACTGGTATGGTCAACGAATCAGGATGTACTTTTATCTGAGTTATTTTCTGTATTAATTCTGTTCTGGTCTTTTCTAGGGCTTCTTTTTCTTTGTCATGAAGTATTCTAGTCGGGGTGAACTCATGCATTACCTTTGGTACCATGGGAGTTTGTGGTGGTGCACTAGGAGGGCATCCACTTGTCCCGTCCTGATATGGTGGGGGATTTCTTAACATCTCTTCCATAAATTCGTCTTCTGAATCCTCATTTCTTATTAAATGTTTTGTCTTTTCCATACATTTCCCTCCTGATTTCTCTCCTTCCGTGAATAGTGGATATAGTCCCTCTGTAATCATTGTCCTTCTCCATTGTTTCATCTGACCCTCTCTCGACTCACGTAAATATCTGGGGTAAAATCCTGGATAACTCCTATTACTTCTAGATCTATCCCGCTCAAATGCCTCGGTTTCCCATTCTTCTAGAGCTTCGTACTGGGTTAATCTAGGTCTGGGTTCTAAGTCATTCATCCTCAATCTCAAGTTCTGAAGAATTTGCCCATTGAACGTGCCATTCTGAGGAAATGCTAATACTCCATCATTTTTGGTGTATTCTATCCAATTCTCCATCCATACACAGGTATGATAATCCTCTCTCCATCATCATAAATGATGCTGGCATTTTAGCTGGTGGAATAATAATTCCTTCTCTAGTTTTGATTGGTTTGTCCTTTTTAAAATAATTCTTAATCTTTTGTAAGAATGACATTTTTCTCTTTTCTCCGTACATTCTATCTAATCTTCTGTGTACAAAATTATATTCTGCAAAACCTAGGAATCTCCTATCCGGACGAGTTCCTGTTAAATTCGGATCGCGTTTTAACATGCAATCCTTATCCACTAAGAATTTTGCTTCTATATTTTCGACCAATCAAATGTCTGCTGTCTTTTATTTCCAGACCAATCCTTGCGCGGCCTTTTTGGTGATGTTTCTCTGTCAACCCCTCCTTTACAATCTGCTCTTTTCTGTCCTCGCTGGTTTAACCAATCCCAGCGCGGCTCCTGTGACGTCAATACTACTCCTGACTACTGACCCCTCCTTTACAAGGGTTTTTCCACACCCGCTGTTTCAACCTACCACAGCGCGGCATTTTTGTGACGTCAGCTCCCTCTCCGGCAACTGACCCTCCCTTTACAAAAATGTACGCAAACTTATTTTCTCTATAAATCTTAATTAAATTTCAGTAACAACATAAAACATTCGCTATCGTGCCAGTTTCCACTAATTTTGAAAAAGATAGTTTCTTCCACACTTTAGTAAAACCTTTCCGTTTACTAATACATACACTACGAGTAAAACACTTCCGTCTACTCTTCACACAAGCTCCAGAAGTACCTGTTACTTCTCCAATGTTACCCTTACTAGGTGATATAACATCAAATTTTTATCAGCGTACCCTTTTGCTATTACTCACTCGCATAGAGTCCCTAACGAGTACTTGAAGTCCTGCTTAACTTCTCAGTACTATTTCTGCCTGACAGATAACCTCACTGCAGTATGGCTTCCACTTGCCACCCACTATTCTTTTTCCCTACCCCGGGGTATTCTGGACAACATATAACAAAAAACTCAAAAATAAGCGGATGTTAGTTCATAAAAATACAAATAAAATTCTCATTACCCAATTAACAAAGAGTAACAACAACCGTCCTCTGCTTACCAGAAAACTGATCCAGCGCAATATTAGCCAACAACATTCATACACCATATACTCACTTGGGCCCATACATTCACCCTACACTAATACTTATGCTGGGTGTCAGATGTACTCTTTTATCAAAGTCCCTGCTACCAATTACCTTCTGATTGAAGAGTAATAACTTACCAATGGATCCTTTGCTAATTGGGAAGTTTAAAATGAGTGACATTCATTATAGTACATAATCCTGAAATAACCACTGAGTCAGGAAGTTTTAAAATGTTTATCTAGAGTTTTGGCAGAGTAAAATACAGAAAACACGGTACTTGATTGAAATACCCAAGAGAGAGCATAGGAACGAATTCTCTAATAAATGACAGTGTTTAAGGAAATAAGAGAGGATAGAGACAGCAGCGCAACTAAAGGTTGCAGTATAGTTACCTAAATACGAGAACCAAGCCCCTTAGCCAAGGAGTTGGAAAAGATAGGACCCTGGAAGGATGAAGAGCAAAGACCTCCTTCAGGATCAGGACAGGACTGGTGACCTCTCTATAACGACGCCTGCGCCGTTCCCCTCTCTGGCACTCGACTTCTCCTCGATTCTCCCGTCCAATGGACTCCGCCGCCCCCTCCTCAGGACCTCTTCCGGATAAGTATTCAGTCAGCAACCGATCAGCATGGCAGCCTGGAGCTCTTCTATATGTTCTCCCTTCTGTGGAATCTTGCTCTGACTAATTAACTAAGGTTATTTTCTATTATACCCTTCTACTCCCATGTACCTCCCCTTAATGTTGCTAAAATATGGGACCACTACTTCTGATTGGGCAGGGACAGGGGGTGGATTCTTGTACCATGTCAATTTAGGCCTAAATTGTGAAGCCTATTGTCTTTACGTTCCCGCCCCTTCAAATTAATACATTCGCTTTATTTCCCACCCGTCTCATGACAAATGTTATATATTTTACAGGAGAAAAGTAACGAATTGTTCCGCCGGAAACATTGGGTACATCATCTTCGGCCAATAGGTCGTGGCCTTGGGAGACGTCCAAGTTGACTTCACTTGGCAGGCATACAGGACACATGCGCAGAACCCTCTGTTTCTTGAGTTTCAAGACACCAACCCAGGCCCAAGTTTATGAATTACTAAAAGTGCAAGAAGAAAATATTAAAATCACAAATAAAAAGTTTCACTGTATACCCACTTTCCCTAACTCTATTCCCATTTAATCATAATACTATCCTGCTTTAGTAGCGTTAAGAAAACGACAATTTAATAATGACATAAGAGCAAGCTTAAGCATGTGAAAACATTTAGCGGCCATTTTAATACACACTGCGCAGAAGCAGAAGTTTCCCACCAAGCAAAGAAAGACGTCACACCATGTGATCAGGTTGCGACATGCGCATTGAGGTTCCCGCGCTTTAGCGGACATTTTGGATTACAGACAAGCGTTATTCATTAGTAAAACACATAGGCAAGCTTCTGTCCCTCTTGTGTTTGTGAATGCAAAAGTTAGTATTGACAATACAAGTTTAATAAATTAATACTATGAGGAGGATTGCGTACAAGCAAGTTTCAGTTTTGAAACCTTGTTCCATCAGTACAATTACCCCAGTACAGAGATCTGGGCCTAAATCCATCGTTTTTTGCTCACCATGCCATTCCAGTTTGGACCCAGCCATATGCAAATCAGTCCTGACCCTGCGCCCAATGGGAACCATCCAGCCCGAACTGCCAGGCCAGGTCCTCCCTGGACTGGAAACAAGCATCCTAGGACCGGTTTCGGGCTTTCAGCCCTCATCAGCCATGATAGCTTGACTCCAGTGGCATGGAGAGCACGGGACCCACGTCTGGGCATACCCGTCCCACTCGGGGTGACAAATGCAAAAACAACAATTGATGGACAGAATGCAGAACAATGTCGTACATTCACCCCAGTACAGAGATCTGGGCCTAAATCCATCGTTTTTTGCTCACCATGCCATTCCAGTTTGGACCCAGCCATATGCAAATCAGTCCTGACCCTGCGCCCAATGGGAACAGTCCAGCCCGAACTGCCAGGCCAGGTCCTCCCTGGACTGGAAACAAGCATCCTAGGACCGGTTTCGGGCTTTCATCCCTCATCAGCCAGGATAGCTTGACTCCAGTGGCATGGAGAGCACGGGACCCACGTCTGGGCATACCCGTCCCACTCGGGGTGACAAATGCAAAAACAACAATTGATGAACAGAATGCAGAACAATGTCGTAAATTCAGCCCAGTACAGAGATCCGGGCCTAAATCCATCGTTTTTGCTCACCATGCCATTCCAGTTTGGACCCAGCCATATGCAAATCATTCCTGACCCTGCGCCCAATGGGAACAGTCCAGCCCAAACTGCCAGGCCAGGTCCTCCCTGGACTGGAAACAAGCATCCTAGGACCGGATTCGGGCTTTCAGCCCTCATTAGCCAGGATAGCTTGCATCCAGTGGCATGGAGAGCACGGGACCCACGTCTGGGCATACCCGTCCCACTCGGGGTGACAAATGCAAAAACAACAATTGATGGACAGAATGTAGAACAATGTCGTACATTCACCCCAGTACAGAGATCTGGGCCTAAATCCATCGTTTTTTGCTCACCATGCCATTCCAGTTTGGACCCAGCTATATGCAAATCAGTCCTGACCCTGCGCCCAATGGGAACAGTCCAGCCCGAACTGCCAGGCCAGGTCCTCCCTGGACTAGAAACAAGCATCCTAGGACCGGTTTCGGGCTTTCAGCCCTCATCAGCCAGGATAGCTTGACTCCAGTGGCATGGAGAGCACGGGACCCACGTCTGGGCATACCCGTCCCACTCGGGGTGACAAATGCAAAAACAACAATTGATGGACAGAATGCAGAACAATGTCGTACATTCACCCCAGTACAGAGATCTGGGCCTAAATCCATCGTTTTTTGCTCACCATGCCATTCCAGTTTGGACCCAGCCATATGCAAATCAGTCCTGACCCTGCGCCCAATGGGAACAGTCCAGCCCGAACTGCCAGGCCAGGTCCTCCCTGGACTGGAAACAAGCATCCTAGGACCGGTTTCGGGCTTTCAGCCCTCATCAGCCAGGATAGCTTGACTCCAGTGGCATGGAGAGCACGGGACCCACGTCTGGGCATACCCGTCCCACTCGGGGTGACAAATGCAAAAACAACAATTGATGAACAGAATGCAGAACAATGTCGTAAATTCAGCCCAGTACAGAGATCCGGGCCTAAATCCATCGTTTTTTGCTCACCATGCCATTCCAGTTTGGACCCAGCCATATGCAAATCATTCCTGACCCTGCGCCCAATGGGAACAGTCCAGCCCAAACTGCCAGGCCAGGTCCTCCCTGGACTGGAAACAAGCATCCTAGGACCGGATTCGGGCTTTCAGCCCTCATTAGCCAGGATAGCTTGCATCCAGTGGCATGGAGAGCACGGGACCCACGTCTGGGCATACCCGTCCCACTCGGGGTGACAAATGCAAAAACAACAATTGATGGACAGAATGTAGAACAATGTCGTACATTCACCCCAGTACAGAGATCTGGGCCTAAATCCATCGTTTTTTGCTCACCATGCCATTCCAGTTTGGACCCAGCCATATGCAAATCAGTCCTGACCCTGCGCCCAATGGGAACAGTCCAGCCCGAACTGCCAGGCCAGGTCCTCCCTGGACTAGAAACAAGCATCCTAGGACCGGTTTCAGGCTTTCAGCCCTCATCAGCCAGGATAGCTTGACTACAGTGGCATGGAGAGCACGGGACCCACGTCTGGGCATACCCGTCCCTCTCGGGGTGACAAATGCAAAAACAACAATTGATGGACAGAATGCAGAACAATGTCGTACATTCACCCCAGTACAGAGATCTGGGCCTAAATCCATCGTTTTTGCTCACCATGCCATTCCAGTTTGGACCCAGCCATATGCAAATCAGTCCTGACCCTGCGCCCAATGGGAACAGTCCAGCCCGAACTGCCAGGCCAGGTCCTCCCTGGACTGGAAACAAGCATCCTAGGACCGGTTTCGGGCTTTCAGCCCTCATCAGCAAGGATAGCTTGACTCCAGTGGCATGGAGAGCACGGGACCCACGTCTGGGCATACCCGTCCCACTCGGGGTGACAAATGCAAAAACAACAATTGATGGACAGAATGCAGAACAATGTCGTACATTCACCCCAGTACAGAGATCTGGGCCTAAATCCATCGTTTTTTGCTCACCATGCCCTTCCAGTTTGGCACGGGTATGCCCAGACGTCTTGCCTCCCCATTCCCTGCACCTCCACATGTTCCCATGCTGCGTGTAAGTGTCTTAAGCATGTCCCTGCCTGTTGTGGCCGTTGCCTTGTCCGTACTGACACGCACATGCCAATAAAGTCTACGCAACACCACTGGTGTCTAACTGTGATGGGTGTTGATTAGATTGACCACTCGTGTGCCACAATGAGCATCATCCCTACACAGGGAGGAACTGACTGATGCATGTACAATGGGGGAGGGTCCCTTTTGACAGCTCCACCTCTGTGAGCCAGACATTGTTTTGGGATAGTTGCTGGTAGACCTGTGCTCTTACGTGTCTTCAGCAATGTGAGTATGGTGTCCAACCTCTGACCATGTTGAGCAATGTCATGAATCATTACAGAATGTGTCCACACAGATGTGCATGAGTAGGCATACAACGTGAAGTTCTGTTGTCACATGTGATGTAGGACACCACTTCTGGCCTGCTACCGATTTGGTCATTCCTACACACAGCCCTATTCAATACATGGACTTGTGCCTACGTTGGGGGGTTGTGAGATTGTTGCTAATGTGCAATGGGGACACAGCTAGCACCCACCTTCACAGTCATCCAATTGGGCATGTGTCTCGGGGATGAACATGCGCATTGATGTCATTTACCAGGGTGTACCTTCTCATGCAATCATTGTCCCTACATCCAGCCATACTTCCATACGTGAGTGAACATAGTCATGACACATCTGCATGATTTCGAATGTTTTATTCACATTCTGGTGAATGACGGAGAGGGAGCTGTCCATGGCCATCCAAGCCCACATAACATGGAAGCCCAGTGGTGGGCCAACCAGAGTCCTTTGGGGATTGAAAAGTGATTTGGAAGAGGGGGAGTGCAGTCCGCAGCAGGATTGCTGTGTAATTATCAAGCAGTGGAGATATGGCAGTCCGTGTCGGGGTCCGGGTGAATGTCGCAGAGTGTTCCGGGGGTCAGTGGAGGTGTTGTCCCAGGGCATGATGCATAGGGCAGAGCCAGGCAGGGCAAGCCATATGGAGGTGATGGATGCTACTGCCTCCTTCCTCACACAGTAATTACCATCCACATCTTACTCCTCTGATACTTCTTCTGAGTCGGGTGTGTTCGGTGTGTGTGGCGGTCTAATGGCTGCATCACTGTGTGCCACTGACACATCAAGGGTGCGAAGGTGATGGGGCTGCATCACTGTGTGCCACTGACACATCAGGGGTCGGAGATGTGTGTGTCGAGGTTCCTGCAGCAGTCATCTGGAACAGGCTCAGTGGCAGCAATGGCAAGATGAGGATCTGCAAGGCATGGAAGATCGCAGCTACATCTCGCTGGTGTTCAGCAGTGGCAGCCATACTTCCAGCCTGCATCGGCTCCATGGTCTCCATTGTCCTCCTCATCTGTGCCAACTCTGTGCTGTCATCGCTGGAGCCTGTCTGCCTAGACAGTTCTTGTATCCGAGTAATGGAACCAGCGATGTCAGCCAAGAATTGTTGGTGGGCATGGTGCGGACAGTGGGTATCCGTTAGGGACTGTAGGTGCTCCCTGATGGGACTCAGGCACCCACGTATGGCATCGAGTTTGGCTGCCATGAGCTCGAAACCCAGCCGCAGCTGATCTGCCATCTTCTCCTGGCACCCTAACACACGGTGTTTGAAATCCATGTGTTGGTCGTGGGGGTCCTGGGAGGCAGCCGTGGTGGTGTGTGCTTCTTGCTGTGTGGTCTGTGCAGGGTGTGGGCTCACCGCGATGCTGCTGGGCTGCCCTGCTCCTGGAGGTGGGGTGAGGAGGCTGTCCATGAGCCGTTGGAGTGTGTCTGGGCAAATGGGCAGGGTGTCCTCTTCATCATCACTGAAGAGATGTGTGGTCTGCTCTGCAGGAGGTGTTGATTGTCCCTCTGCAATGTAAGGGGAGATGCAGGTTAACAGTGTGTTCCATGTATGTTGACGCATTGTAGATGTTTACATTCAGACTGCATGACGGTGTACATTGTGACTGTTTTGGTGAAGCTGGCTATTTGATGGGAGTCAGTGGACATTTCGACTACATGACGGATGTGTGGTTGTACTCGTACATTATCATCTCACAGTGTCATGCATTGCCAGATGTGATTGGCCAGTTTCTACGCACAAGAGGCATCAGTTGTGTCCTCTGTCCTGTGGTGTAGGGGTTGCACTCTGTCCTACATTGTCGTCAATGTTGATGTACTGTGATTGCTATGTGTGTGTGCTGCATTGTTGGCGATTCGCCCCTGCAGCTCTGCATTGGCGGACCCTTATCCCTTTGAGTCGATGTGCACTTGACTTGTGTGCTTTTCAGGTGCTGGGATGTTTGCGACTTGGGTGATTTGTGCTACTGGAGATATTTGGTACTCTTGTGCATTGTTTGTCTGCAAATGTATTCTTGACGTCATGGGTCGTAGGTGCACGTGGATGTGTCAGAGTGTGACCGGCTCCTTTACGGATGTGGTCCACACTCAGCCACCTCAGTGTCGTCTCGTGCACCATGTCATGTATTGTGACTTCAGCCATGCTATCTGTCATGCAGTGTCACTTGCAATGTCAGTGTGGCTCACAGAGCCGCTGCGTTTCTGGATTCAGCACATGTGCATGGGTAGGTTGTGGCATTGGTGATATGGAGGGGGGCCCACTACGCACACAGTGGACGGGGGCCTACTTGGTGTTTCTATGTGTGCTGCAGTGTGCCAAGGGTATCAGGGACATGTTCCACACTCATTGCGGGTGTGCAGTGTGCTGCACATGATTGTGCATGTGTGCCATTGTGCCCATCTGCCCCCGTCCCCCCAGTCCCTGGTCGTTACTCACCCTGTTGCTGTTGGGTCAGGTCATTTCGGGCTGTGTCCAGACCCCCAACTGCTTGCACAGTCGCCACAATGATGACTGTGGCCACCATTTCCTCCAGCTCATCCAGCTCCTCCTGTGGTGCAGGACTCCCACCTCCAGTCGCCTTTGCTGCCTTCATGTTGGCAGCGAGTTTCTGTTTGGTTTGGCTGTGCACTTCATGCCAGCGCCTCTTGACATCCTCCATTGACCTCCTCGACACTCCGACTGCATTCACTTTGGTGACGATGGACTGCCATATTTCCGTTTGTGTTGCCAATGACGCAGTGGAGGTGACGAACAGTTGTAGAACCTTTTGGCATCCAGATTGTCACTTACGCAGACGACACCCAGCTGATTGTGTCATTGAACCAATCTGACAATGTGGAAATCAATCTGGCCAACTGTTTGGATAAGGTTTCCGCATGGATGGATGGCTCTTTCTTAAAACTTAATGGGGCAAAAACGGAGTGGATGTTTTTGGGTAATACCTCACCCAAAGATGGCAATCTATTCTGGCCGAGATGCTTAGGTCCAATGCCACCTCCTAAGGATCAGATTAAAAGTCTTGGCGTATGGCTGGACCATAATCTTAATTTCAAGGAGCAGGCGCGGAAGGTGGCAGGTACCTGTTATGGGATCCTGAGGATGATTAGAAAAATTCTCCCTCTGCTGCCTTTCATTGCAAGAAAACTGCTGGTACAAGCACTAATCCTTTCCAGACTGGATTACGCCAATGTGCTGTACTTAGGCTCCCCGTGCTCAACCATTTAAATTTTACAAACGGTACAAACTTCGCAGCCCGTCTACTTATGCGGGTCCCTAACTGGGTATCCGCAAGACCACACATTGCCTCTCTTCACTGGCTCCCAGTTGCGGAACGAATTCAGTTCAAGGCACTATGCATTGTCCATAGAACTTTCTCGGCTGAGGGCCCACCGATCCTTCGATCCATCATATCCCCTTACCTTCCTAAGAGATCTCTACGCTCTGAGAATAAACATCTAGCAGTAGTTCCCAGGATATATAGATCACGGAGCGGTGGACGTATGTTTGCATATACCGCAGCAAAGTGCTGGAACCAACTTCCTAATTACATACGCCTGGAGGACAACTATTTGGCCTTTCGTAAATCTCTGAAAACTTTTCTGTTTCCATGATTCCTGACCACTGCACGGTGATGTTACTGCCTTTTAGCGCTGGGAGGCCTTTTGGTAGCCATGCGCTCTAGAAATGCATATTCATTCATTCATTCATTCAGTTGTTGGTAGTGTTCTATCACCTCCGTGACGGTGATCTGGTCTTCCTGCGGACTGAACCCCGTCTTCCTCTTCCTCTTCTCCTTGCCCTCCCCCGAACAGGGGGTTCCATGCTGGTCCTCCGTGGGGCTTGTGGAGTTAGGCTTGTCCTCTGCTCTGTTTTTTTATTGCTTTTATAGTGCATTTTCACGCATGACGCGTGGGTATTGCAGGCCTGTCGCTGGTTTTCGCTGATTTTGGTATCGCGCTTTGTGGCATCGCAACTTTTTGGGCGATCGTGTTTTGCATTTTTTGTTTATCGCCTTGGTTTTTACGCAGTCATTTGGCGGGTTATCATGCTGCTATCGCATGGTGCCAAGGGGTTGGGAATTGGACGTTAAGATGGTGTTATTTTCTCGCAATGGACTGCGATATGCAAAGTTGCGTTAAGCTAAATTTGCGATGATTATCACACGTTCTTGAGAATATGCCCCTCAGAGTCTTATACATAATGTAAATGGTTTTGAACCCATTGGGCAGCCTCTTTCTCCTTTAAATGATGCTGCCGACACACACGATTTACTAAATGAGGTTAGCCTGGATCTTCCACCAGAATGCTGCCCATATGTTGTGATTTTAACTAATGTCCCCCTGCTCCAGGGAAGTTCAAAAGAAACCACAAGCCAACTGAAAAATAAGGCATGCCATTGGTTATCCCAAAACACAGATTACGAAAACTCCAGCTACCATGACATTCTGTTTGTCAGAAGAGTGAGCTGGGTTGGTCCCCTACGTAAGACTAGTCGTGGAGACTGTATAGTGGTAAATTGCCGTAACCCAGACCTTGCAGGGACACTACTCAGGAGTGGGAGGAAACCAACTAGATGGGAATCTGAGCATGGGATAGGCATAATGCCGCTGGGATTCTTCTATAGAAATCTCAAATCCTGTGGCCCAGTCACCTCTCCAAACGCCCGATTAGCACAGAATCTACAGATGAGAAAGGAGCAATTTTCACTTGTAACTAGCAATAGATACCAAGTACTTACAGAGCTGGATAAGCCAGACTGACTAAAGTCTAGTAATGCTATTTTGACGGCGGCCCAGGGCATGGCTCAGGCCAGCCATCTTGCGGGGGACAATACAAACAACACTCCTAATGGAATAGTGAACTGTATCCCGGATGGCCCACCTGACTACCATCCTCCCACCCAAGGCTTAGTAAGAGAAAGCCCCCCAATAGGACACTCACCGCAGGGAAGACCTATTGATGACTTGCAGTTGAATATTATATTTTGAAACATTGCAGGGATACAGTCCAAACTCAATGACCCCGAGTGGGGTAAACTAGTGGACAGCTGCCATATATGTCTGTTCCAAGAAACATGGGCAACAGAACAGATACATAGGGTAGGCTTTACCACTTTTAGTTTAGAAGCCAGACAGTCTACATCTGGCAGACCTGCGGATGGGTTGCTGATTTGGGTTAAGACCATGCTGGCTTGTAAAATCAAGCACCTAGATGTAGGCTCACTGGCGATCCTTGGTATTGATTTGATATTGCTTAAAGGGGATACACATGTCAGATTAATCAACATATACAACCGGTTTAATAGCCCCCACAAGCCCTCTGATACCATAACAATGCTTACAAATTTCCTTGAAACTTCCAAAAAAGAGTATTACCTCATTGTAGCCGGCGATTTTACCACAACTAATGAGCCAGTAGATTATGTACAGGAAATAGTCCAGGAGGAAGAACAAATCAGAGGAGTTAAAAGGCTTCAGATACCAGCCCTTAAAAGATGTACTAGTGTTGGGCAGCAAGTTCTGTCCTTTACTCTTGCTTATGGGGTACGTGCATGTAATGAGCGGATTTCTTCAGATATAAATGCTAATTTTACTTTTAAAAGGGGGAATGTTAAAAGAGGATTGACTTTATTATGGTAGATCTCGATCTTTGGCCACAAGTTAATGATATGACCATTCTTAATCGTGAGGATAGTGACCATAATACACTGCTCTTAAGACTTTCTGGCCTTCCTAATCTACAGCCCCAGTTAAATCTGGCGATGGCACCCGGGGTCACAACTAATAACAACAGGAGAATTAAGTGGACAAAGGAAGCCACTGATGGTAAGCTCCTCCCTAACATTTACAAAGAGGTGGTCCAGACACTAACGAACCTGAGTAATACCGACATAAATGATGACACTATTATGTCTAGTTATCAAGAATTGTTGAACAACATAATGTCCTACTTTAGTAGGCAGGGAAGCTCAATCTCGATTAAACGTAACAATGCTCCATGGTATAATGAGGAATGCAGGCAAGGCGAGAATCAAGCTAACAGTGGCAGTAAAAGAAGGGATAAGACCTGACATAATTAACAAAAGAAGGCTATAGAAGAGAACACATGAGGAGGCAAAACGGAGTTGGGAGACTGAAAACTGGTGTATACTGGCTGAGGCTTCTAGATTGAAGGACTGTCAGTTATTCTGGCATCTTCTTTCCAAAGGGGCAATCCACCCGGTCAGTGAAGATGACTTCTACATACAGCCACATCTTTGGGAAGAGTACTTCCAGGCATTATATTATGGAAAGGATTGTGAGCCTGAGGGTGACGTATTGGAGCTAGCCAGGGATTGTAATCGAGAGCTTGATGCGAAAGAGGTAGTCAGTTTTTCCTTAATGGAAACTATGAACGCAATCAGCTCACTCCAAATTGGGAAAGCTCCAGGGCTAGATAGACTACCGGGAGATCTTTATAAATCTGAGCCCAAAATATGGGGCCCCTTGCTCCCTACAGTCTTTAACGCCATCACACGTGGGGGGGATATTCCAGCAACTTGGAAGGGTGCTGAAATAATCCCAATATTCAAAAAAGGGGATAAAGGGAACCCCGCAAACTACAGGCCCATTAGCCTTATAGATGTGTCCCAGAAAGTTTTTAGCAAAATGATCCTATTACACCTCCACAATTGGATAGAGGATAATAGTATACTATCACACTTGCAGGCAGGGTTTAGAGCATCCACAAGTACCCTAGACCAGGTGTTTCGTTTACTTTTGCTTATTTGGAAGGAGGTTAAGATCAAGAGGGGCCATATTTCTGTCATCTTTGTCGATCTCAAAACGGCATTTGATTCCATAGATCGCACCAGGCTCTGGGCTGTCCTCAGGGAGTTAGGACCTCCCTCTGGCTTGCTCCAGTTCTTAATCCGTTTACACCAAGATAACTATGCTAAAGTTAGGTGGAACTCTGATGGCAGTCTAACTGACAATATACCGATTCTGAAGGGAGTGCGCCAGGGCTGTGTGCTGGCCCCAACCATGTTTACCCTGTACATGAATGGGCTTATAATTGACCTTTATAACTGTGGATGTGACCCGCCCAAACTGGGAGGCAAGTTAATACCCTCTTTGTTATTCGCAGATGACACGTTGCTCATATCTAAAACCCCAATGGGCATTCAGAACGTGTTAACTAAATTTGCGACAGTCTGCAAAGTTTGGGGCCTCGAAATCAATTGCTCAAAAACAAAGTTCATGGTTTTTAATCCTTATAAATCCACCAAGGGGAAAGTGAGGTTGGGTGGTCAATTACTAGAACAGGTCAAGGACTTTGATTACTTGGGTGTCAGAATTAGTGATAACCTGGCATGGTCTCCCCAAATTCAGAAGAGCGTGTTGACTCTACAGCATGTGGACTGTGCAATTATAAAGAGAGTCAAACGCTCAGCTTTCCGCCCAATTTCTCCCACTTTAGAAATACATCGGGCTAAAGGGTTGGGTGCAGCTCTTTATGGGGCTGAATTGTGGGGGTTGGAGCATATAAACCAGCTAGAAGTCACAGAAAATACATTTTTAAGAGCACTCCTAAATCTCCCAAGGAAGACGCCTATATTACCTTTACGCCTTGATCTTGGTCTAAAGTCTATTACCCACTTTGATGTTTTTAAGGTGCTCATGTTCTGGATAAGACTCTGGACTAGTAATACTCAGATTCCAGTAAAGGACGCTGTTGAGGAATTACTAATTCTCCAAAGAAAATCAGGGCGTTTGCCCTGGTTTGAAAAAGTCAAGGAGTGGTTCTTCAAACTGGGAATGGGGAATATGTGGGACGATCCGCAGTCTAGCTCAAAATAATGTACTGGAACTTCGTTGATTCTTCTGGCACTGATTTTAGGTCATTTGGCATTTTATCTACCAGTTTTTTAAATGTTAAAAGTTGTTTTAAGCTTGACACCTATATGGATGATGTTGAACCACCCCAAGCACGCGCACTTTATATACAATTTAGATTTGGAACTTTCCCTTTGAATGCTATGAAAAGCAGTTGGGCGAATGCTACTGTAACCCCTATGTGTCCGTCTTGCAACTCCACCTCAGAAACTATTGAACACTTTATCTTTTTTTGTCCTGCATATGCCAATCTGAGGAAAACATGGATTATCCCTGCTTGCTGGTTGTTGTCCTTCTCTTGCCCATCAGACGCTCTACGTGTATTTAGATCTGATATGACAAGGTGGCTTGTTTTAACTTTATCTAGATATCTCCTCTATGCTTGGTGATAGAGGTCCAAACTGGCAACATAACGTTTTAATGCAGGAGTCTAGGCACCCGTAGGGAGAGTGTGTATCAAGGCCTCTGACAGGGACTGTAGTGTAAATAATGGCACAGGATTGTTTTGCTACTGTTCTTCTCTTTTTTATTATTGATCCCTATAGTTTTTAAAAACAATTTTTAATCTCTGAATCATGTCACAAACTCGCAATCCTACTTTTGGATGTTGCCTAGGACTGTGTAAATGGCGCTGTTCTTTTATTTCTTTATGTATTTTATTATTAATTACATTTTGTATGCATTGTGATTTTATGTGTTTGTGTATGATCATGTTATTGATCGAATAAACTTGACTGACCGGCCTCCGTGACACAGAGTTGCCTTACTCCATATCTTAGAGGCCATGCAAAGACATGCATGGTGGCTTTGGGTCGCCTCATAGATATGATTGAGAGTCTTGTGCCACTGGAACGTCATAAAAAGTGACGCTTCGGCGGCGCTGGCCTCCTGTAAATAAGCCCCTCAGTTGTTTCATGTGCAGTCATTATTCCACGCATAAGGAGCATCACATATTTCTTTCCATCTCACCGTTGCCATTTTTATCTTCTTATTAAGGTTTTCTTTTCTTTTTTCTAGTTCTTTCTTTGCTTTCTTTGTGAGGTCTCCAACGCACCCTACTCCATTTTTCTCATTTATATATTTCTATGAGACATTTACTACCTCTTGCTCCCATCTTCTTAATACCCAAGCGGAAGTGTATGTTACCAGAATACAGAGTTGTAAACGTGGACATGCTAAAATATAATGACAAGAATGTCGACTATCAGGATATTGTGAAGGTAAGTATATATTTTTAAGTGTTTAATTACTATCCTTAACTCAACATCTATTTACCATGACAATATGAAAAATGTCAAAGTACATAGATGTTGATTTATGAATAGTAATACTTACTAATATATACTTACATTCACGATACTCTGATTGTCGATGTTTTGACCATAATATTTTTGTACGTGAATAATTTTGGACTCGCTATTCTGACATACAAGGATGCAGATGCAGACAAATCAAACACCACTTAGGGGCTTATCAGCAAGGACCTGCGATAATTATCGCTCAGCGCTTTTAGCGCGAGGATAATTATCGCAGGCTAACGCTGGATTCTATCGTGGAGATATCGTGCTATCAGCAACGCTTATCTCCCAAGCGATAGGAATCCATGCGTTAGCTGGAAAACAGTGTGATTATCGCTGGAAATCCAGCGATAATCGCACTGCGACCAGCGATACCTTGCTGATAGGGCAGGGTGGTTTTAGCCATGTAATCCACCTCCCATTGGATTACATGGCTAAGTCAGATTACAAGCAGGCGTAAGGAAAGTAGCGATAACTGTGGCTATCGCTACTTTTCTTATCGCTCTGCTTCTTTGCGTGCAGCTTGATAATTGGAGAAATGTCGGTTAGCGACATTTCTCCAGTTATTTTGGCACGGAACGCCCACTTTGCATCTCATTAGAGATGCAAAGCTGGGCGTTGTTGTAAGGGGCGCTAAATCAGCAAAACACGCGATAGCGTGTCTTTGCTGATACAGCGATGAAATAATCGCCGCTTTTCGCCCGAAAACGGACGCAAAAGCGGCGATAATTTCATAGCGCCGCCTTGCTGATATGCCCCTTAGTTTCTCCTTTCATTCTCTTTTTTATAATCTTTTCAAAACCCCTTTTTCACTTCTGTTTCTAACTCTTCTCTCCCCTTTGGTCTTTTTTCATTTTCACTTGTTCGCAGTTTTCTTTCGCTTTACATTCATTGGGGCAGATTTACAATAACTGGCGCATCTCTGCATATCAGCAGAGCTGCACCAGTTATTTTCCGTCACGGAAAAATAGCCTTGTGCCACCATGGATGCGCCGCATTTACAATGCGGCGCACCGTGGCGCAAGGATGGAAAGATGCGTGACGCATCTTCTGACGTAAAGCAGCGCATTGCTGGAGTCATGTCGCAAGCACGACGCAACTCCAGCAATGGTTAGGAATGCCTATTCCTAACATGCTGCTTGAAGCAGGCGTAAGGATTTGACGCAGTGGCGTCGTAAAAGTGACTCGGTGAAATCTTATAGATTTCACTGCGTCACTTTTACGAGGCTTTCCTACGTCGGACGCCCACCCTGCATACATTATACCTGACGCAGGTATAATGTAGCGCAGGGCTTTACAACATGACGCATCTCACTAGATGCGTCACGTTGTAAATATGTCGCATAGTGGCGCATTGTTTACGACGCCGCTGCGTCACAGAAGTGACGCAACGCTGTCGTAAAGATGTCGCAAGGGGCTTGTAAATCTGCCCCAATGTCTTGTGTTTCTCTTTCGATCCTTCTTTGAAGAGCTGAACCTTGAAGGGCTTGTCCATTTCTTGTCATTTCCCATTCTCCTGTTTCTGCCACGCTTTCCCTTTACAGGTCCCCTATCCAAGACCAAGAGTGTCATAGGTATTCTTTGACTCCAGGCTCGTGCTGTCAGGGGAAAGGCGCTTAGTATATTTAAAATATAATTTCGTGAAGTTGGTAGAGTTTTGAACCAAGACAGTATCTTGCTATTCAAGAAAATATCTTGTTGAGTAGTGTGGAAGACTGAAAGGAGTGGATTACACAGCGATGTTTTCGGGGAACCTGACTATATCATAACCCTATTTAACAAGAGGGCTCAGGCAAAGTAATCACAGACGCTGGACAACAGTGACATCTGCTGGGCAGAATCATTTGTGCCCCCGCGCTCCTTTCACATTTCTTCATCAAGCTCCACTCTTCGCAGCAAATGATCTTTGGTAAAATATGAAAAAAGATGGGGGGTGGGATGGAGGGGTCCAAAGGTCACAAAGCTGCATTTAAGATCTCTGGATCGGAGCCCGAGAAATAGCATTTTGGCAGTGTCCCTTTTTTCATGGGTGTCTATCTTATTTGTGAGACACATTTGTCACTAGTTTCTTCTTTAGTGGTTTTCACCTTAATCGCATCTCCACAGAAGACAGGCTCTTCCAATGATCAGTGAATTAACATCATTGCTGCTGGGCTTAAAAACACTGAAAGGCCAATAGTGACATTTAATTTACTCCGAAATTTTGCACGTCTGCACTTCCTACCGCCCTAGGTATGAGCACCATATATTTTTGGCCAGCATGTAATGATTAGTATTTTTAGGGGCAGATTTACAACGACTGGCGCATCCCTGCAAATCAGCAGGGATGCGCCAGAAGAGATGCGACAAGCAAGTCTACCCTTGCGCCACCACGGATGCGTCGCATTTACAATGCGGCGCACCGTGGCGCAGGGATAGGCAGATGCGTGTCGCATCTGATGGCGTAAGGGCGGCGCATTGCTGGAGTCGTGTCGCAAGCGCGATGCAACTCCAGCAATGCTCAGGAGCTGCCCATACCTAACGTGGTACGCCACTCCTTACGCCTGCTTCAAGCAGGCGTAAGGATTTGTCGCAGCGGCGTCGTAAAACTGACTCAGTGAAATCTTGTAGATTTCACTGCGTCACTTTTACGAGGCTTTCCTGCGACGGAACGCCCAGCCTGCGACGGAACGCCCACATGAGACCTGACGCAGGTTTCATGTGGCGTAGGGCTTTACAACGTGACGCATCTCCCTAGATGCGTCAGGTTGTAAATAAGGCGCAACGTGGCTCATGGTTTACGCCACCGCTGCATCACAGAAGTGACGCAACGGTGGCGCAAAAGTGGCGCAAGGGCCTTGTAAATCTGCCCCTCAATATCTTAGGAAGTACCCTTTTAAAGATCAGAGCTGCAGGAGGCCGCTTCCCTGTGCAAAAACACATATTTTGAAATTTGAAAGAAAGAGATGCTAGCCTCAGATCAATACCGAGCATCCTGGTATGTTTGCATGATCAGATCAGTGGGTAAACTTGATTACTTCATTTGTATGATCAGTTGATTTACCAGTGGCGATGTTTCATTCAGTGATATTGCTAATAACATCGACTGCTGTGACAGAATATTATCCACACAGCATAATACGATGGCCAAGGGAAAGCTCCAACTTGCATAGTAATGGAAACATGGCTATTGATCCAGGCCAGGTTAGGGTACTTTTGGTCAGAATCAGAACCTCTTTGCGGCTAATTTACTCATCCATACCAGAAATCTAATTTCCGAAGATACCAAATCGCAGGTTCGTCCCAATTAGGTTTAAGGTCGAAGCTTACACATTAATTGCAGGCCTGTGCACCTGGCAGGAAACGCCAAGGGAATAATTTAGAATTTCAATGACATGCTTACCGGGGTGAATGGGTTTGATGGTGTGAATTTTTGTTGAAATGGATATTATGCATCCATAGAGCCTGTTTGTGAATTTTGTAACATATTAGTAAATAGAATATTTTGTATGATTTTATCCCAAATGTTTCCTGTTTCACCGAGAAAGATTCAATGAGTGAATATTTTCAGCTAGAGAATTCATGGCGCTAGTCCTAAGAATAGGGGGGCATTTATGAGGGCCTTGTGTCATGCTTGCACCACGCAAAGTAGTACTTGCACCACATAAAGCCCCAAGTCTTATTTATAAAGCCATGCAAAGCCGCCTTGCGTGGCTTTGAATGGCTTCACAAATATGGTGAAATGCAACGCGGCCCAAATAACTGGGTTGCCTTACTCTGCACAAGAGAGGTAGGTAGGTAAATGTTTATGTTTTAGTTATTTAAAACCATAACAATATAAGAAAAACTCAAATGCAATAAAAACCATAAAATCACATAATATCACAGTTCATCAATTCATGCTGGCGCCCTACAAGAGCAATAGAAACAAGATAAAATCAGGTAATATCACAGTCTGTACGTTCATGCGTCCTGCCGTTCAATCAATTCATCTGAGAGACATAGACTTTGGATAAATGGCTATTTACCATTGCATGGTTTCACCACTTAGAAGCACTAATCGTGTAAAGCATTACAACTGTCCTGCCTCTTCCCCACTCCATCTAAAATGAATGCCATTAATAATCTAATGCCTACGAGTAGGGGTCAAAACATTGTTCTGAATAAGGGAGGCCTTTCATGGGCATTGCAGTGGGTGTTCCCACGCAACTCCCATGATATTTGACACATTCCCAGATTTACAAGGACTTGTAAACCTGGGAATGCCTCAAATTATTACACCACCCGAGGTGAGGAGTAACAAGGAGAAATATCTTTATTTCTCCTCGTTTTTTCATCTTTCTATGTGCGCTGCACACATAGAAGGAGGAAAATGCCTCTATGGAATGTTTTTGTGCCTGAAGGTGCCCCTTCTTCCCCAAAAACAATCCTGCCAACAACACAGGCACCCTTGCACCACAGTGCAAGGGTGCCTGCGTTGGTGCTAGCCTGCTGAAACAGCGCCAGAACAGGGGGGGGAGGGCGGGAATGCACAGCATTGGATAAATATGGTGCATACCTGTGCTTACCCTGTGGCGCAGGGCAGTACAGCAAGGTAACTTGCTGCGCTGCCCTGAGCCACCAATCCCATAAATAAGCCTCCAAGTATGCTTGGAATATGGTAGTTAATGCCACCATTTTATTGCTTGATAGGGTTGTAAAAACATATGTAATCCTAAGGCAACTGTTTATCAGCGCTACTGGAATTATGCAGTAAGAGAGGACAAATAATGCAGGCAGAGGTGATTACATTAAAAAAGTTCAAGCAATTGAGAAAGCATAGTTCAAATGGGTGTGTTCTGGCCTCACTCAAAGACACAGATTGTGATTAAGTATTTGGAGGACTGATTAAATACTGCGCTATAGCGGGGTACTTTACTCCCAGCATGGCGAGGGCACTCCACCCACCAAAATTTAGAGCTATGAGCTGGCCCAGTGGACATTTCTTGCATTTACAGAAATTGCTGTTATGGCAGTTCATGTAAATGCCTTTTTTTATTCTGAAAAAGTGTATCCCAAAGCAAGGTTTTGTATTTCAAAATAAACAATGACCCAGCTCACATTGGGAGTTTTCTCCCATGGCATGAGGCTCATTTTGCAATTTTCCCTGCCCCTTACTGCCAGTTTTTCCCTGGTGGTGACAGACAGTGAAAACTTTCCTTTTGTCCAGCCACTCAAAATAGAGTGTGTGGACAAATGGAACAAGCATTGGCATAGCCAATAGGTCTCGCCTTTGGGACCTTATAAGTGTTTAGCCATGCAGCACATTTTCCTGGGTGTTGTGCAGCCAGGAATTTTTTGTGTTTCTGCTTTTGTACTGTTTGAAAGGTGAGCTAAAAACTACTGTGCTTCTGAAATTGCTGCTCTGAAATCTATTTTTGAAATAAAATGAATGCTTAGGAAGCCCCTCAAGACATGGATCTACGGAACATCTGACGAATCTTGCCTGGCTCTCATCTGATCACGAAATACCCCACGACTGATGTTCGTTATCTGATAGCGCCAGGAGGCTCCATTGGGAGTGACAGTTCACGCTTTATAAATAACTCATTTAATTTCATTTCATTTCATTATAAAAGTTAATTCTACCTTACTACCAAGAGTGTATTTTTTAAATAAATCACCATAACCGAACAATTTTCAAATTGTATTGTAATTGCATTTATATAGCGCTTACTACATCTGTAGAGTCATTTAAGCGCTTTACTGCAGGTAGCGGGCTACTCCGTACCCAAGGTAAGTGGTTAATCCTGATTTATTTTGGTTATTAATAGTTATAGTTTATTGTTGGTTAATGGGATCAATTGTAATCTCTCACAGCAAGTAACCCCACACACTGGCCGTCGGCCTGTAACAACCTTAATGCAGCCGCCGAGCAGCCGGTGCAGTGAGGCGCTCCAGTCATGCAGGGGGAGGGGGAGGGGGTGGGTCGCTAGGCCCTCTATGTTTTATTGTACCGAGCGCTCCCAGTCCAATTGTGGGGTTATGAACCGCTGTCTCTCGACTAGTAACTGTAAGGAAACACAGCTACCAACATGCTTTTGAAATTTGCTGTCCCCGTATGTGGTGTGTTAATGCGGTCCATGCAGTGTTGTTCTCTGCGGGGTTTTTGTTTGCCGTGCACAAATCCCACTGTTTTTCTTTCTCACACTTCATGAGAAGCAGGGGCCGTATTTCAAAATGGCGGGAAGACCATTATTTGCAATAATAGAAAGTAGAGCAAGTCCCCTGGGCGCCAAGGAGTATTACATATCCACCTGTGATCTACTGGCGTTGTAAATGTAAATATTTTTTGAAGCACATTTACAAAAATCTATTTGGAGGGCAGGGGTGTTCTGACATGCTAAGCTGTCAACAAGCATCCTGTGAGGTAAAAACAAAATGCACAGGGATACATAAGAATATGCGGCACAATCAGAAGCGTCAGCAGCAAAGAACATTATTTAAATAAAAGAAGCACGCACATTACAGTAAATATAATTTTTGTGGCATTTATGCAAGATTTCACAATCAAACGATTACGCAATAGCACTTCCGAAACTTCAGGAGTTGTGGGACAAAAGGGTAAAAAGGAACACCCACATTGTTACATGGTTGAATATTGAGATGGAGTTCACGGAATGTATGCAGAAAACAAGGTCACGAACTGGCACAGAGCTGCATTGCCGATTAATGAATTCTCACCACTGTGCACAGCGTTAGCTGCTGAAAGCACCACCGGAAATTGAGAAATCGAATCCCACATGACGTCCTTGGTGCAAGAGACCTGTGTTTTGAGAAAGCCAGGTGTATTATAACCAAATACTATGGTATGCTAGCAAGCAAAATACAGAGTGGGCTGCTGGTACACGTAAAGAAGGAAAGATTAAATGTGGTTCAAAAGAAAGGCTGGGGTCCCTCCGCACACCAAGGGTAAGGTTGGTATTTTTAATACCGGTAAATGTTTTATGCCGTAGAACGTGTTCCACTCTGCAATCATGGACGGGTTTCTTTCCATTACCCTGGAGACTATACCGTCAAGAGCGCTCCTTATCTTCTCCGTGAAGCAGCCCAGCGGGAGATGCAGGGAGGTGGGGTTTTGGCGGGATGCTAACAAACACTTTATAGATAAATAAAGGCACGCTTAAAGTGAAAGCTGCGCCGTTCACAAATAAATAAAGGTGCGCTTAAAGTGAAAGCGGTGCCGTTCATAAATAAAGGCGTGAAGGCTGCTTTGGAAGAAAGCTAACAAACATTGTAAGCACATGAGCGCAGGCAATGTAAACAAGAGCGCTTCTTATCTTCTCTGTGATTCTGGGCAAATTACTTAACCTCTCAATCAGACATCCAACCACATGCAAATTAGGCCATCCTGCATTGCTAGATTATGCCCCCGGGAAGTCAGGCAAATCGTATTGTATCTTGGCCTTTCAGCCACTGCAGCAAACTTTGAGAGCACTGAGCAGTCACTGAATGGGGGATGCACTGTGGAGAGAGTGAGTGCGCCAGGATCACCATGGAGACGGCGAGTGAGGGAAAAACAGCGTCCAGGCGTTTAGTGGCGGAGAGGAGTGCAGCCAGTGAGAGGAGGAGCCCTGTGCAGAAGGTGAAAGGAGGTGCAGCGCTGAAGGGAGAGGTGTGGAGATGATCGCGATGCAAGCAAGACGCGCGGCCGCAAGACGCGCTCTGTGGTGGGGGAGGGGGAGGAGCAAGTGAGATGAAAGCCAGATGGCGCCTGGAGCGATGCGAGGAATGCGTGTTACTGTGCGCGTACCCGCACGCTCTAGGCCAGCCAAAAAGCTGTGGTCGCATTTCTAAAAGCCCACTGACTAAATGTCTCGCCCAGACCAGCGCAAGCGCTGGCTCAGGGCGAGACCTAAAAACCACCGACAGCCATTACTCTATTGGGCCATTGGATGTGTATGTCAGCGGTGAAGACAGAGTAGTCTCTGCCATCAACATACTGAAGGTTCACTTGTCTCTAAATGAGATCAGCACATCTTCAGTTTGGCAGAGAGGGTACTCCGTCGCCATTGCAACAGATTCCCCTCTCTGCCAAACTTTAACCCCTTCGATACGCGTGACGAGCTCAGCTCGTCGTGCTGCGTGGTAGCGCTGTGCGCATGACGAGCTGAGCTCGTCACGACCGCACCCGCGATCGGAATGTCCAGCACACGAGCGGAATTCCGATCGCGGTCAAGGGGTTAAATTGACAACATAGCCTATACACCAGTGAGCATAGTAACTTACTAAACAAAGTCCATAAACGGTAAATATTAAACAATTTTAAAGACATTTGCCTATATAAATTAATGGATACCACACAATCTTTTTCTTACCTATTAGGGTAAAGATACCACTCTCTTAGATATTGTTCAAATATCTGGTGTGCATGTCAAGAGTTCAATAAGAAATTCTGCCTGTGCTGAGGCTGTTGACCCTCCCCATTCAATTCAACTCAGGGGATCATCTGAATTACGTGCAGAGATTCTCATCAGTGGCCACTTTTGAGGGTACAGACTTATCCTAATTTTGATAATTGCTCACTGACTGATCCACAACTGTTTCTGAGCATGTACTAGGAGAGAATTGTCCAATAGGATTCTCACCATGTGCTCTGGAGAACATATATTTGCGTCTGTCGCTTTTCATCATTTATAATTTTGGTATTGTGTCCTGTGCTACTGGTTCTACCCCACTTCAATGTTAACATACAATACACTGTGGAATTGAACGGGTACCGATCAATATAATTTAGAAATCTGCTTCAGAGCTATTGAGGCTTGGATGAATAAAAGTTGGTTGCAAGTTAATGCCAGTAAAACTGAGGCAGTACAAATGTAATCCAATGGACAATTTTCACAAACCTTTCATAGAGGTTCATTACCACTCTTCTTCGGGCACAGATGTGTCCTTGTTACAAAGGTAAAAAAAATCTTGGAAACATGACTTGCTGTGAAGACCCAAGCAAACAATTGCCCAAAATATGTGACACTGTGATAGGAGAGCACTAGCATTGAAACACAAGGAAACTCCAGATTGGATTAAAGTAATTCACTCTACCTGAGTATCACCTACACATTGATTCACAGCAAGTGCTGTGCCCGAACAGAGCCTTTCGAACCCACTGCCAAACTTAAGTTAACAAGGTATCAGAAAGCCCTGAAAAATGAGGCGAATCACAATATTCACATCTCTTACAGGATACTTTCTCTCCAACTGCGTAACTGAAGCTAAAAACTTCCAGGGCTAACTTTAGAAAATCAATTTGGCTGTCTCAAAAGAAAAAGAATGATGGCTTCTGGGCACGGCTCCTGCGCGCGAGTAAGAAAAAGAATCTCAAACAATTCTGGTTTGCGGTTAACCAAACGCTAAACGGAGTCAAGAAAGGCACCAATGCAAATATCCTCGAAACTGTATGGATCTCATTTTTGTCATCATACTTTTATATTGACAATAAATCTGAAACTTTGATACCTTTTTACCCATGCTCAAATGAACACTCTGATACTTCAGAAGCCACAAAGACTCCTGTTACTGATCTGCCAGAGGAATGCTCAGTGAATGCCTTTAACTGCTAATTTTGTGCAGAGGGAAAATAATCAAGGCTAAAAGCGAGACTAGTGGCACCTCGACTGGGGGAGTGGAACATCCGGGGTCACCTCTGGGCATGGCGGAATACTACAGCTCATGGAGCAATGTGTTGCCACTGTGGCTTGAGAGAGGAAATTATCACCCACATATTAAGCATCTGCCCTTCATAGCTACAGCTAAGAAAATATCTGCTTTGCAGAGACTTTGCCTCTTGGGAGTCCGAATCTGCTATCAGGCTGTAGTCGCCAGCCTGAACCCAGAGAATACTACACATAGGGCTGATTTCGATGTCGGACGGACCTGAGACAGTCCGACATCCATCTGGAACTGGAACCGACTGACCTCCTGTCGGCGGTCCCAAACCAGAGATCAGGATGCGACTGAACACTGTTCGGTCACACTCCTATTCTTTACAATGTGAGCATGCTTTCCGACTGGAATGCATGCTCTCATTGTGAAGAGCTGAGATGCAGTTTATCCCTGCATCCCGTGGTAGGCACCTAAAGGTGCCTGCCACCGGGTGCAGGGATCAACAGGGGGGCCCTCGGCCGCCATCGGGACGCCTTGCACCCATGGGGGCCCCCAAAGTCGGATTCCGACAGCCTTTCTGTGTCGGAAAGGCCGGCACAGAAAGACTGTAGGAATCAGCCATTGTAACCCCTTGGGAGCAAAGAGCTGCCCTTGGGATTACTGGCCCCTTTCCGAATTGCAGATGGGCTCTCTAAGCCCATCGGAAGCCATTCAGAGAGCCCGTTCGGATTCCTTTCCGACCGACCACATCATAATGAGTCGGTCGGAAAGGAATCCGTACGGGACATTTCGATGCGGTCAGAACGGCTCCAACCGACGGTCGGAGCCATTTCCGACCGCATCGAAATCGGCCTCTAAATGTTAAAACTGTTAAATTACTCCAGATGGTCGCAGCGAAACTGGGCTCTACAGACACTATCCTTGCTTCAGAACTCGGCCCTTAAAACTGTCCTCCTCATTTAACAGTGCTATTGAACACTTAAGGCATCCCAGGGATAATCGACTATTCCAATGCACTTTGCACTTTTGATTTGCTTGTTCCCTCAAGAGGAATGGTATGGCCAATTATAACAAATGTCGTTTCTGCACTTTGCACTTGCTATTACATTTAGTTTTTGCTCCTTTATCTACTCTACTGCTAAGTATCTGCCTAAAAATATTCTCTGATCCTATTTTGCTGCTAAGTGTCTGAGAATAAAAAATTGCATGTCTTGCACTTTTGCCTCTTCTTAACGTCTCATTTAACTCCCTCAGGAGCCCGGGGGTCTATTTCAATGGGGTTTTAATGGTGGATCAACTCTGTTTTAAACTGTAGTCCTGAACATATACCATGATGTGCTTGTTTGTAAAGGTTTTAATTAACTGTACAATAAATGGTTACTTACTTACTTACCTTAAATTGATCTGAAAACTTCAAGTGAACCACATAGCCAAAAGATAGCTCAACGGGGACTGAATGAGACAAGATCATTTCTCAGCAACCAAAAACATCTTCAGTGGGTGAAGTGGGAAGTATGTATAAAATATAAATACCTGTGCCTCATGCATTAATGCATTTTAATTTCTTCAGCACAAAATTCAAATGCTAAATTGTGGAACATTAACGTGAGTTGAGCAAAATATTATATAATTTAATAAAGGTCTCCTTTGCCCTCTCCATTATTGACGAGGCACATTCTGAATATGTTTGTCCGATAACCTGAGAGTAGAGTCTTTGCTCCTAACTCCAAATTTCTACTGAAGACTTTCCTCTTTGCTTAATGCCCTATTACTTACGGGTAATCTTCATTACTCCTAGTCCCGTTGTCCTCCTCCCATTCGTTACTAATTGGAGATGACCATCTCCACGACAGAAAAAAAGAACAGGAGAATGCTGGGACACCTAACCCCACCCCCTCACACTGGGAGTACATAAGCAGTACCTACCCAGCATTCTGCCTGAACTACCAAGCCACCAACAGGAAGGCTGGCCATCCAGGCGGGAGGAGGGGGCATAAGGAATAGGGAAAGGACAACGGGACCAGGAGTAATGAAGATTGCCGATAAGTAATAGGGCATTAGCCCCCGGTCCCTCCAGTCCTCGTCCCATTCCTTACTAATTGGAGCATACCAAAGCCAGAAACTCGGCTTTCTGAACTCCCAACAACACCTAGCACACCACACCGAAAAGCAGCATCCCAAGTGAAGCAAATGGGAGAACCACAGTAAAAATGAAAAACACAGGCAGGAGCACACAAATCGCATCTCCCCCAACCACACAACAGGGCCGAACCCCCCAAAACAAGCAGGAGACGACCAAGAAGAACAAAACAAGGAGCCAAACCACAGAGCCGCCCCCCCAAAGGGCAGACAACCCACATCGGGAACACCCCCAAACCAACCACAGAGGAGGAGAACCCAACAAGAAAGGGCCAGAGACCGTCCCCACCAGAAGGACAGCTGTGATGCTACCCATAGAAGAAGATCCAAGGTGATCAGATTCACCAAGAAGCCAGGGCCACACAAACAGGGACCCAAGATCCACAGCCAAGGCCAAAAAAGGAGGCAAACCACAGAGACCCAAGTCCAAAGGGAAACCCCAGAGGGGCCGAAGCAACCAGGCCCCCCTAAACAACCTGCACAAGGGGGCCCAGAAGATGAGGAAGCACTCCCAGGGCACAAAAAGCCCGGAAGGGCACTTCGCAAGAAAGTCTCCAAGGCCAGGAACCCCACGCAGCGCCACAGAGCCAGCAGCAGAAACAACAGAGAGCAACCCCCAGCAGACAAGGGAAGAATGTCCAAAACCACCAAAAAAAAACACAACGATCCCACCAGAAAGCTGGGGGGAAGCAAGGAAAGACCAGACAGGCCCGACCAATCAGGAGACAAAGGGAGCCACGACCAACCACAGGACCAACCCCAACACACCTGGGGAGGCCCACAGCAGATCAGCCCATAGAGAACAGGGCCTGCAGAAAGAGCCAAGGCACCAACCCAAAGGACCAACCAAGGGCAGGCCCACATAGAGCAAACCAGGAAGGGAGGGAGGAGCGACCAAGAGCAGGCCCCCCCAACCAGATAGACCCAGCAACCAGAGAGCCCAGAGGACACCGCCACAGAAATCCCCCTGAGGAGGACTAGGCCCTAGGGCAGGAACGTCCAGCACCAACCACCAGCGTAGGCTCTGGACAACAGCCCAAACCACCCAAACCCAGTGAAGGAATGGGGGCACAGGGACAAGCCAACAGGCCAGGACCGAGGCAACCACCCCGAATGCAGGGGACACCCGGACACAAACCCAGCACCCACCCAACAAAGGCGAAGGAGAGGCCAGAAGCCCAACACCACCAAAAAGAGGCCAACGACAGGATCCCGTCCAAGGAAACGCAAGGGGCGAACCCCAGCCGACCCTGAACCAGACCAGGGCACAGCACCAAGAGCGGGGAGAGGCAAATCCCCCAAGGCCACCGAGACCAGGTGAACCCAAAGACCAAACAGGGCCAACAGGGAAGATGCTGCCCCAAACAACCCACACCAAGGGCGACACCCACAACCACTAACCAGGGGGTCAACCACAGGCGAGAAACCCAGGACTGGGGAAGACCAAGCCACAGGCCACAGAAGAAGAACCCGGAACACAGAAGGAAGGAAACCCCCAACTAACCAACAGCCGACCAACCGGCCCAGAGGACAAAGGATGACACCAAGGAACCACCCCAAGCGAGTCCCAAGACCAGCAGCAGAAGGGCAAAAACAGGAGAGACAAACAGGGCGGCTCACAGCCCAACCCTGCAGAAGTCCCCACAGACATCCGAGAAGCCAGCAGACTGAACAACAGACAAGCCAGCAAGACACAAGGCCACCAACATGGTGCCCCCACTGTCCCAGAAGGAGCGGCACATGGCTAATTGCCACAACCCCGAAACCCCCAACCACCGAGGGCACAGAGAAAGGCACACAAACCAGCCACATCCAGGCCACACAGGGAACCCAAATTGACAGGAAGACAGGGAAGAAGCTGAGCAGCCCACACAGGCACGCCAATGCCATGGCCCAGCCTGCACCAGGGAAAGGCAGGTGCAGAGGAGAGGCCAGAGAATAGGGCTAGAAGGCCGGCCTGGACCCCAACAACACCAGGCACAGAACCGCCGACCACCAAGGGGTCGAAAGACCCACACCCAAAGGGCAGAAAAGGCACCGCCAACCCTTCCTGTAAAGGGAAAAAGTGGGGCCAAACAAAGGGGCAGCGAGGCCAAGACAGACAGAGGCAAAGCCAAGGCCCCACCCCCAGACCAGAAGACACAAGCCAACACAACAACCCAAGGAGGAACGAGCCCGGAGAACCCAAAGGCTCACAACCCACCGAGGGGGAAGGGACCTGACGAGGTACAGGGCAGAAACCGGACACTAGCAGACCCAGCAACAGCAGAGCCACCAAAAGACCCAGAAAGACCAGGGACCAGAGACACCACAGGAACAAAACCAGCCCCCGAACCAGAACGCACCGGCCGTAAAACCAGCAGGAAGGCGCGCAGGAACACCAAATGACCAAGCCCAAAGGTGAAAGAGACAGGACCAAGCCAACACAAACCGGGCCAACGCAACCAGGAACACCAGCGATAACCCAAGCCCAGCCTCCACGATGCCACAGCCCCAGGGCCGTCGCATGGCCAGGTCAGAGAAAAGACACAGCCCGGAAATGGGGAACAACAGGACTGCCAAGCAGGAACGAAACACGGAAAAGACGCAACGCAGCCCACACCCCAGGGCAGACAGACACCAGACCACACCGGTCACCACACCAACACTCCCACCAGCCAGGCAGAAGCAACAGGGGAGAAACAGAGGAGCCACAGACACAGATGCGAAGGACAACCCACAACACCCAGCCCCGACTGGCGGCAAACGATCCGGCAGCAGGGAGGCAGAGGACCCCCAAAAATAGCCAAGGCACCCTGAAAGGAACGAAAGAGGGGACAAGGAAACCGCAACATGGCACTCACCCCCCACCAGCCAGCCCAAGCACAATCAACAACCCCAGCGCCGGGCAACAGGCAAACACCAACACCGGCAACCAGGCATACCAGGGGCACCACCAGCTCAGCCCCTGAGCCATCAGCCAGCCACGGACAGCCGTGGAAATCCAGCGAGAGGCAGCAGAGGCACAGCACACCAGTGAACCTCAGCGCCAAGGTCCATGCCAGGCCAGAGAGAGGTCACCACACCAAGACCCCCCCCCCAGGTGAGAACGGAACCCAAGAAGGAGGGAGGCCGAGAACCCCAACGGCCTGACCCAGGCCACAAGAAACACGACAGACTACAGAAGAGCAAGGAAAGCATGAACGGAAACCACCAAGCGGGACACCCTCCCCCCGGGAGGTATATGCCACACAACACCATCAACCCCCACCAGCCAGCCCAGGCACAGACCAGCAACTCAGCGCTGGGCAACAGGCAGACCAGAAAACCCCCTGAAAGAGAGAGTCACCAAGAGCGGGGAGACAGAAAACATAACTCAAGAATCAGGGAGGCCGGGGACTCCAAAGGCCAAAGCCAGAGAGACACACCAGGAGAAAAACAGCTATGTGGTACTCACCCCAGGGGCAGGTAGACATCACAACACCCCGCCTGCCCCCACCAGCCAGCCCAGGAACCGACAACTAACTCAGCGCCGGGCAGATGGCCATTCGGAAACTACCCCTGAAAGAGAGAGACCACAGAGACCAAAACACAGGCCAAGCAACAGGGAGGCCGGGGTCTCACAAGGCCAGTGAGCAGACCACAGCATTTGGAATACCCAGGTGGTCTCCGAGAGAAGGTAACAACCAGGCCCAAGCCTGCATAATAACTGAAAACAGCAGTTTATAAAAGACTACAGCACCTGGTATTCCAAGGCTGTCTCTCAGCCAGGCACGAACCAGGGCAGACCCTGCTTAACTGCAGATATCAGACAAGATCAGGTCACCCTGGGGGGTATGGCTGTAGCCGGGAAAAAAAATGCTATGCAGTACTCAGCCCCGGGGCATTCAGACACCACCTCACACCGGCTGCCCTCATCAGCCAGCCCAGACTCCCTCCACCAGACCAGTGCCGGGCAAGTGCAGGAAACAATCATACCGGCAAGGCAGGAACTCCAGGGGCACCGCCAATAACAGCCTAGAGTCATCTCACAGCAGGAGCAGCGTGTCTTCCAGACCAGCCCAGCCACAGGAAGATTTGCTCTTCAACCTGGAACAGACCGGGAGGATCAACGCATCAGCCACTAAGGGCTGGCCACCAACAATCGCGGCTCCCGGCAAGCCCGGCTGGCCGGGAGACCACGCAGCAGCCCATCAAGGACAGACCCGCAGCCAAACGGGATCCAGAGAAGACTGCAGCATGAAGCAGCAGCAGGTAGGTATAACCAGCAACCACGTCCCATTCTGTTGGCAGACAGAAAAAAAGAACAGGCGGAATGCTGGGCAGGTACTGCTTATGTACTCCCAGTGGGAGGGGGTGGGATTAGGTGTCACAGCATTTCCCTGTTCTTTTTTTCTGTCATGGAGATGGTCATCTCCAATTAGTAAGGAATGGGACGAGGACAACGGGACCATGGGGTAATGATCTGTATAGAGTGAGACCTAAGTAGTGCTTTAGGTTTGTTCATAAAGGTGTTTTGGCAATTTTGAATTGAATCGTACATTTTTAACTGCTTGATAAATAATGCTGTATTTAGATCAAGCCCATTTCATAACTTTAGACAGTTCTGTAATTTATTTTACATATTTTCAAACATTTTCAATGTCTCCTTAAAAAGGATATAGTCAATTCTTTTATCAACTGTCTTTAAAAGTCCTCTTGAAACAATTTTGAATCGTAATAATGTGTATAAAAACCCAATTTTATTTGCATAATGAAGGAGATGTAACTGTCAACGAAAAAACATGTAGCAAACCGATTGCCTCCTAAGGTAATAGAGTGCACGGATGAAGGGCAGGTTTGAATAACTGAGATGATTTACTTAACTTGGGTGAACTTATTCAACATAAACTCTGAACATGTACTGACTGCCTATCATTTGAAAGAGGAAAGCATCCTTCACACAATTGATTGGGTGGTAACAGATTTGGAACCTTGCAACAATCTCAGAAATGCAGTCCATCCCCATCTGCTATATTTCTGTCTGTGCTGGGATATTGTGTCACAGCTTCCTTTGCATGGGCTGTTAATAAGGCAACTGGTGTGCCACAACCAATCTTCTGCTTTGTATTGGTGCAAGTAACTGATGCAATGATGCCACATTGTGGAAAGTTTACTGAAGTAAATTTTGAACTGACTGCAATTACATCTTCTTCCTTGAGGATCGGGTTGTATGACAAAATATCTACCACAAAAACATTGTGGGACAAATATTGACTAATGTAAAGTACAAAAATATCAGGGTCAAAAATATTGTGGGCTAAAATATCAACACCAAAGTGAGAAGTATATCTACTTAATTGTAATTGCTGGGACGGAAAAGTCCCTCGCATGGTGACAAACGTGTACCCCTGCCCTCTGCGCCCCAGCTGTAATGATATCTGGATACCTGGTGCTGGTTTTTGTTCTCATGGGCAACATGGATCAAGCATGTGCCATGACATAGACTGGTCTCATGGACTGAAGTCTTGTTGGACAGGGAGGGGTGCCAAAAGCGCTACTCTCATAGCGGTGAAAGGCTACTGCCTTTGTCTGTAGTTAAGTAGCACGAGTGCAGCGGTGGCAGCATATTGTGTAACAATCAGTAGAAGTTAACAGGTCTCTTTACCTTTGTCCCCAGAGTGAGGCATACAGGCTCACTCATGTAAAGCTCTACTGCTGTGTGCCTAACGCATACTACATCAATTTAGTGTGTAGCACTGTGCAGTGTGTGTGTGGTATATGCATGTGTTGGGTGTACGAGTGTCTGTGAAAGGTACAATACATGGAAGATTCTGAAGACCGAGACTGATTGGAGGAGCATGAGGTGGTAGAGGAATCCCTACAGACAGATTTGTGGATTGCTTCATTCCTATGATATGGGTGGGACACACACTGGAGGAAGACGAGCCAGGTGCTTCAGTACACTTTAAAGTTTGCTCTTTGATTCAGAGAGAGGTCACTAGAAAGGGGCCTGGGCACAACTCAGGATGGAGATGGGGCTGATAAGAGAACCATGAAGAGTAGGACTGGGGTCCTGGGGGAACATTTTTATTCACATATCGCTGTAGCTGATATTCATGTGTGAACCTCTATTCATTCCCATGGCTTGTGTTGTGGGCCTCTCAGATTTGGAGTTGCTCCTGCTGCTTTCTGGAGAAAGGGAAATGCAGAGGAGTGTGAAGTAAATACGAATCAGAAGGTAAGTCCAAAAGCTTTATTCTTATTCTTTGATAGACATCTTCAGCTTGCCAGGGCAGCTCTGTCAAAACACCACAAACCCAACATTCTAAATAGCCTCCTTCTAAAGTTCTGCGGAGGATACCAACTGGAACAATGGAGAGTGGGAAGGAAAGCAAGGGGGGAAGAATGCCTGGGTTATAACACATCTCCTTCCGATAAAAGAAAGATAAAGGGAGGAAGGAAAAAAGGAGAAAAGAGAAAAGAGAAAACCAAAGCAAGAGGGCGGAAAAAACCAAGAGATAGGAGGAGGAGAGTGAGGGAGCAAAGCGGGGGAAAATACGTGCATTGCAAGGAACAACAACACATTAAGAATACAATATAACAAAATGAAGACATCATGAAATCATTGTGCCAACTTGGTGGATGAGGTAGTCTTCATTCTCTTACCCTGAGTTCATTACAACCTGGGGATTTGCTTACAGCTTTCTCAGGTACCTCCAATGGAATCATGTTAGTAGGACAACCAGTAAGTCTATCCATGCTCCACATTTTCCCATTCACAAGTATAACAACATTGTTTTTGACTTCCTTGATCTTTTCAGGTTCATAGAATTTGTCACCTTTACCACAAACATTATAGGGCTTTCTGACCAGAAACCATTGCCCTATTTTCCATTCTTTGCTCCTAGCTCCCCATTTCTTATCATATCTGTCTTTATACAAAGCTTGTTGTCTCGTCACTTTTTCTCCCACTGCCTCAGGGTTAACAGAGGTACCTTTGTTTTCGAAAAGCCAGCTGGGAGATAATTTGGACCCTGCTTTCCTTCCCCGCAATATTCCTAATGGGAACAAACCAGTAGTAACATTGGGCGTGGTTGGGTAGGACCACAACATATCTCTTACGGTTTTAACAATAGGTTTGCCTGAAGCAACAGCCAACTGAATGGAATCTTTGATCATTCTATTTGCTCTTTCCACTTTCCCATTGGCCTTGGGGCAATACAACGGTGTGCGAACATGAGAAATGGAAAGATCTTTAAGGAAGTCCCCAATTTCTTCAGAAACGAACTGAACCCCATTGTCTGTGATTAAGGTAGCTGAAATACCTTCAGTAGAAAATACCTCAGTTAAGAAATTAATGAGAGTCTTAGGGGCAAATTCACAAGGAGCTATCGCCGAATTAACGGCACTTTATCGCAGCCAAAGTCGTGATAAATTTACCTCCCCATTCACAAGCCGGTGTTAACAGCCCACAGCACCAGTTTAGCCGCAATAGCAGCATCAAAAAACCTTGCCACAGAGGACCCCGCAAATATCGCTAATGAGATGCAGAGTAGGCGTTCCCGTGCCAAAAGTCGAGACAACATCACACCTCAACATTCACAACAACTAGCCACATCGGCGATAAGAACACAAAACAGGCGATAAGGCGCGTTAGCACCAGGAAATTTACACCTGCTCTGACCTGGTGTAAAGTCGGACGGCAGCCAGCACCACAAAAGGGAGCACACCCCAGGGCCACAACCAAAGGGCAACAGATGCCATGGAGCCACTCATCATGTGGCCCGGACACCCAAGAGGGCCACAACACCCACCGCCACCACCCCCAGGACCACCCCTCCCTGGCACCCCCCCGACCAAAGACATGCCACATCAGCCACACCTAAACATGTACAAAAAATTCTGCTGGATGTCGCACAATCACAACTGGTGACATGCATGTGTCGTCACAGAAATGAGCAGCACACATTCACTTACGAAGCAACAAATGAAACTTTATTAAAATGAACACCGAAATGAAATGAAGACACATGGCCGCTCCCCTCGGGACAATACGTAGGTCACAGCCTGCAAGACAAAAAACATGATGAGAAGGTGTGTCCTGCGCACATCAGAGGACAGAGAGAGAGCGAAGGAGAGAGAGAGGAAGAGAGGGAGACAGAGAGAGAGGAAGAGAGGGAGAGAGAGAGAGAGAAGAGGAGAGAGAGAGGAAGAGAGGGAGAGAGAGAGAGAGTGCCGCCCCTGCGCACCGAGGCCACACTGCTCACCTGCTGCCACCGGTGTGTCTCCAATCACGTGCCGGTATGTATAGCAGGACACCAGGTCACACATCTGAGTCAGAGCCGTCAGCTGAAACAGAGTCCAGATACATGACTGGCACAGTACACACACTTGCACAAGACAACATCGGACGTAGATACCCATGTATGGCGTCCAGTTTGGTAGCCATGAGCTCGAACCCCACCCGCACCTGCTCAGCTGTCTCCCTCTGGCCCTCCAGCACACGGCGTTGGAAGGCCTTGTGTTGTTCCTGGGGGTCTTGGGAGAGTGCCAGGGCTGTGGGTGCCTCCTGCTGGGTGGTTTGGGTGGTGGGTGGGGTCTCATCAATGTGGCTGGGCTGCCCTGATCCTGGAGGTGAGTGGCGGATGAGGTCAATGATGTCTTGGGTGGTTTGGGTGTCGATGCTGGTGTTGTCCTCCTCGTCATCAGTGAAGAGTGGCTGGGACTGCTCTGCAGGAGGTGTTGGAGGTGGCCCTGCAATGTGAAGGGGAGATGGTGTATTACAATATGTCCGCATGTAAGTAGCCGCATGGTACATGTTCGCATTCAGACAGCATGAAGAAGGGTCCCTTCTTGGACAAAGGTGCAAGCCCTTGCCAAATAGAGACCCCCATTTCTAACAATGGCATTGTACATTGTGACAGTCTGTGGGTCTGGGCGAGGACCCAGGGTCATTGTGGGTGTGCACTGTGCCCTGCTTGCTTGTGCATGTGTGCCATTGTGGCCATCTCCACCCGTCCCCCCAGTACCTGGTGGTCACTCACCCTGTTGCGGTTGTGTTGTGTCCTGTTCCCCGACTCCAGCCACAGTCTCCACACTGATGATTGTCGACACCAGCGCCTGCATGTCATCCAGCTCCAGCTGTGGCGCTGGGCCCCCACCTCCGGTCTGCGTTGCTGCCTTCTGGTTGGCGGTGAGTTTCTCCTTGGTCTTCCTCTTGATGTCATTCCATCGCCTCTTGACCTCATCCATTGTCCGCTTGTGCTCTCCGACGGCATTCACCTTGTCGATGATGTCCCGCCATATTCCATTTTTGGTGCCCAATGACACGTTGGAGGTGATGAAGAGTTGTTGATGGTGTTCCATCACCTCTGTGACTATGATCCTGTTCGCCTGCGGACTGAACTTGGTCTTCCTCGTCTTCTTGTCCTTGCCCTTCCCTGTCCCCGAGGTCCCAGGCTGGTCGTCCGGGGTGCTTGTGGGGTTGCGCTAGTCCTCTGCGCCTGCTCCGGCTGCCTCCATGGTGCTTGGGTGTTGGTCAGTTTGTGTGTGGGTTTTTTTTTCTACATTTATGGTGATTTTTGACGCCTGCCAGGTGTGTGTTGCAGGCCTGGCGCTGCTTGTCGCTGATTTCCTCATCGCGCTTTGCCCCATTGCGTGTTTTTTGGTGTTGTGGTTTGTGTTTTTATCTCCATCGTGGTGGTTGTATCGCGGACATTGTCTGCGGTTTCGGCAGACTATCGCTTGCTACCGCCTGGTGAATTCCACGTTGACACGGGGTTATTTTCCCACGATAGGCTGCGATATAGAAAGTTGTGTTATGCTACTCTTGCGGTAGTTATCGCACGTTCTTGTGAATATACCCCTTAGTATTTACCATGTTAACAAACTTGGATGTTATGCAGTGAGAATAGTAATCCATGAGCACTACTATGTACTTCTCCTGTGTGCCTAGACCCTGAATCGGTCCTGCAATGTCCAAACCCAACTTGTTCCACGGGACGGAAGGTACCTCAACAGGAATTAAGGGAGAACGATGAGACACTTGGTTTTGTCACTTAAACTGCAGGCATGGCACTCTTTGACTTTCTCCTGCACCAAGTGATCCATGTAGGGAAACCAATATTCTGCTCTTAATTTTGATTTGGTGAGATTCCTTCCTAAATGTCCCTCATGTGCTTAATTGATTATTTGTTCACGTAACCCCGCAGGAGGCACAATTTTACCTGACCTAAAGATTATGTTCCCATCAAGGGATAATTCTTCTCTTACATTCCAAAACGGTTGTAAATCTTCTGGTAATTCTCTACACTTGGAAGGGCACCCCCTTACAATGAAGTCTCTAACAGCTTTAAGGGTGAGATCTCTATCTTGTTGTGCCTCCCACTCTGTTTTCAAAATGGCTGGGACAGTGACTTCTAATATGGCTTCACCATTATCTTTGGTTTCCACTAGTTTTTCCACTGAGGAACGTGACACGAAATCTGCGGCACAATTCTTGATTCCTGGGACATAAGCAACTTTGTAGTTGAAACCGTAAAGGCCCAAACCCACTTAGCTATGCGGGGAGTGGTATTTTCCATCTCTTTCTTTGCAAACAGGGACAGTAAGGGTTTGTGATCTGTCCTAAGTTCGAATGGTAGCCCCCACATATAAAATGTAAAATGATTGATAGCCCAAGAGCATGCCAGGGCCTCTTTTTCCAGAGTGGAATAATTCCCTTCAGCGCCAAGCAAAGTTCTAGAGGCAAAAGCCACAATTTTTTCTTGATTGTGTATTCTCTCTGAAAGGGTTGCCCCAATGTCTCTATTGCTTGCATCCTTTGTAACAATGGTCTCTCTGTCGACATGAAAGTTCCCTATTTGAGGAGCATTCACGATTGCCTTTTTTATTGCTTCAAATGCTGCCTCTTGCTCACCCTCCCACTTAAAAGTGGTACCTTTCTTTAATAAATCTCTAAGGGGTTGGGCCAACACTGAGAAAATCCTTATGTATTTGGCTATGTATTCTACCAAACCCAAAAGCGATTTGATCTCCTCCTTGGAATTAGGTGTGGGAGCCCTACATACTGACTCTACCAAATCCATCTTGGGTTTGATTCCTTCCTCTGATATTGTGTGCCCAAGGTAATCTACAGAAGTGACACCTATTTTGCATTTTCTTTCTTTAGTGGTGAAACCAGCATTTTTTAACTTGCACAGAACATCTCTCACTCTACAATTATGTTCTATCTCACTTGAGCCATATATTAAAATGTCATCTTGGAAAAACATTGTCTTCTCACAATATCTCAGAATGTCCTGCATGATTCTCTGAAATGCCGCAGCGGCTGAGGCTATCCCAAACGGCATTCTCAGGAATTTGAAATTACCAAAAGGTGTGGTGAAAGCAGTCAACATTTGAGAATCTGGGTGGAGGGTGACCTGATGATACGTGGATGATAAATCAAGTACACTGAAATACTTAGCGTCTTGGATGGTGCCCAGCATCTCATGTATCCTCGGGAGGGGATGTCTGTCGGCCCAAATGTTTGAGTTAAGGTCCCTCAAATCCTCACCAAAACTGGATGTTCTACCACTATCATTAGTTGTGATAACGATGGGTGCCAACCATTCTGAGCTTTCTATTTCTTTTATGACCCCTTGGCTTACAAGTTTCTGCAGTTCTAGCTTCAAAGGTTTACTCATCAAGAGAGGAATGGATCTGGTTTTGTGTATCACCGGAATGGCACCTTCTTTAAGTGTAATTTTGTGCATGTAATTATTTAACTTTCCAAGTTGTTCTGAAAATACCTCTGGGAATTCCTTAGCTAAATTGCCCCCCACCGAAGGTTGTTCCACTAGCAAAACCTGATCCACGTGGTTGGGGTCTAAGGTAATTCCCAAATCTTTCTGGTGTTTCCATCCCAGTAAATTAGACCCACGTTGTGTGATGTAAACTTTGCCTACAGTGTGTCTGTTCTTGAAAGAAATGCACATTCTTACCATACCTTCTAAGGGAATGGGCTTTTTATTGTACCCCCCAGGCTGAATGTCAGGTGCCTCCAACACATATTCATGCTTTGAAAATGTTTCTTCAAACATTTTCTTCTCAATCAAGGTGTATGGTGAACACGAGTCAGCATAAACTTGTACTGTTATCCCATCAAGACTAATATCACATGTAGGGTATTGTACCTTCTCCTGATCTTCTCCCTGATCTACTTAAAATATATATGCTTCTCTTTCTTCACTTTTTACATCAGACTCGGACACCATATGTACTTTCTAACGTTGCACTCTGCAAACCTTGGCAAAGTGACCTCTTTTGTTGCATTTACTACAAATGACGCTCCTTGCAGGACACTTCAAATTATTAGCTAGATGGTTCTGAATACCACATCTATAACAGCGTATATTGTCATTTTTGGGTCTATGATTTTCTTTACATTTCTCATTAATTTTACACACCACATCATCCTCAACATGACCCTTCACTTCTTCCTTCTCTTTATGAGACACACTGCTAAATTGCATCGCCTTAATGCATATAGCTGTATGATGTTCTATGCCTTTCGCTATATTGATCGCTTCAGACAGATCTGGGTTATGAGTTATTAGTTCTTCTTGAATTTTCTGGTCATTAGTACATCTAACTAATTGATCTCTTATGAGAGAATTTGTAAGAGTTCCAAATTCTCATTTTGCAGACATCCCTCTCAAGACTGCTACATATGCGGATACTCTTTCCTCCTTCCCTTGAACCCTTTTGAAAAATTTGTGCCGTTCTAGAACAACATTAATCTTTTCTTTAAAGTGTCCCTCTAATTTCCTCAAAGTATATTCATTGACATCCTCTCCTGTACTCTCTTCTTCTATGACTTCATTAGGTTCCCTACCTGTGATATCTTCATATATTTTCCTGCCTTGAATCTCTAAATTATGCAAGAGAATATGCTGTTTCCTTACAGATGAAAAATGACCCCCTCCTATAACGATGAGATAGGATTTAAATATACCTAACCATCTACTCCATGGTATGTCAGGTTCACCTAAATCATTGAGAAATGGTGGAGGTTGGTTCATGCTAGCTGCAGCCATGCTAAGGAAATACAATGCAGCAGAGGTATGGCTAAAGGAGTGTAATATAACTGTAAATGTACCTCTCTCAAGGAATTAAAATACCTGCAATTGCGCAAAGCATACGAAAATACAAGGATAAACACAAATTTCCTGTAATTACTAAAATATACAATGTCAGTATCTAAGGGAAAAAAAATTGTTACGCGAGTAAGAAATAAAAGAATTACAATATTTTCTCACTGAAAGATATTGAATGCCTCCATATTCCTTCAGTGTGCAGAAAAAGTCCTCTTTTACTCTCGATGTTACAGTGAGATGGGAGGAAACCACTCCCCTTGACTTTCCCATACCGCCTCCTCACTCGACGACAGAGACGCCAGGAAGCGTTGAAGACTTCCTCCCGGTCCTCCTCACTGCACAATATACATGAAATAGACCGTCTCACCTGTGTCAATGTGGGGGAGCTTGACACGCCAAAGTCCGAAGATCGAGCAAAGACGCAATGCCTCTAGAGCACGAGGGAGAGAGAGCGTTCGACTGAAGAGAGCCTGCGCATCCAACTCCCTCAGGCAGATGACCGATTCGCCTCTGAAGAGCTCGGAGTTCCAGGCAGAGATCAGCTCTCGGAGCAACCGGCGGGAACAAGGCACTTGATGGGGGCCGTTGATCTTTCACTCCTCATCAGTAATCTTTGCGTGTCATAGGGCAGGCAGCTGCAGGTAGAAAGGTACACCGAACAGCTACCACAGGCACTGCGGAAAGCAGACATGTAAGAAAACAACGCATACCCCACAATGAGCTGGGACTACGTGGTGCCTAATTAAGGGCATGAGTCGCTGGAGAATGGGGAAACACTCATGGAAGCAGAGAGTTGCCACCGGGCAAGACACAGACCTCCGTCCTTAGCTGGACAAACTACTCCACAGCTCCCACAAACAACACAGAAGAGCTGGTGTGGATACACCCTAAACGCTGCTCCTTTGGTTCAAAGTACAACGAACACACAAGGCTGAGCACGAAAAGTAGAGCACAGCTCCTTGGGGGTATGGTAAATGAAATATGAGCCCCTTATCTCGCTCTCAATCCATTGCTGGTCGCATCAGATGCCTCACGCAAGCCTCCAAAGATGACGATGAGAAAGTTCCTTAAGGTAACCCAGGAGAGGACTGAGACCAGAGCTCACCTTAAACCAATCACCTCTGGCAAGAAGAAATTCAACAGGGTGAAGATGTCATGCTGTCCCTTCACAGCATCCCATCCTTGTCGCCAAAATGAAGTAAATACGATGCAGAAGGTAAATCCAAAAGCTTTATTCTTATTCATATGATAGACATCTTCAGCTTGCCAGGGCAGCTCTGTCAAAACACCACAAAGCCAACATTCTAAATAGCCTCCTTCTAAAGGTTCTACGGAGGATACCAACTGGAACAATGGAGAGGGGGAAGGAAAGAAAGGGGGAAAGAATGCCTGGGTTATAACAGAGTGACCACTTCAAAAGGAAGCAGACCCCCAACACAAACCTCAATGACTAAGGGGCTTCTTTTTGAGAGCCCTGCATCACCTTTCCACCACGTAAAGTGGTACAGGTGTGATGCAGGGCTCTCAACCCAATTTATGATGTCACACAAAGCCACTCAGCATGGCTTTGAGTGGCCTCATAAATCATGAGCAAGGCAACGCAGAGCAAATTGCTGCATTGCCTTACTATGCGCCCGGGAGGCATTCCGTTGGTGCTGTGGTGGGTTTTTCCACGCAACACCCATGGAATTCGATGCTGTCCTAGATTTACAAAATCATGTAAACCTGGGGAGGCACCACATCCCGTAGTGAGGGGTAACAAGCGAAAATATGTTTATTTCTCCTAGTTTTTTCCTCTTTCCATGTATGCAGCATTCTGCAGCACATATAGAAAGAGGAAAACGCCTCTTAGGATTGTTTTTTTGCAGGAAGGTGCCCCTTCCGTCAGCGCAAGGAGAAAGGACAGGAATGCACCATATTCCTTAAATACAGTTAATTACTGCCCTTTTACTTTGGCATATGGCAGCGCAACAAGGTGTTGTGCTTCACTGCCCTACACCAAAATCCCATAAATGAGCCCTTAAGACTATAAATCACATTGGTGTCTGGTAATGGACTATAAGAAGAGGAGCTTGAGGTCCCCAAAATTGTCACCTGTGAAGGCAGTCGGGCTGTGCAAGGAGGAGAAGCTCTGCAAGACTTGTGACCAGGACTGGGGGCTAATGCCTTCCAGTCTCCTAGCTGGGTGAGAGGACATCACCCAGGGACATCCAAGACCCCTTGCCACTGGAGCCTGGAGTGCCAGTGCCTGCCTGCTTGCCAAGACCAGTGTGACCAATGAGGAAGAGGAAAGTGCTGGGGTGAGTGAGGTCTAGTTGGGGATCCTGACAAGTGAATCCCTGTGAGGAGACAGCTGCTTCACCAATCGGGTCTACGCCCATGTGCAAGCTCAAGTCAGCAACTCATTATGCCAGAGACTGCCGTGAAGTTTCCTGCCAAGCCGATTGGGTAGTCGCCCACGTACGGAGTAAGGTTGGTGACCAAGTATGCCAGGTGGGGCCACTGGAAAGGACAAGGACTGTTTAAGCCATTGTCATGAGGAGAGTCTGCTGTGGTGACCCGTGCGAGTCCAAGCCCCGACTGATGATCAGAATTGGAGCAACCTACCCCGTACCTGTAGAAAGGATCAGAGGAACTTCCTGTCCCACCAGAGGAAGCAGAGTGTATTCCCAGCTGCTGCCCTGCCAAGCCGCAAGTGCTATTCACCAATAGCAGCCACAGTGGCAGCCACTACCCATGGAGACTCCAGTTGCACCATCCACGCAGGAGCGGGTAAAACTGATCACAGGGCTGGAAGACCCCGGGTGAACTTGTTCTGCCACATAGTGCTTCAGGCACAGGAACACTTTTAAATTTTATCAGAATCAGAGCAGACCCCCCTGAGCCTTGAACTACTGGTGGATCCTAACTCGAATGTTGCCTATAATGAATGGGGAATAACAACTACCGCTAGTGAGATATAAGTGTGACTCAGAGACCTGTCTATTGAACACTAGAACTCTGAACCCTGACCCCAGGGGGCTGTGTATATTGTTTGTGTATGTCCTTTTTCACTTTGTGTTTGAGTATAAATTCTACTTTAGCCATGAAAGAAAGTATTTGACTGGATAATCATTTATTGCTGCTAATGAAAATAATTTGAGTTGTGAGCCTGTGTTCACTCCTCTGTATCTACCTCTCCCACGAGAAGGCCTTGACTGCTTGACCCACGCTTTCACTGAGAGTCAAGTGCTGAAGGGATACTTGGCTCAGGACTTGTAGGAGGTCAGACCCCAGGACTTCGGGACTAAAAGCCTCAACCCCCATGGTTGGGCCCAGTATATCCTGCTTCCCCATGGCCCTCTGAAATGGGTTCTGACAGTAATTAACCTTAATATAATTTTATATTTAAAGAAATATTTATAAAATATTAATAATTAATTATAACATAATGTTTAATTATAAATGACAAACTAGTCCTATGCAAATTAAAATAATTCTTAAATTCAAATATATAATAATTTCTACCTATTCTTAAGAATAAAACATCACATCAAAATGTATTAAATATTTAGAAAACTATTTAACATGATTTAAATTTAGTCAACTAACTTAAATAATATAAAAAAATGTACAAGAATGAATACAATGGAAAATTCATAAACAATACAACATTTTAAAAATATATAATTTTTGATTAAATATGCTCAAAATATATTCAAAAGAATCCAGGATAAAGTAATATATAGTAATCAAATTCTTCTCCAAAATTATTTTCAAAAACATTAAAAAAAATTCAAATAGACTATTGTTACTAAAATCCTACAAACACAGAGAAGTTAACATTTACTGTTCTGACTTCAATAAAGTAAAGATCGGGGAAATGCATACATAGGGGACTGAAGAGGGGAATTAAAATTACATTTCTAACTCCAATATATTAAACATTGGAGAAAGTCAAGGGGGGAGGGAGCATATTGCCTCTCATCCCAGCACAGTTTATCCCATTTGATTCTGGAAAATGCAATACGCTTACTTCAAAGTTGCTGTAGTTTTTCACCAAAGTTGGTGCAGGGGGTGTTGTTATCTCTAGACACATGTTTCTGGATTTAGCCCTTCATCAGTAGAGAGCAGAAAAAAGTAATCTGTTGCTGAAATGCTGCCCAAGTCTTCAGAGGTCACAGTAACACTCTGCAGGTGCACAGGTGCATCCCAGGTGAGCTCGTTGGCTCAAGGGAGCCTTTTAAACGCAAGGGGGGAGAGAGCACCCTGCCTCTCATCCCAGCAAAGTTCACTCCATTGCATTATGGTAAAAGAAGTACACTTTCTTCAAAGTTGCTGTTGTTTTTCAACAAACTTGGTGCAGTTAAGCTGTTATCTCTAGACACGTTTCTGGGTTCATCCCTTTATCAGTAGAGAGCAGAAGTAGTAGAGAGCAGAGAAAAGTCTTCACAGGCCACATTAACACTCCACAGGCACACAGGTCCAGCCCAGGTGAGCTTCTCAGCTCATTGGTTCATGGGAGCATTTTAAATGCAAGGGCGGAGGGAGCACACTGCCTCTCATCTCAGTACAGTTCTCCTCATTGCTTTCTGGTGAATGCCGTACTCACTGTGCTGGGATAAGAGACAATGTGCTCCGTCCCCCCTTGACCTTGGAGAAAGTGCATGCACTGGAAGTTGAAATACAACACACATAAGTGAACTAAACATCACGCATTTTTACTCAATGTAAATCAATAATTTAAAAATCCTAAATATGTTAATACCTGCAGAAATACCTTAAATCATAAAATTAAGGATAGTAAAATGTAATTTTTCAATTTAATAAATAACTTCAAATTAAAATAAACTGTATCCCTAATCCACCACCTAATAACACAGAACGTACACCGAGTAAAATAAAATCACATTGTTAATTTAATTTTATTATAATTTAAACATTATTTAATTAAAATCACTACCCTTTAATTCCCTGTAATATAACCCATATATATGAAAAAACGTACAAAATATTTAAGAAGAATCATCAAGCAAAAACATTTTAAAATAATAGGCATGTAACAACAATCAACAATTATAAATGTACATTTATTTTACTTCAGATTTATCCACAAAATCCCCCAATAACCCCCAGAATTCAAATGAAAATGAGCTCAATAATTTAAAACTGTATTAATTATGTACAGAAAAATTAGAAATGTAACAAAGTAATCAATTGCTATTAATAAAGAATCAAAAAAAGCCTATCCACTTAATACCAATCTAATACCCCAATATACACAACCCAAAAATATATTACTGTAATATTACTTGAAAATGATTATAAAGACATGTCACAATAGAACACATAATTAGATCAAAACATATAAAATCCAATGAAAAAATAATAAGCAATATTATAGTAAAATATATTTTAAACTTTGATGTTTTTAAAAAAAGTTAAAAACCTTACACATACCTACTATATTTTTTGTCTGTGCTATTTTTGCACTCACAATATTTTGATCACCACATAATGGTCAAAAAATATTTTTGAGTTGACATTTAGGGGCAGCATAGTGGTTGGTTTCTTGGACTGAAAAAGACTGCCTTAGTTACAGGAAATTATTTATTGGCATAATGTCCAGATGATCTGCAGTGCAGACCTTATCACAAACTGTTGTGGCAAGAACACCGGATCTTCTCATGTCACAATAATACTGCAACAGGAACTAAAATAGTTTTTGGGTAATAAAATATATTTTCATAAGAGAAATGTTTTGGCTTGGAGAACACACCTACATACTTACCTTACCTTACATTCCTGTTCTTTTTCAGGTGAAAGCAATAATGCCTTATAACCATGGCTTCTGATCTGATCCAGTGTCTCTAAGAGTGATAATGAAAGCACATATCTTCCCCCTTCTATTTATGAATGAAGAGGACATGATGTAAAAACTGGCAACCGTTTGTCATATCGTTGTGACGTACTGAATGCTAAACAATGTGGTTGCTGTTTGTAATATCAATGTATATATAAAGAGAGGCTGCATGGCCTGGTAAAGAGACAGGAATCAGATGCTGTGGCTAAAAAAGGTATTAGGTCTTGACAGGGATTTTGATAACTTGGTCTGCTTCTGATAAAGAAGAATATTCTTAGAGTGAATAATCCAGGTATCCAGTTGACTGTGCCCTTTCTTTTCCTCTCATACACACAAAATTCCCCTTCTGTATCTGTCCAATCATTTGCTTTACTTTCACTATGAGGTACATTTCACAGGTGGAGTAATAGGTGTAATCGCTGAGCAGACCTTTTAATTTCCCTTAGTGTGATTCTAGGACTAGCAAGGCTTGTAAGTATCTGGAAGTAATGTTCCACAGAGTTCTTAGATGTAAGCATCACACAATGTAATCTGGCCAGGATATTATCAAACAAATCAACTGCGACCTAAGTCACCTACTGTATTGTGAGGACCAGTACAGGAGCCTAGAAGCACACTAATGAGTGTGTCTTAAAATACCAGAACAATATATGAGCAGCAAATCTGAAATGTATTTCCTAAATTTGGGAGTAATTTAAGTTGTGACATTAACTGTAGTGTAGAATATAACTTGTAAGAATCCCTATTAAATATTGCTAAGGCTCACAGACGACTCACAAAGAGATGCTCTCACAGCAGATGGAAATACAACATATGATAAGACCACACCCTATAACTCCTCTCTCGATAAATAATGGGACTGTTGTCATTTGTCACGTCCTTTAAGAAAATATCAAGAAAAAGATAGCTAATAAATTTTCTCAGGCTGGCCCAATAGTAAAGATTCACATGGACAAGCATTTATCCATGGTCAAAATAATGTTGGATAAAATCTGCCTTGCAGGGGCGTGGCTTGGACGGCGATCATAGTGGCCACTTTTTAGCTTGGCTTCGCTCTAAACCCCTCTAATCTTTTGGAAATCTGACACCCTAACTGCAATTGAGCGTTCTTAAGATGACTCCCTGACATGTGCAATAAAGTAGGAACACCCATGCCCATGGGAGTCCCCTGAAAATGCACAAGATGCCTGCGGGAGAGGTAGTGCCTGAATGATCGGCTGTTGATGTGAGGCCATGGCCTTATCACTGACCTCGTGGGCCTCTCCCCTGTGACTTCGGCAAGACCACTCTTGAGACCGGGGAGGCTGTGATTGGCTCTGTTGCTGCCCCAAGGCGACTGGCAGTTGGATGTTGGCCCCGAGGCCTTGGGAGCCCCCTTACCTGCTCCTTCCTTTGAAGCTACGGCATGACCCGTGGTGTTGCGGGGTCCCTACACAGTGAGAGGCATGGCTGCTCTCCTACCCTGGAATGGTGATGCTGTCCGAGCCCCACAGGGCCAGAAATGCTAGCTGTAGACAGGAGGCTGTGGCTTCTCCACCGACCTTGTGGCCACTGATCCCCCCTAATTCCGTCAGAGCTTCTTGTCCATTGAAGCCTGTGCCTGCCGCAAGACTGGTCCTGAGCAGGGGGAGCACTGCACAGCTCCGTTGCTGCCCCATGATGGATGGAGGCAAGGTCTCAACCCTGGGCCTTCTGAGGCCTTCTCACCTGCTCCTCACTCTGGTGCCGCAGCACCGCCCAAGGTGTTGTGAGGGCCCCGCACCACGAAAGACTGTGCCTTTTCCCTCACTTGAGCTGGTGACGTTGGCTGGGCCCCGGTGCCGCCAGCTGCTGCTGCGGCCTGGATTGGTCCAGTGGAGGATCTTGAGTGAGGGGACCCTGCCGGATCCACGCCCTTCTATTGGGGGCGGCTGGTGGGGAGTGTTCAGCCCAGAGTTCTTGGAGACCCACCTGCCAGAGCTCTATGGTGCTGCGTAGTGCCCCCAAGGAGCTGCTTGCGAGGTTCCCTCCTGGTGGCGATCCGGTCTGTGGCCTACAGCTGCTCCTGGGTTCCTGTCGCTCTCCCCTACCTGATGGCTGCACTTTGCGCCAGGACTGGTGCTGAGCCACAGCACCCAGACTGGACTGTCTGCTCTGGTCCCTTACATCTCCTGGTGATGGGTGCGAGCCAATTCGGGGGAGCGGTCCCAACTGCAGCCGCTCTGTGCCTGGTGGGGCCTCTTTGTGTGCTGAGCCCCTGGCCCCTGTTGCCCATGCGGGGGCACAGAGCCAACCCTGTCATTATTTCAGGACTTCTCTGGGGGCCGCTCTCCTGTCCCCAACCCAGGCAGGAGCGATACCTGGAGACGACACAGGAACTGGGCCCTGCCCAACAACATACTTCTAGCACCTGAGTGTCTCTAGAACTTGAGTGGTTGCTCCCAGGACTGAGTTATATGCTTTTCAGAGGCTCTTCATTTCATAATCCCCCCATGTACGATGTCCTGAGTTCTTATCTCACGAGATGGGGGTGCCTTAGATGTCCTTTCGCAGACATTTCTGCACCTGCCGTGGTACCCATCCACTTAATAGGCCCACTTGTCTCTGCCCTGATCATTACTTCATCCTGTGACTAATCCCCCAATAGAGGTGCTCTCTGGGTTCCATGCTCGACTTGGCAGTGTAGTCTCCTGACACTTATGCAACGTGCCCTACTGGAATAACCAGCTACTACCCTGCTCTCTTTTTCTGCACCCCCTATCCAGGGCGGAGGACGACCACCTCATCCACGGAGCCAGCTGCTCGTGCTACTGTGATCTCATTGCAAGCTGGCCTACTTCTCTCTGTTGTGGGACCTGGACAACTTGAGATCTCACCACAATGGTTATATTAGGCTCACCCACTCCGGCACATCGCAAACCCGCATTGATCAATACATGACTGGTCCTACCAGTGGGCTGACTGTTCCTCCCAAGGGAGATAAGTCCATCTCTTCATCCAACAACCTCATCACTATCCTTCAAGCTATCAAGACATCACAGGTTGCAGTGGAAACGAAAATCAGGGAAGTGAGAATGGATATAGCGCTACTTCACCAGGACCTCCGGAATGCCACTGCAGGCATTACAGAGGCTGAGTCCCAGATCTCCCTTGTGGAGGACGACATTTCCACCCTTAAATATCTGGTTTCTACTTTACTTTCCCACATGGCGGAGCTTCATTGATGCGTTGAAGATGACGAAAACTGCTCCAGGCACAATAACATGCACATAATTGGCATCCCTGAGGATGCAGAGGGCCCTGAACCCCAATGGGTTGTGGACTTTTTGGAACACTGGATCAAATCCTGGACGAACCCCGAACATTTGCCCTCCTGGTTTGCAATAGAAAGGGCCCATCATGCATTGAATCCTAAGTCTCCCCCTGGGGTCTCTCCTAGACCAATAATTGTTTGCATCCTTAATTGCAGGGATAGGGATGCGATCCTTAGGGAGGCTTGGGTACATTCAGAGCTCTGGTGTGGAGACACTAAGGTCCTCCTTTTCCCTGACTACCCGCAAAGTGCAGCAGAGACTTTGCTCCTACACAGAGGTCAAGCAAAACTCAGGGCCATGGGGCTCCAGTACCACTTATTGTTCCCAGCTCGCCTCTGTGTCATTCATGTCAACAAATCACACTTTTTTGACAATCCAGAGTCTGCTTGGCAATGGTTCACAGAAGACCTTCCACTCCGTGGCCACACTGCCTCCACATCCAACCGGCTGAACTCTACTGACCAGCAAAGACCGTCCCTGCTGCCTAAACCCCACAGGTGGTGGACTCGTTTCCACAGGAGACAAAGAACTGCTCGATCCAAGTCACCTTCACACTCCCCCCAGGTATGCTTTCATCAACTTTGCCTCCTTCCAATCCTGCCTCCGATGGGGAGGAGTGGGGACCCCACTCGGACATTGACCTCTCTTGCAGCCCTACAATTTTTCTTGAATTGACTCTCTGCGAGTGCCAGGTTCCCAAGATATGGAAATTGTCTTGTTTGTTTACTTAACTGGCTCTAAGCTTACTTATTCAGCTCTACTTATGTCTTCTTCGCAGACGTTTCTACCAAATAGAATGGCAGTTACCAATTTATCCTTTACTAAGTTGGGGTTTCCTCCTTTGATGCCACTACATTGTTGTGCACATTGTTTTTCGTCATGTCTTTTTTTTCATGGTGACAGATGCTTCTGGGGTAGATGTGTGGGGAGAGGTAGGAGTTGGTGGGTGGTGATCTAGTCAAATGTTGAGGATGTTCCATTACATGTATGTTCCTTCTGTGTTTTATTCTTTTGGTTTTGATACACACCTACGCAATCGATACACTAGTGACTTTTCAGTCACGACTTCTTGTGTTGCTTTCGTGCCATACTTCCTGCTCAGCAGATGGGCCAAATAGGACCCTTTCCATATAATTCCCATCGCACGCAATCACACCTGTCCTTAATAGAAATGACCTTCCGAGTAATGCCTTGGAATGTTCATGGTCTTCTTGAAGGCCTGAAATGCACTGCAGTTTTCATCTTTGCCCACGCCATCTCCCCAAGGTACTCCTACTTCAAGAAACTCATCTTATGGGAGATCGCTGTCCCTTCTTGGCATGTAAAGGGTATGATAGGATCTTCCATGCAGGGTTTACCTGCGGGTCCTAAAGAGGTTGCTAGCCTGCTGCGGCATTCCTTCTCTTTTACTGTTCCCCAGAAAACATGTGACCCACAAGGTGGCTTCCTCAACCTGACAGGAACATTGGAGGGCCAGGTGATCACTTTCAGCTGCTTTTCACAGCGCCTGCCTCCGGGACCTCTCCAAACTCCTTTTGAACCTCCCACTGGGTCTTACATTAATAGGAGGCAACTTCAATACGGTTCCCGGCCCAGAGATTGACACAACTGGGTCTTCCACCAGCTCTAGATGTGCCAGACATATCATCTTACAGATTGGACTGCCACTCTCGGCCTATGCAATGCCAGGAGGAGATGGAACCCCCAATTTAGTTAGTTTACACATACCTCAGCAGCCTACCACACTGACTCATGGATAGACTTAGGGGCCGATTCCGATTCGGGCCGGAAAACGTACCGACCGACTCGGTACGGGAATTAAGTCCGACCGACACGTACCGGCGCTGCCTGAACCGGGTAGTACGATGAAATGCATGTGAATCACGACCGATTCGTACGGAACTCAAGCCGAACGACCGACCCGGACGGAAACAAGCTATCCGGCCGGGAAACCACGCGAATCGAACCGACCGACACGCACCAGGAATCAACCCGAACGAAACGTACCCGCGAACTCCCGCGCAGTACGATGCAATGCGTGCAAAACCAGACCGACTTCCACGGAGCTCAAGCCGTACGACCGACACGCATACAAAAGCCAGCCGAAACAACACAAAACTCCACGACCGACTCGTACGCCGCACATGAAACCTAGCTGAAACACAGCGGGAACGAGTCGGAGAAGATCGCACAAGACAACTGCAGCGTCCTACTCGGTCAGAAGAACGTCTCCTACATGCACAAAAAATACAAAGGAAAAAATACGAAAAAAAGGGCCAAACAAGCAATCACAAAGCCAATAAATACAGGGGGGGAAAAAAATGGAACAAGGACACACCCCCAACTCCACCTATATAAAGGCCACAAATCCCTACCATGATCCTTTGCAAATTCCACTGACCTGCCAGCACAGAACACCATCAGGCAGCAACCACAGACACACTCACAGCTCATCCATCACACAAGCCACACACCATTGGCACCTCAACAAATAGCACCCTCACACACACACAGCTAAACCTACACTCACCCACCCTCACTTGCACACCCACACACACATCAATCACCACCACCACCCATCACCATGCCCCCAAAGAAGAATCCAAAGTTCCTAGATAGTGAATTGGAAGTCCTGGTAGACAAGATCCTGAGGGTAGAGCCACAGTTGTTTGGCACATTGGTCCAACAGACACCCATGGCGCAGAAAACCAAGATGTGGGAGAGGATCGTCAACAGGGTGAACGCACAATCACCATGTTTACGCACAAAGGAAGACATCCAGAACCGGTGGTATGATGTGCGCAGGAGGGTCAGGGACCTACTGAAGAAGGATTACCTCCTGAGTCAGCACACCGGCAGTGGCCCTCCTGCCAAACCAGTATACCTCAGGCCCTGGGAGGAGAAGGTGCGGGCCATCCTACCACCAGTGAGCGTATATGGACTAACAAACATCCCAGAGCCTGGTGAGTACACAACTAATATACACAATATGGTGTGACAATACACACACATCACTGTCAAGGGATAGTCAAACCATGCACCCTTAGTAAATCCACAGCAACCAAAAGATAATCATCCCAAGATGTGAATGCTAGTCAGACAAACACAATACCTGCCATCTCATAGTGACATGTAACTGTGTCATGACATGTACAAACCTAACAACAAATACAGCAAGGCAGTGGCACAAATATAACCAACAAATACAGTCAGATATTTTGCCATCACTAGAACACCACCTCACAGGGAAGCTCACTCAAAGGAAGGAATTCTGTGTATGCTGAAGTCAGTGTAGCCAATAGCATGATGGGAGTTGTAGTCACAGATATTGCTCACCCTCACAATTGGCCCATCAACACCACCCTGAACCATGCTCACATCACAGGGAGTGGAAAAGGACTGACAAGATGGCTGACACTGGGTACTGCTGTGGGGAGCACAAGGCACTAATGGGAACTGTGCACCAACCAACAGCAGGACACCACTGACTGACATCCTGAAAGACAACTTGCACTCCCTGCAATGGATGCACCTTCCATGGTGGGATATCTGGCTGGGTGGGAAGGAGGACTCACAGCACTGACCATAGTTACAAGCAGTCCTCCTCACACACCCCCTCAACACTAACTCCACATAACCCACCTGGGAGAATGCAATGCCTCACACTCTAATTGAAGATCCCACAAAGAACCACCACCCTGGGTCATGCTGTGTGAAGCACAGGGACACTCTTGGGACTTGTAGCCATACAACCGACAGGACAACACTGTCAGCCATCCTGTCAGCACAGGCATACTACCCCACAGGGAAGCAGAGTCAAAAGGAAGGAAGTATGGGCATGCTGGGAAGGGGGTGTAGGCAATAGCAGGATGGGAGTTGTAGTCACAGATATTGCTCACCCTCACAATTGGCCCATCAACACCACTCTGAACCATGCTCACATCACAGGGAGTGGAAAAGAACTGACAAGATGGCTGACACTGGGTACTGCTGTGGGGAGCACAAGCCCCTGCTGGGAACTGTGCACCAACCAAGTGCAGGACACCACTGACTGACATCCTGAAAGCCAACTTGCACTCCCTGCAATGGAAGCACGTTCCATGGTGGGATATCTGGCTGGGTGGGAAGGAGGACTGACAGCTCTGACCATAGTCACCAGCAGCTTTTCTCACACACCCCTTAACACAAACTCCACACAACTCACCTGGGAGAATGCATTGCCTCACACTCTAATTAAATATCCCACAAAGAACTACCACACTGGGTTATGCTGTGTGAAGCACAGGGACACTTTTGGGACGTGTAGCCAAACAAACGCCAGGACAACACTGTCAGCCATCCTGTCAGCACAGGCATACTACCCCACAGGGAAGCAGAGTCAAAAGGAAGGAAGTATGGGCATGCTGGGAAGGGGGGGTGTAGGCAATAGCATGATGGGAGTGGTAGTCACTGTGAGAAGTTGGCCTGGTATATGCTGTCCACTAATTATAGTGGGCACCTTGCACCAGTCCAAACAACCCCTTATTGGAGATAGGTTAAAGACAACCTTTATTGAAAGCTATCCTAGTGGTAGCTATGGAGAGCAGCCTTCAGGCTAAGTCTTGAAGGAATGTAAAGCAGCTTGTTTTACCAGTCTATAATCTCTTGAGTGACCAAATGAAAGAGGACCACACCAGGTATATATTTAAAATATATGTATTTAGTCTTAAACACACCCCTCTAGTCTCTTTATGAGGCTAGAGTTTGAAATACATAAGTTACAAGTCAGTTATCAACAGTAATAGCACAAATACACGTTTGAGCCCTAGGGGCGTACCAAACCATATACCAATAAAGTGGTATAAGAACCACGACTGAGCTAGACACAAGGCCTAGAGCCTGTAGAAGTGCTTGGCCCTCAAGGAACCACCCAAGGTAGTGACACAGGGGACCCAAGGGGGGACGCGTGCAGTGTGAGAACACAGCCGCGAGCCGCCGTTGACTTCTATGGGGAATGCCGCGGTTGGAGTTTTAAAGAAAAAGGACACTTAGAGGAGGACTTGGAGCAAACCCCTTTAGAACTAGGTTGTTCTAGAGTTTATACCCACGGGAGCACCAGAGTAGCGAGTTACCTCACCCAGGGAAGCCGGGTGCATAGGTGTCTTTCGGGGTCGGGTTTCGTCGTCGTTTTCAATGGCGATCTGCTGCAAAGTGCTGCTGGCGACCAAGTCGAAAGTGTTCGGGTGGATCCAAAGGTGGATTGAAGATTTGAAGAACCTGAAAGCAGAGGGGACAGAGTCTGGGTCACTAGCCAGTGACCAGGAAGGCGATGAGCAGATGCCCAACGATGTCGGGTGCTTCAGGTAGGTTGACGGTCGTCTTGACTCTTCAGCCACGAGGTCCAGGAGGTGTTGACAGCAACCAGGAGTTGGATTCGAGCTGTCCCACGACGTCTGTCGATTGCAGGGGTGTCGGCGACTGGATTGGACCCAACAAGCCTTGGCAACGGCAAGTCACGTGGAAATAGACGAAGGACGGTGGTACAGACCAGCAAGGTCTGAGGGACTCACCCAGCAAGGGTAAGTCGGGGCACGTCTGGAGCAACCAGAAAAGTCCAAGCAAAATAAGAGTTGCCTTCAGGAGGGCCCACTAGCCAACGGACTAGCGACCGCGAAGGAGCCTCGAGTGGATGCACTTGGTGCTGGCTTAGAGGACACTCGTGGAGTGGAGGCCAGTGATCTTTGGTGCAGTTGGTGCTGGAGGCGAGGGCTACGCAGAGCCTAAAGCACAACTTCGTGGGAGACCAGGAAGAGGATGCACTTGCAAAAGTACTCTGTGTCCAGGGGTCACGGTTCCACGTTACCCACGACAGCTACGGGCCTCAGCTTTGCTGGGGCTCAGGGCAGCCTCAGGGAAGTCTGGAAATTTACCTCTGGTGACGCAAAGACTTCGGTGTCCGGCAGGAGCTTCAGCGATGCAGACCGGACAATTGCTTCTTAGGTGCCTGCCAAGCAGGAGTCACTCCTTGACCCCAAGGAGATTCTTCAGTCCTCTAATCTTAAAGTAGAGCGTCGTAGGTCCAGGATTCTGTATCAGAGTTTCGTCCAGGTAAATCTAAAGTCCTAAGGACTGGGGTCCCATACTTATACCAAGTTAGGGGGTTGGACATACTCTGGGGACCCACCTATGGGAGGGTCAGGGAAGAGGGGTGGTTACACGCATTCCCTTTGTCCAGTTTTCGCGCCAGAGCAGGGGCAGGTAGCCCCTGCAACCGGTTTGAACTGGCATATGCACAGGGACACCAAGTGTGCCCCCAGTGCAGGACTTCTGAGCACCAGAGAGTGCTCCCGCCCAGCCCCAATACACATTATCCTGTCTGGGGAGGTGGTTGCACCTCCCTGCGACAGGAAACCTGTTGTCCAGGCCTCCCCTGCCGGAGTTTCAGTCAGCAGCAGGAGGCCAGACCCGTGACTGTGGCAGCGGCATCCATTTTGTGATGCCAGGGCTCTGGAAAGAAGTTACCGGGCAGGCCGGTATGTACATGTCTCTCCCTCTAGAAGGGTGGAATGCTACCCCCGCTGCCAGAACTGGCGGGGGATAGTATTCCAAGATGTTTGACACCAAACACGACATGTTTTGGTGCAGCCAGTCCAAAGTTAGCATTGTACCGCGAGGATATAATGCACTTAGAGTATATGGTCAGGCTGCACTACAAACAGCATCAGAGAAGGGTCTCTGAACCCTGCAGAGGGGCTCTGCTCATGCAGGGGCACCCTCTCACATAAGAACCAAGCACTCTGCCTTCAGGATTGATAAGGCCTGCCATAGGAGTGACTTATAGGTTTATATGTGTGTACATATGTAGTGATATAGGTAACCTATATCACAGTAAGGGGTGCATGCACCACCTTACCCAGGCTGCAGTAGCAGACCTGTGGTGTCATTTTGGATGGCCTTCCAGGGGTGGCACAATACATGCTGCAGCCCCTGGTAGGTCTCTGAGGTACCTATGCCCTGGGTACATAGTATACCATATACTAGGGACTTATAAGGGCATTCCAGATTCCAATCAGAGATGTGCCTAAGGCACATGGAAACCATTTTAGAGAGGAAGCAGCTAGGCTGGGGTTCTGATTAGCAGGGCCCCAGCCAGACTAAAGTCGAAAAACAGTGAAGCATCAGCAAAAAGTGGGGGTACCCATGTGAAGCAGATCCTACTCTCCTACAGTCACAGCTCTACATCCCCCACCCACAAGGCCCAGCAAGCTCACACTGAAGCATGCACACCTCACAGCCAGTGAAAAGCCACTTCAAAGATGTCTGACACTGGCCTCAGCTGTGGGGAGCACAGGCCCTGCTGGGAACTGGGCACCAACAAACAACAGGACCACACTGTCAGCCATCTTGCCATTGCTGTCACACTCACACACAGTGAAGTCCACTCAAAAGGAAGGAAGTATGTGCATGCTGGGAAGGGGGGTGTAGGCAATAGCAGGATGGGAGTTGTAGTCACAGATATTGCTCACCCTCACAATTGGCCCATCAACACCACTCTGAACCATGCTCACATCACAGGGAGTGGAAAACAACTGACAAGATGGCTGACACTGGGTACTGCTGTGGGGAGCACAAGGCCCTGCTGGGAACTGTGCAACAACCAACAGCAGGACACCACTGTCAGCCATCTTGCCATTGCTGTCACACTCACACACAGTGAAGTCCACTCAAAAGGAAGGAAGTATGGTCATGCTGGGAAGGGTGTTGTAGGCAATAGCATGATGGGAGTTGTAGTCACAGATTTATTTTATTTATTTTGAGAGTTTAATATAGCGCTGGCTAGACCCGGAGGTATCGGAGCGCTTTACATTGGGTTACACAATGTTACAGAACACAATAAACAAGTTACACTTTACATCAGAAAATAAGCAACATATTGAAAGAGGAAGGAAAGGTGACGGATAGAGCGGAGGGGGGGAGGGGGAAATGTGAAGGGGGAGGATGGGTGAAAAGAAGGCAGGAGAGACGAGAGGAAGTCTGCCCAAAGACCGACTGGGTAGGTGACGACCGAGGAGGGAATCCACAGCCCGCCTCCCCTATAGCTAAACAAGGTAGCTCCATCAGGCATCAGTCAAAATAGCTAAGTCTCAGCTGACGAGGGAAGGTTCACAAAAAAAAGTCAAGTGGATAAGGCAGGGTGGGATCTATGAGCAAGGACGGGTGAGGGTAAGGGTCAGTAGCTAGAAAGAGGAGAAAGAGTAGAGCGGAGAGGGGTAGGGTGAAGGGGGAGGAGGGAAAATAAAGGTCCAGAGAGACGCAGGAAAGTTTGCCCAAAGACCGGCTGGGTAGGTGATGGTCAAGGAGGGTATCCATAGCCCATCTCCCCTATATCTCGCGAGGTAGATCCACCGGGCATCAGTCAAAATGGCCAAGTCTCCGCTGTCAAGGGAAAGTTCTCAGAGTAAATGCCGAGTTCAGCTGGGCAGAAAGGGAATCCGCACTCAACAGGTTAGAGCCGGCGCTTTAAAATGATCACTTGTGATGCCCGCTATTAAATACCTTGAGAACTCCTCAGGGACCAGCCAAGGTGTAACTCCCCGAACTAGATGTAACCGGTGGCGGCCATATTGTGGTCAGGCATGCCTCATTACTCCAGCTTATCTGCACTGTAGGTTTACTTGTCTCTCCCTCGGTATTGTCGTCGGGGGTTTCATGGTCTCCCCACCGCTTTAAAAGTCACATCCCTGGAAACTTAGTGCCGGCACTCCCCGCGGATGCACACTGGCCGCCATCTTAAGGTCAGGCGCCACTGGGGGAACACCTCGCCTCACTCGGTGTACTCCCCATCTCTTTGCTGTTTCCCACTTTCTCTGGGATTTATAAGGGACGAGACCCCCGCTGGCACCCCCTCTGCCGCCGACCGCGGCTATTAAAATGGCGGGCGTTGTCTTTGCGGGGCCGCTGGTTTTCCTCCCGCTGTGCCGGTTATTATGCGGGGAGAACTTCAATTCGTCTCTGCTTCCCGCTAGTCTGACCTCGTTTCCAGCCCCACCTCCGTGAACGCTCAAGCCCCCTCTTCTCTGTCGGGAATCAGGATCGGCAGCCGGAGTCAGGCAGCGCCATTCTGCACACCGCGTCCGCTCCCGCAACTCCGGGACCTTTCCCCTCGGTTTTCCTGTCGCCAGGCTACAGCTGCCGGGCTCCGCTGGTTCTCTGCAGTACCCGGAGCAGAATACCGCAGATTTCAGCAATGCTGGGGCTCTCGATGCACCTCCGATCGCTACATAGCGACGGAGCCGGCACGGATCACGTCCGTCCGGCCATCTTGCGAGCCATCTTGTCACCCTCACAATTGGCCCATCAACACCACTCTGAACCATGCTCACAACACAGGGAGTGGAAAACAACTGACAAGATGGCTGACACTGGGTACTGCTGTGGGGAGCACAAGCCCCTGCTGGGAACTGTGCACCAACCAAGTGCAGGACACCACTGATTGACATCCTGAAAGCCAACTTGCACTCCCTGCAATGGAAGCACGTTCCATGGTGGGATATCTGGCTGGGTGGGAAGGAGGACTGACAGCTCTGACCATAGTCACCAGCAGCTTTTCTCACACACCCCCTTAACACAAACTCCACACAACTCACCTGGGAGAATGCATTGCCTCACACTCTAATTAAATATCCCACAAAGAACTACCACACTGGGTTATGCTGTGTGAAGCACAGGGACACTTTTGGGACGTGTAGCCAAACAAACGCCAGGACAACACTGTCAGCCATCCTGTCAGCACAGGCATACTACTCCACAGGGAAGCAGAGTCAAAAGGAAGGAAGTATGGGCATGCTGGGAAGGGGGGTGTAGGCAATAGCATGATGGGAGTGATAGTCACAGCTCAACATCCCCCACCCACATGGCCCAGCAAGCTAGCACTGAAGCATGCACACCTCACAGGGAGTGAAAAGCCACATCAAAGATGTCTGACAATGGTGCTCTGTTGTGGGGAGTACCAGGCCCTGCTGGGACCTGTGCACCAACCAACAGCAGGACACCACTGAATGACATCCTGAGAGTCAACCTGAACACACTGTAAGGGTGGCATTCTTCATGGTGGGATAACTGGGCTGGGGGGAGAAGGAGGGCCGGATGTCCAACAAATACAACCAATGCTGGCCATGCACACACCTCAACATTCACATTGAAAAGCCTCAGGTTTGCAGGACAATGTGCTACACCAATATCAACCTCTTACTGTTACAACTTAGGACAATGCAATGTACAGGCCCGCATCCAGAGGTACAGTCACAACTGTCAGGTGTGTGAACCATTGATGCCTGTAGAAATATAACATACATTGTGTGTCTCTTCCAAAAACAGGTGATGATGGGGACACAGCAGCAGGTGAGGAGGAGTCCCTGTCCCAGGCTCCGGGGGACACTGAGCTCACTGGTGTGGAACAGCCTCTGCACTCCTCGGATGGCGAAGACCTACCTGGCCCCTCCGGTGCGAGTCATCATGCAGCCCCAGCAGGACCAACATCTGCACCCCCTGCACCCATCCCTCCAACAACTGCCAACACACAGACCACCCCCGCTGACACGGACAGACCAAGGACCACCAATGACAACAGCACAGGGACCCTGGCCCAACGTCGAGCTATGGACAACGACCCCAGTAACAACCCCCAAGAGGGCCTAGGGTCACCTGGGCGTGCCACCGCAGGTCCCGCACGTGTCGCCAGGGGTGGTGGGAGGGGTGGTAGGCAGAGGTCGCTGTTTGCAGAGGGGTCTGGACTGCATGATGACCCACAACTGGCACGCATTGCTGATGCATACCAGAATAGCACCGGATAGGTCAGCCAGGTAGTGGGGATCCTCAAGGACATCCAACAGCAGCAGGCTGCCCATCATGCCCGCTTGGACTCACACATGTCCCGTGTGGAGACACACATGTCTCGCATGGAGTCCAAGTGGGACACATGGCAAGAACTGACAGCGGTGCATAGGGACATATTGACATGCCTCCGCCAGATTAGCACCAACATGGCCACACCTCCCTGTGTGCCCACAACATCTGGTGCTGCAACAACTGCAACTGCCACAGAGAGGGAGGAGGACTCTGGCGGAGAGTCCCCTGCACCGCAGCAGCCTACACGTGAGGGTCCCCCCCCCAAAGAAGAGGGGTCGTCCGAGGAAGGAAAACTGAGAGGTTGATGGCCATGTACATCCCCCAGGAAGCCAACACCTGTTCCGGAAAGTCTCCTTTCTGTGCAAACTGTTCACCCTGTAGAATGCAACACAACTCTCCCACATGACATGGGGAGTCTAAGTTGGACTAATGTATCAGATGACTGTGGACTTCACTCAGGACATTTCTGCTACCAAGACTTCCAACACATCTGGGAACTTCGGATCACAATCCCAATGTACAGCACCCACCATCCTGTGCACTATACTCACACATGTCTGTAAATAAAATCACTACTACACCATACTTGCCTCTTTTGTGATTCCAATGTGGTTACTGTCATGGGGATGATGATCTGCTAAATTACACTGTGTATGCTAACTGCTACAGCAAGTACAACACCGTCATGTGAGTCATGGTGACGTGACACATATGAGGGAGACACACCACTAGGGCTACACAACACAGAGACACCAGGGCCATCGGACTCTTCGCCTACACTGATGTTGCCAGGAAATACTGTGGAATGCACAGACACCACACCTATTCACAGTCTGTGTCAACTAGCCCACAGGTGCAGCAAGCAAATGTCAGTCAGATGTGTGACCACAGACAACGCACATCCCAAAGTGAAGCACAGGTTTATTACACATTTGCAACATGTTGTTTCCACTACAAATGCAAGGTAATCCCACGTGGCTGTGGCCACAAAGTCAAAAAGTGCAGAAGATAGAAAGTCCAGGGGTGTGTGGCACATCACCTGTAGGGAAACGACTGCTGCCACCCTGAAAGCGGAGTCATGGAGTCGGGGGATCCAAGTTGACCAAACAACTCTGTAAGCACCCTGTGAAGGTCAGACATGACACACAGTCAAAACCACTGAAGAACAGCACAGAACTGCAATACTCATGCCCAATACATGTCACAAGATAACTACACAAAACCAAGTTAGCATGTCAACACTGTTGGGCAGTACAGACTACCTGCAAGAACACATCGCTGCACGCATCCAGTCAAGTAGCACATGGCCAAACTCAAACAGCACCAGAGCACCACCCACACATATCATGCAAACTCACATCATTGACATGACATCTCTGGATACTCACATTCAGCTGAAGAAGTTGGTGATGAGCTGTGTGCGGAATCCCCCTCATCATCATCATCATCACTGGCATCGTGGCCCAGGCCAGGATCGTCCACAGGTGGCGGACATTGGTCATCGTCATCCAGGATGAGAGGCAACTCCTTCCGCACTGCCAGGTTGTGTAGCATGCAGCAGACGATGACAATCTTGCACACCTTTGCTGGGGCATATGGGAGGGCCCCTCCTGTCTTGTCCAGGCAGCGGAAGCGGCTCTTCAGGAGACCAAAGGTCCGCTCGATCACTCTCCTGGTCCGACCATGTGCCTCATTGTAGCGCATCTGGGCTGGTGTCACAGGGTTCCTGAGGGGTGTCAGCAACCACGGCATGTTGGGGTATCCGGAGTCACCTACAGACAGACAATTGCACATTAGCTGAGTTGGAAAAGTGGGCGGAATACAACATAGCAGAACACACACAATGGTACAAAGTCAGTACACACCGACAAGCCAGGCACGCTGGTTTTGCATCTGTAACATCATCCTCGGGATGCGACTACTCCTCATCACGTAGGCATCGTGTGCAGAACCGGGGAAACGGGCACACACATGTGTGATGGTCATATCTGCAAGACATACCACCAGAGCATTGATCGAATGGTAATGTTTACGGTTCCGGTATGCCTGCTCATGTGCCTGTGGTGGTACCAAAGCCACATGTGTCCCATCAATGGAGCCAATGACATGTGGCATCCTCCCCAGGGCATAGAAGTCACTCTTGACGTCAGTGAGTTGTTGACGTGTTGGGAAATAGATGTACTGGTTCAGGCATCTCAACATTGCCTCCAAAACATCGCGTAGCACACGGCTGAACATAGTCTGTGACATCCCACCAGCAGTCGCCACAGTGTGTTGAAAGGTACCGGTGGCAAAGAAGTGTAGGGCTGCCTTCACCTTGGGGGTCAGCGTTGTAGGGTACGGCCGGCCAGGTTGCAAATGTGGGGCCAAGCGCACTGCCAAATCCACAATCAGCTGCCTGGTGAAGCTGTACCGTCGGATGCTGTCACGTTCCACCATCGTTGCCAGGTCAGGGAATGGTCTATGGACAGCTGGAGCACTGCAGTGCATAGGTGAAGAAAGAAAGATTGTCAGTCACCCCACATATGTGCCATTCACCATACTCAATTTCACATGATACATCATTACGAGACACAAGTACTTGATGTGTGTGCCATTCTGTTTGGACATATATGGCACCTACATCGACATCATCTAACATCTCAGTTCAACATGTGTTGATAACAGGTTCCAGGGTGTGCTATGGGAAACCATTAGGCTGTGTCACAGTACCCATTTACTGCTGTCACGTTCCACACACACACCACAGTGACATGTCTGGACAGATGCGCCACAGGCATCACAGCTCATTGACAGGTAGATTCCCAGGGACCCTGTCTTGCCACATGGACACTGGCATGACATGGCGTATCATGTACACGTCAGAAAAACAAACATGACTACCACAGGTAGTGGCCCCTGTTGCCTCTGCAGGACAGACATGGACGTCTGTGACACACACACACAACATCAAAGTAAATGCACAAACAACGTGGATGTGGAGACTGTCTCCCATTGTGCACATGGAGTCAGAGACATCGGAAACACAAGATGCACACAGACTGTGGAGGGCCATCACTATTGTGGCAATGGGTCACCCTGTGACATACATGCCTTCCCACATGTGAGCCTGGGGGTATGTGACATGTCATACACATACACAACCTGGAAATGTGACCATGCCACATGCACCAAAATGAACAGTTGCACATCACAGTGGTCAGGTGTACAACACACAAAGGATCCTGTCCCCATGAACACGTGCACAGTCTGGGTGTGGCTGCCCCCAAGTGCCACCCCAAAAACCACATGTTTACCCCCATACACGGAAAAGGTAATGCAGCCTTACATGCCTTAGATACAGTGTGGACTTGGTGTGGTGTTGTAGGTGTGCCCCTGAGTCCCTGGAAAGTATATGTGGCTGGCATACGTTCACCAGTGACAAGCATGGTGACATATGCGTGTAACCTGTACAGGGACGCGTTGTACAGCAATGGACCGATCGGTGTGCCCGCACGGCCCATTGCATCTGTTGTGAGCGGGTACGCGTTGTATCCCGGGATACGCGTTGTACAGCAATGGACCGATCGGTGTGCCCGCACGGCCCATTGCATCTGTTGTGAGCGGGTACGCGTTGAATCCCGGGATACGCGTTGTACAGCAATGGACCGATCGGTGTGCCCGCACGGCCCATTGCATCTGTTGTGAGCGGGTACGCGTTGTATCCCGGGATACGTGTTGTACAGCAATGGACCGATCGGTGTGCCCGCACGGCCCATTGCATCTGTTGTGAGCGGGTACGCGTTGTACAGCAATGGACCGAGAGCGGTGTGCCCGCACGGCCCATTGCATCTGTTGTGAGCGAGTACGGCGTTGTATCCCGGGATACGCGTTGTACAGCAATGGACCGATCGGGTGTGCCCGCACGACCCATTCCATCTGTTGTGAGCGGGTACGCGTTGTATCCCGGAATACGCTGGTTGTACAGCAATGGACCGATCGGTGTGCCCGCATGGCCCATTGCATCTGTTGTGAGCGGGTACGCGTTGTACAGCAATGGACCGATCGGGTGTGCCCGCATCGACCCATTGCATCTGTTGTGAGCGGGTACGCGTTGTATCCCAGAATACGCGTTGTAGCAGCAGCAATGGACCGGTCGGTGTGCCCGCACGGGCCATTTGCATCTGTTGTGAGCGGGTACGCGTTGGATCCCGGGATACTGCAGCTGTACAGCAATGGACCGACCGGTGTGCCCGCACGGCCCATTGCCATCTGTTGTGAGCGGAGTACGCGTTGTATCCCGGGATACGCGTTGTACAGCAATGGACCGATCGGTGTGCCCGCACGGCCCATTGCATCTGTTGTGAGCGAGTGCAGCGTTGTATCCCGGGATACGCGTTGTACAGCAATGGACCGATCGGTGTGCCCGCACGGCCCATTGCATCTGTTGTGATCGGGTACGCGTTGTACAGCAATGGACCGAGCGGTGTGCCCGCCCGGCCCATTGCATCTGTTGTGAGCGGGTACGCGTTGTATCACGGGATACGCGTTGTACAGCAATGGACCGATCGGTGTGCCCGCACGGCCCATTGCATCTGTTGTGAGCGGGTACACGTTGTACAGCAATGGACCGATCGGTGTGCCTGCATGGCCCATTGCATCTGTTGTGAGCGGTTACGCGTTGTATCCCGGGATACGCGTTGTACAGCAATGGACCGATCGGTGTTCCCGCACGGCCCATTGCATCTGTTGTGAGCGGGTACGTGTTGTATCCCGGGATACGTGTTGTACAGCAATGGACCGATCGGTGTGCCCGCACGGCCCATTGCATCTGTTGTGAGCGGGTACACGTTGTACAGCAATGGACCGAGCGGTGTGCCCGCACGGCCCATTGCATCTGTTGTGAGCGGGTACGCGTTGTATCCCGGGATACGCGTTGTACAGCAATGGACCGATCGGTGTGCCCGCACGGCCCATTGCATCTGTTGTGAGCGGGTACGCGTTGTATCCCAGAGTACGCGTTGTACAGCAATGGACCGAACGGTGCGCACGCATTGGCTGGGGCCTGGCATGGCAACGGACGCGTTTTCGAAGCTTCAACGAGTCTGATGCAGTGAATTCAGTTGGCCAGCCACAACAATGTTGCAAATTCATGGGTGTCATGAAGTTGAAGTTTTGAAGGATGCTGTGTGCGTGTATTAGTGCTGCTATTCCATGGATTGGTCAGATTCAGAAGATGCAAACGACTTGGACCTATCACTTTGGACACATGGGACAGTATCTGCCTCTGTAGCACACTTATAATGCTGTCTGTTCCCCTGAGGGCTCACTTGCCTGCACTTCATGCTCCAGGACGACATCTGCCACCAACACTGCTGCTGTCTCTGCATCCTCTGGCTACTGCAATGGCACGTACTGTGGAGAGAGCCCCAGCCTTCAGCCTTGAGGAGAACCAGGCCCTGCTGGACAGCCTCCTTCCACAGTACAGCAAGCTGTATGGGACACCAGGGGAGCAGGTGGGTGTGCTGTCCACTGCCTTACTAATTGTGCATGTTGTCTGACTAGCAAGACTTCCTGTGTGCACACCACTGGCAAGCATGCTCACTGAGTAGTTCTCACCCCCCAAAGTGTGTAGTCACATGCACTGAACAGGTACAGTGCAGTAACAGTGCATTCCAACAAGGTTTACTTCCCATGCAATGACACCATGTAGTTACTGCTGGCAAACTGTTCATAGCCATCATTGCACTGCCTGTGTACATCATATGCCCCTGTGATTGAGACATGTATATCCGACTGTGTGATGCATGGATATGTTGCATGTGTAGTAATGGCCTTTTCACTTTGTCATCCTCACAGGTTGAGGCCCACCGTAAGCAGGAAATCTGGCTGACCATCGCCCGGGCAGTAAGATCCATGGGGGTCTACAAGCGCTGGATCCGCAACTGCCAGAAGAGGTGGCAGGACCTTCGTGGCTGGACCCGGAGAATCGCAAGGGTCCAGCTGAAACTGTCGCCTCCTCGCAGGAGGGGCGGACACCGGACCCTGACCCCCACATGCTCCGGATCCTGGCGGTGGTCTTCCCTGACCTGGATGGGCAGCTGAAGGACAGACAGCAGCAAGGAGGGGGTGAGTCCATGACTGCACTGTGAACTCTGTCTGACATGCTATGTGCCCTCCTCTGGCCTGGTTAAACTTCCACAGTACATCAGTCTTGTGGTCCAGGACCCATGTCCCTCAATTGTGACATGCCCACTCCTCATCTGATACGCAGGTGTGGTCCTTACGGTCAGGAAATTGTGTCACTTGGGTACAGGGTCCTTGCATTTTGCTTTGCTCAAGGTGGGGGACAGCTTTTGTTCCCGTGACTTTGTGGTGGGCTTCATGGGTGGGTCGATTGCTCACACAATGCCTAAGTCGTGAAATGTAATCTGGGTGTAACTTTGATCTGTGGTCCACTTGCTGATCTGAATCACCACATGTCCCTGGGGTATTTGGAACACCCCCATGCTGCGGGTGGGAACAATGTTTGGGCCTCAGGAGTATGTATGTCATGTGTGTCACACATGCTTAGCCACCTGCCTACTGTCCAGGGCTCATCCCTCTTACAGGTGGAACTGGACAGTCATGCCTACTCCAGGGCATACAATACACTCTGTACTCCCACTCCCGTGTATCAGCTGACATGTCTTGATCAGTGAAATGTTCCCTCAGGTGTCTGCCTCTGTGTCATTGTGCTGTGGCTTCGTTGTCAGAACTACTGGTATGTTTATCGGTTAGGGCTCAGCATGCCATCTGAGATGTGACCATGAGAGACGATACTTCTGTGACTTATAGGTGTTTGATCACTTGACTGTGCACACAGGTGTATGCGACTGTGACTTTCAGGCAGCTGTTTTTCATTCACAGCACACTGTGAGGTGCTCAGGTTCTGAGAGTTGTGTTTCATGTCTCCCATATGTCCAATTGGTATGACGTGGACAAATACGAGTTCAGATGATGTGGTTTGTGGGGGATGGACATGTGCACTTGTCAGTTACATAACTTGCATTCCCCATGTCCTAGGATTGTGACACAGTGCAGACTGTTGTTGGCTGGCTGCCATGGCCTTGTGACTGGAGGCAGTGATGTATGACTTTGCACGCATGCCTGTGTCATGGCATTAAACTTCCTAAGAGTGATCCTGCAGGGGAGTGACATGTGCAACATGCACCCCATTGTGGCATTGACTATCCGGACATGGGTGCATCATGGTGTCTGGTGCTGGTATGCATCACATGCATTTCTATTTAGACTCTGGCCATCCCTTTATCCGGACACCTGCACTGACTCAGTGGCAAGAGATGTGATGTGTGCATGTTCACATACTTCACCGTGTTCTCTGCAATGTCCAACAACTGTGTAGGTGGTGCATGTGTCCACACTGGGGTATTACCATCAGACAGGCACCCCGTCAGATGGGTGCAAGGGCAGGAGGGGTGTGAGTTCCATGGTTGACCATCAGACTGACAATTGGCTTCTCCGAATCTGTGTGAGGACTTTTGGCAATGTTCAACTAAGGATGCCAGGGCTTGCTCTGTGATGTGCTGTACTTACTGTGGTGTGGGCGGTCAGTGCAGGTGACTGATGTTTGTCTGTTTCCCTAATTGTTTGCAGATACATCCACGACCACAGGAGGGGACAGCTCCACGGACCAGGAGGAGCTGCAGAGCCAGACTGGGTCAGCAGCCGATGAGTGGTCGGAGGGACCCAGTGGCACGGAGGGCGAGGGGAGCCACACCGAGGAGTCCTCAGCACCATCCACCTTAGCTGAGGACCACAGCAGCTCGGAGGATGACTCCCTTGTGGAGGCGGGTGTCAGCAGCCACCACACCCCAGCTAGTCTGTCTGGCCCCGCCACCACCACCACCACCACCGCCCTCCCATTGGCTCCGATTCCAGAGGTCCGTGGAGGCTCCCGTGTTCGGGAGCGTGTCTCCTTCGTGCCAGGCACCGGACCCCCTGCCCCTGTGTCCCCTGCTGCCCTGAGTGAGGAGTCTGTGTACCTACTTCGGCAGCTCCATGTAGGGCAGACAGCAATGCTGAGTGTCCTCCATGCACACACCACTCTGTTGACACAGCTGGTGTCGTTCATGGAGGGCATCTCGACGGGTATGTCTGCCCTACAGAAAAGCAATAGGTCCATGGTCTCCTCCCTGACGGCAGCAGTGTCCTTCCTCCAACAGTCCCTCACCCCTCCTACCTCTGCCTCATCCACACTTCCTGGCACCCTACCTGTCCAAAGCACATGCACACCTGCACAATCACCCAAACACACAGACATGAGCAGCACAGAAACACCCAAAAGAAAGGCAAGACGTGCACACAAGCATCCTCAGGGGACTGATACCACACACACAGAGGATGGGGAACAGACACACACACAGGCATCCACAGTCACTCCGCAGTCCTCCAAATCCTCTCCCTCCAAGACCCCTACCCTTGCCTCACCTGCAACCCCACCTACACAGCAGCTCTTCCTCTGTGACCTCGGCCTCTTCCCCTCCAATCCTGCTGATCCAGCATACCGGGGGAAGAGGAAGTCCACCCACACAGAGGGAGTGCCCTCGCCCCCGGACACCCTCCCCAGGCGCAGGCAGACTGAGGACCCCATTCGGAAGTCCCCCGGACCAGGAAGGGCAAGACCCCACCACCACCACCACGCAGCTCCACCACCCAGTCTCTCTCCTCCATCCCCCAGGCCACCACTCCACAGGTTCCACCGCCACACCCTGCCCCAGGTTCCCTCACACACCGATACCGCATCCCCAAACTGCTTAGGCCCTCCCCCCTGCCACTTGCTCTTCCACCCCCAAACCAGACGCTCTGCCTGTTTGTGCCACTGGTGTGGAGACCGGGTCCCCCTCTGTCCTGCCCACCTCATCTGCCCCCCTTCCACTCCCTTGGAGTCATGCACTGCAGTAGAGTCCACAACCACCCTGTCTGACTCGGGCACTGCAGTGGGGACCCAGTCCACTCCATCTGACCGGCCCACTGCAGTGGTTGCAGCACCCACACCATCTGACTTGTGCCCTACAGTGGTGCCGGCCCCCCCTGAGTCAGACACCTCCACTGCAGTTGCCGGTGACACTCCTGCACCCACCACCCCTTCACTGCCTCACTCTGGCATCCCCTGATCCTGTTCCTGCGGTGCCTGGCCTGCCCCTTGTATGCCCTCCAAGGGGGATGTCCCCTGTCCGTACCAGTGCAGGCAAGCAGTGGGTGACAAGTTGTCACATATCACCCTGTTGGGACTGTGTATTTGGACTGGCCATTGGCCTTAGTTTATTTTGGACTTCAAATTTTAGTTTGACATTTGCTGAATAAAGCCTCTTTTTGTTTACTTGTGGTTTTTCTTTTGATGTACATGATGTAGATGAGTATCATCATGCATTTGCAGTTGTAATGGTGTTCAGATCAGGTAAATGAAGTGTTGCTGTGATGGACTCCATGTGGTCCATGGGATATGTGTCCTAATGTAGTCTGGATCCATTGCATCCTTTGCTGCAGTCTGAGGGTGTAATGTTCTGCATTTGACACAGGGATGTACGTTTTGCATTTGTTAATTAACATCTTTGGGGTCGATTCCGATCTCGGTCGGAGGCGCACCCAATACCATTCGGTCGGGAAAAAAGCCATGCGAAAGCCTGTTTCCCGACCGATCCGTACAGTACACCGAACGAGCAAGTACGATGCGCACAACAGCAAAAAATCCGGCCGAGCCGTACTCACCCAAACCAGGTCCTGTACTAGGACCGAGGCGAATCCGGAAACGCCGAATCGAGTCGCACTGAAGGGAAAATGCAGCCCCGTCCGGCCGGACAAGTACGATGCGCTTTCCGTACGCTCCGAACCCGTCGCTACGCACGGCACGTCAAAGCATCCGGGAGAGGCGCACATAAGCTCCGATTCGCGCCACAACACGATCCACGGCTCCGAGACGAACACGGCACCGACGAGGACGACGCGAAGCGACGAGGACGAGGCGAAGCGACGAGGACGACGCCAAGCAACGAGAAGGACGAACGACACGAACCAACCATGAATCCCTTCGTCCCGATCATACCAATATTCTACATTTACTACCGGAACAGGCACGGACGCGTACGGCGCAGAAGGTAAGCCAGACACCAACCACAAAACACATACAACACGTACACGACACATCACACACACACACACGGGGATGCTGAATATACTTACACCAGCAACAGCAGCACTATAGGGGCGGGATGCCCATCACCAATGCCACATATGCACACAGGGGCCTGGATGCGCACCACCACCCCTACCCAGGGGGGGCTGGATGCCTACCACTACTACCAGCCTTAGCCAGGGGGGCTGGATGCCTACCACTACTACCACCCTCACCCAGGGGGGGCTGGATGCCGACCACCACCCTCACCCAGGGGGGCTGGATGCCTACCACCACCCTTAGCCAGGGGGCTGGATGCCTACCACTACTACCACCCTTAGCCAGGGGGGCTGGATGCCTACCACTACTACCACCCTCACCCAGGGGGCAGGATGCCTACCACTACTACCACCCTTAGCCAGGGGGGCTGGATGCCTACCACTACTACCACCCTTAGCCAGGGGGCTGGATGCCTACCACTACTACCACCCTCACCCAGGGGGGCAGGATGCCTACCACCACTACCACCCTTAGCCAGGGGGCTGGATGCCTACCATTACTACCACCCTTAGCCAGGGGGGTCTGGATGCCTACCACTACTACCACCCTTAGCCAGGGGGGGCTGGATGCCTACCACTACTACCACCCTCACCCAGGGGGGCAGGATGCCTACCACTACTACCACCCTTAGCCAGGGGGGCTGGATGCCTACCACTACTACCACCCTTAGCCAGGGGGGCTGGATGCCTACCACTACTACCACCCTTAGCCAGGGGGCTGGATGCCTACCACTACTACCACCCTCACCCAGGGGGCAGGATGCCTTCCACTACTACCACCCCTACCCAGGGGGCTGGATGCCTACCACTACTACCAGCCTTAGCCAGGGGGCTGGATGCCTACCACTACTACCACCCTCACCCAGGGGGGCTGGATGCCTACCACTACTACCACCCTCACCCAGGGGGCAGGATGCCTACCACTACTACCACCCTTAGCCAGGGGGGCTGGATGCTCACCACTACTACCACCCTCACCCAGGGGGCAGGATGCCTACCACTACTACCACCCCTACCCAGGGGGGCTGGATGCCTACCACTACTACCAGCCTTAGCCAGGGGGCTGGATGCCTACCACTACTACCACCCTCACCCAGGGGGGCTGGATGCCTACCACCACCCTCACCCAGGGGGGCTGGATGCCTACCACCAGCCTTAGCCAGGGGGGCTGGATGCCTACCACTACTACCACCCTTAGCCAGGGGGGCTGGATGCCTACCACTACTACCACCCTCACCCAGGGGGCAGGATGCCTACCACTACTACCACCCTTAGCCAGGGGGCTGGATGCCTACCACTACTACCACCCCTACCCAGGGGGCTGGATGCCTACCACTACTACCAGCCTTAGCCAGGGGGCTGGATGCCTACCACTACTACCACCCTCACCCAGGGGGGCTGGATGCCTACCACCACCCTCACCCAGGGGGGCTGGATGCCTACTACCACCACCCTTAGCCAGGGGGGCTGGATGCCTACCACTACTACCACCCTTAGCCAGGGGGCTGGATGCCTACCACTACTACCACCCTCACCCAGGGGGCAGGATGCCTACCACTACTACCACCCCACTCATAGGATGGACAATGCATGACACAACCAGCACACCACAACCTAGGGAATGCAAGATAAAGACATCCCCCCACCACCATGACAAGCGTGTGTAGGCTGTGTCAAATGCCTACAACACCGAACATGACTTTGAACATACAATGTGACCCCCTAGCACATGTGCCACACATATATGTGTGTGGTACCCACAATGCAAGCAGCCCATGACCATTGTGGCAATGGGGCCTAAACCCCCATCATCACAGTGACCAAAAGGTAAGTGTGGGGTCCATAGCTGAAGCCCATTTTGACCATTGTGGCAATGGGGTCTAAACCCCCATCATCACAGTGACCAAAAGGGAAGTGTGGGGTCCATAGCTGAAGCACATTTTGACCATTGTGGCAATGGGGTCTAAACCCCCATCATCACAGTGACCAAAAGGCAAGTGTGGGGTCCATAGCTGAAGCACATTTTGACCATTGTGGCAATGGGGTCTACACCCCCATCATCACAGTGACCAAAAGGTAAGTGTTGACAAAGAAAGAGCTGCAACTGCCAAACTGCATGGATCATTCCTGGTCACAGAACCAAAAACTCATCTGTGGCAAAGTAGTGTATGTGTACCATTGCAACATAAATTGGGTGAGCCAAATACTGCAGTGCAAATGAGACATTCCTTTGGCCATGTGCAGACAAACAACACCCATGGGGGCTGACACTGTCAACATTCATCAATGACACAATGACAGAAGTGAACATCAGAATGCAGAACCACATATTTGCACCAATGGGCACACAAATGCAGATATCCTGTGGAGACAGCAGATGTGAGGTGAACAGATACCATACCATGGCAGCAATGGGACACACAAACCATGATCACTGTGCTGACCGATGACCTAGGAGTCCCAGGGACAGCAGGGGAAACACACCAAACAACATACAGCCAATGGCACACCCAAGATATGCCAATGCAGTGGTGCAGATGCACAAACACAAACAGGCAGACCAACACTGACATCATACACAGCAGGTGAGGGGGGTGCCAGTGTCCCCAGGTAACCACACAACACATGAGGAGAGCTGAATACCAATCATACAGATGTGCATACACTGCCACACTAAGGTAACTCATGGATCCAAATCCCCTATGTGGGCAAGTAGGCATTGTCAGATGAGAGGGAGCACAAAACACACATGTCACACAGGAACGTAGGAACAACAACTGACACAGCAAGACACAGACACACCACAGCACCACCCCCAGGGCCCCCACAATGTGGTGACCCTTGGCTGCATAAAATTCCCACTCTGATGACAAAGCTGAATGTGGTTCACACTGTGAACCACAGTCATGTGTCCTGAGCAACAAACTACCATCACACCGACACAAGCACAAATCAATCAGCATGGCCAGTAAGCCAAGGCCAACATGGAGGCAGGGGTCCAGCTGGGCAACAACTCCCATCTGCACACACTCAACACCACACCCCTCGACCTCCAACAATGTGCAGCAGTGAAGTACACATGCACTGGTGACATTGCACATTCACCCATGACTATTCCAGGGTGGTGGGTGGGAACCAAGGTGCAGAAACACATCACACATGGCCACTCAACAAGACTCCTGAATGTCTGACATACTGCACACTATGCTGTACATGGACATGACGGCGATACCACACCAACCAATGGGATCCCAGCCACAGTCACACACCAATGAAGAAGCCAAGGTCACCCACAAAGAACACACATAGACAACAACCAACATCGCAGCCCGGACCCTGAGGAGTGCCAGCAGCCACACACACAACGTGTCACAATAACTTAAAGATAACACGAACTGAAAATCACATGACAGGGGCAAACAACAAGTGCCAAGGGGAAACCTGACTGTGACCCATCTGCGTCTGCACACAAACTCAGCCCTGACAGCAAACACACCTATGGGTGACACCCTGATGACCAGTAATGTGCCATGCACCCACATCACAGAGAACACAGGGAGAAGACTTTGGGGAAACATAGCTCAAGTCAGCAAGCATCACAAACAGGTACAACACTAGGGATCACAGCATGCGCAGATAAATGGAAGTGAACACACAGACATGCACATACAACACACACCTTGGGCGCAGGCAATGTCACACGTGTACACACTGCCATGAGGGGACTCCACTCCTGTGTGAGGAAAGCTGTGCCATATGTTGCCTCAGTAGGGCCCCATCATGTCAGCTGAGCACTTGGTCACACAATCAACAATTAGCACCAAATGAGGGCTCCCGTCACATCAGCCTGGTCATGGATGTGCCAACGGAATCATCAGCACAGATCCAACACACTTGTATAGCAATGTTGCACTGACTACACGGATGAATCCTTCCCCATTGATGCCCAAACCTGCATGTCCAGTGGAGATGGCAACACGGTCAGGGAAGTAGACAAATCCAACAATGGAAGGCACAACAGATGTGCAGGGGTGGAAGCCACAGATATGAAATTGCTAATGTAAGTAGGAAATCCCATTGCCAAATACTGAACACATGACACCCTCAGATGCTGCTATGGATGACATGGATACACCACATGATAGGACACATTCCCCCTGGACCACATGGGTTCCTGCACAGTAACACTTCATAATCATGAGACCAGATATCACCATCACTGCAGCAAGGGCATGGTTAGCAGCACCAACAACATGTACATCTGAAGCATGAGCACTAGAGAAAAGAAAGTTGCTTTATTCAGCATATGTGTTGAATGAAAACGACGTCCAGAAAAAAAGAGCAAAGGCCAATGGCCAGTCCATTGTCAAAGTTCAAACAGGGTGACACTGGCAGATGTTACCCTACGCATGCCTGCACAAAACCAGGGACAATCCACTAGGAGGGGCAACCGGGGGGGCGGGCCAGGCACCGCAGGGACAGGATCAGGGCTCACCAGGGGGAGTCAGGGAAGGGGTGGTGGGTGCTGGAGAGCCACTGACAACTGCAGTGGAGGTGTCTGACATGGTGTGTGCTGGCACAACTGGGGGCATGACTCAGATGTCGTGGGTGCCGGCACAACTGCAGTGGACCCTGCAGATGCAGTGGACAGGTCCGCCACTGCAGTGCCCAAGTCAGACAGGGCGGTAGTGGACTCCACTGCAGTGCCTACCTCCAGGGGAGGAGAATGGGGAACAGGCAAGGTGGGTTGGACAGAGGGGGAGGACACCCTCACCACATCAGTGGCACAGACAAGCGCAGCGGGGGTGTGGTGCTGGGAGAGCAAGTGGCAGGGGGAGAAGGCCGGAGCATCTTGGGGATGGTATATCTGTGGGTGGGGGAACCTGGGGCAGGGTGTGGTGGGGGCACCTGTGGAGTGGGGGCCTGAGGGATGGAGGAAGGAGACCTGGTGCTTGAGCTGCAGGGCGGTGGCGGGGTCTTGCTCTTAGGACTCCGTGGGGACTTGCGGGTGGGGGCCTCAGTCCGTCTGCGCCTGGGGGAGGGTGTCCGGGGGCGAGGGGCACTCTGCTCCGTGTGGGTGGGCTTCCTCTTCCCCCGGGATGCTGGAGCAGCTTCATCGGTGGGGAAGAGGCCGAGGTCACAGAGGAAGAGCTGCTGTGACTTTGGGGTTGCAGGTGAGGCAAGGGAGGGTGCTTTGGAGGGAGAGGGAACTGAGGACTGCGCAGTGCATGTGGATGCGTGTGTGTGTTCCAGGGCCCCATCCCCTGTGAGTCTGGCTTCAGTCCCCTGAATGTGCGTGCGTGTGCGTTTTGTCATTGGCGTGTGTGTAAGTGTGCTGGATGTGTGTGTGCTGGTGTGTGCCTGTGCCGGTGTGTGTGTGCTTGGGATGGGTAAGGTGCTGGGGAGTGTGGATGGAGCAGAGGCAGGAGGGGTGAGGGACCGTTTGAGGAGGGACACTGCTGCCGTCAGGGAGGAGTCCATGGACCTATTGCCCCTCTGTAGGTCAGACATGCCCGATGAGATGCCCTCCATGAACGACACCAGCTGAGTCAACAGCGCGGTGTGCGCATGGAGGACACTCAGCATGGCTGTCTGGCCTACATGGAGCTGGCGAAGGAGGTACACAGACTCCTCACTCAGGGCAGCAGGGGACACAGGGGCAGGGGCTGCGGTGCCTGGCCCAAAGGAGACACGCTCCCGGACATGGGAGCCTCCACGGACCTGGGGAATGGGAGCCGATGGGAGGGCGGTGGTGGTGCTGGTGGTGGCGGGGACAGCAACACTAGCTGGGGTGTGGTGGCTGCTGACACCCGCCTCCACAAGGGAGTCATCCTCCGAGTTGCTCTGGTCCTCAGCTGAGGTGGATGCTGCTGAGGACTCCTCGGTGTGGCTCCCCTCGCCCTCCGTGCCACTGGGTCCCTCCGACCACTCCTCGGCTGCTGACCCAGTCTGGCTCTCTGGCTCCTCCTGGTCCGTGGAGCTGTCCCCTTCCGTGGCCGTGGATGTATCTGCAAACAATGGGGAAACAGACAGACATCAGTCACCTGCACAAAACGCACACACCACTGTGAGCACAGCACATCACAGAGCAAGCCCTGGCATCATTAGTTGTACATTGCTAAAAGTGCCCTAACTGAACAGGAGAAGCCAATTGTCAGTCTGATGCCAAGCATGGCACTCACATCCCACATGGCCTTGCACCCATCTGTCTGGTGTCTGTTGGATTGCAACACCCCAGTGTGGACACATGCACCAAGTACACAGTAGTTGGACAGTGCAGAGGACACGGTGTGGCATGTGGACATGCACACATCACAGCTCTTGCCACTGAGTCAGTACAGGTTTCCGGATGAAAGGGATGCCCAGAGTCAGATAGGAAATGCATGTGATGCATACCAGCGACAGACACCATGATGCACCCATGTCCTGATAGCCAGCGCCACTATGGTGTGCATGTAGCACATGTCACTCCCCTGCAGGCTCACCAATCAGTAGACACATGCCATGGCGGAGGCATGACTGCAAAGTCATACATCACTGTCTCAGTGATGTATGACTTGGCAGCCAGACAACAACACTCTGCACTGTGTCACAATAGTAGGTCATGGGGAATGCAAGTCCTGGAGCTGCACAAGTGCACATGTACATCCCCCCCACAACACATCCTCTCAACCCTCATCTGTCCAGGTCATACCTATTGGACATATGGGAGACCTGTGACACTACCCTCTGAACCTGAGCCCCTCACACTCTGCTGTGAATGGGGAACAGCTGCCTGAACTTCACATTCACATGCCCCAGTCTGCATGGGCAGCTGATCAGACACCTATGTGACACACAAGTATCGTCTCCTATGGTCACATCTCCAGTGGCATGCTGAGCCCCTACCAAGAAACTCCACAGCAGTCCTGGCGACTAATCCACAGCACACTGACACAGAGGCAGACACCTGAGGGGTCAAATCACTGCGCACAATGTGTCAGCTGATACACGGGAGTGGGAGTACAGAGTGTATTGTATGGCCTGGAGTAGGCATGACTGTCCAGCCCCACATGAATGAGGGATGAGCCCTGGACTGTAGGCAGCTGGCTAAGTATGTGTGACACACGTCATATACATACTCCTGGGGCCCAAACATTGTTCCCACCCGCAGCATGGGTGTGTGCCAGATACCCCAGCCACATGTGGTGGATCAGCTCAGCAATTGGACCACAGATCAAAGTAACACGCTGAATACATGTCAGAATACAGGCATTGTGTAAGCAATGGACCCACCCATGATGCCCACCACAGAGTCAGGGAAACAGATGCTGTCTCCCACCTTGAGTCAAGCAAACTGCAAGGACACAGTCCTAAGTGACAGTATTCCCTGCATGTAAGGGCCACACCTGGGTATCAGATGAGGAGTGGGCAGTGCACAATAGAGGGACATGGCTCCTGGACAACATGACTGCTGTACTGTGGCAGTTTAACCAGGCCCGAGGAGGGCACATAGCATGTTAGACAGAGTTCACAGTGCAGTCTTTGACTCACCCCCTCCTTGCTGCTCTCTGGCCTTCAGCTGCCCATCCAGGTCTGGAAAGACCACCGCCAGGATCCTGAGCATGTGGGGGTCAGGGTCCGTGTTCCGCCCCTCCTGCGAGGAGGCAACAGCTTCAGCTGGACCCGTGCAATCCTCCGGGTCCAGCCCCGAAGGTCCTGCCACCTCTTTTGGCAGTTGCTGATCCGGCGCTTGTAGACCCCCACGGACCGGACAGCCCGGACGATGTCCTTCCAGATCTCCTGCTTCCGATGGGCAGAAGCCTGTCAGGATGACAAAGTGATAAGGCCATTACTACACATGCAACATATCCGTGCATGACACAGTTGCATCTACATGTCGCAATCACAGGGGCACATGGTGTACACAGGCAGTGCACGGCTGCCCATGGACAGTTTTCCAGAAGTCACTACATGGTATCATTGCATGGGGAGTAAAACCCTGTTCAGAAGCACTGTCACTGCACCATACCTGTCCAGTGCAAGTCACTACACACTATGGGGGGTGACAACTACTCAGTGAGCCTGCTAGCCAGTGGCGTGCAGACTCTCAGCCTTGCTAGTCAGACAAAATGCACATTCAGAAAGGCAGTGCACAGGACACTCACCTGCTCCCCTGGTGTCCCATACAGCTTGCTGTACTGTGGAAGTAGGCTGTCCAGCAGGGCCTGGTTCTCTTCAAGGCTGAAGGCTGCGGCTCTCTCCACAGTACGTGCCATTGCAGGGTCCAGAGGGGCAGAGACAGCAGCAGTGCAGTGGCAGATGTCGTCTTGGAGCATGTAGTGCAGGCAAGTGGGCTCTCAGGGGACCAGCCAGCAATATATATGTGCTGGAGAGGCAGATACTGTCCCTTGTGTCCAAAGTGATAGGTCCAAGTCGTTTGCATCTTCTGAATCTGGCCAATCCATGGAATAGCAGCACCAAAACACGCCCACAGCATCCTTCAAATCTTCAACTTCATGACATACATGATTTTGCAACATTGTTGTGGGTGACCAACTGATTTTCCAGCAACCGACTCGTTCGGAATTCGAAAACGCGTCCGTTGTCAGGCAAGCCCATTGTCAATGGGTGCGCACCGATCGGTCCATTGCAGTACAACGCGCACAGGGGTACAACGCGTACCCGCACACATTGAAAGCAATGGGCCGGCCGGAGGCACTGATCGGTCCATTGCAGTTCAACGCGCACAGGGGTACAACGCGTACCCGCACACATTGAAAGCAATGGGCCGGCCGGAGGCACCGATCGGTCCATTGCAGTTCAAGGCGCACAGGGGTACAACGCGTACCCGCACACATTGAAAGCAATGGGCCGGCCGGAGGCACCGATCGGTCCATTGCAGTTCAACGCGCACAGGGGTACAACGCGTACCCGCACACATTGAAAGCAATGGGCCGGCCGGAGGCACCGATCGGTCCATTGCAGTTCAACGCGCACAGGGGTACAACGCGTACCCGCACACATTGAAAGCAATGGGCCGGCCGGAGGCACAGATCGGTCCATTGCAGTTCAACGCGCACAGGGGTACAACGCGTACCCGCACACATTGAAAGCAATGGGCCGGCCGGAGGCACCGATCGGTCCATTGCAGTTCAACGCGCACAGGGGTACAACGCGTACCCGCACACATTGAATGCAATGGGCCGGCAGGAGGCACCGATCGGTCCATTGCAGTACAACGCATCACTGTACATGTGACTGGCATATGTCAGCATGCCTGTCTCAGATGGACATATGCCAGCCACAGATAGCTCCCAGGGAGTGAGGGGCACACCTACATCACGACAGCCTGTCCAAACCTTATCATAAGGCATGTAAGGCTGCATTTCCTATTGTGTGTATGTTGGTGTACATGTTGTCCTGTGGGTGTCACCTGTGGGCAGCCACCCCCAGGCTGTGCACGTGTTCATGGGGACAGGATCCTGGGTGTTACGTGTACGTGACCACTGTGATGTGCAACTGTTCATATCTGTGCATGTGCCATGGTCACATTTCACAGTGGTGTTTGTGTATGTCATGTCACATACCCCGTGAGTCCCATGTGGGACGGTATGTTTGAGCCAGGGTGTCCCAGTGGCACAATAGTGATGGACCTCCACAGTCTTTGTGCATGTAGTGTTTACAATGTCTCTGATTTCATGTGCACAATGGGAGACAGTCTCCACATCCACGTTGTGTGTGCATGGACTCTGATGTTGTGCGTGTGTGTCACAGACATCCATGTCTGTCCTGCAGTGGCAAGTGGGGCCACTACCTGTGGGGGTCATGTTTGTTTTGCTGTGGTGTACACATGATACTCCATGTGATGCCAGTGTCCATGTGGCATTACAGGGTCCCTGGGAATGTACCTGTCGTTGAGCTGTGGTGCCTGGGGCACATCTGTCCTCACATGTCACTGTGGGGGGTGATTGTGACACGGCAGCAGGAGATGGGAACTGTGACACGGCATCATGATATCCAATGGGCCAACCTGGGACAAATTGATGCCACCTGTAGGACCGTGTTGACAGATGTTGGCCATGTACGTACCATACATGTCCTTCCGGTACTGCACACTTCATGTAGTTGTGCCTCATAATGATGTATGTTGGGATCTTGAGTGTGTTCAATGCCGCATATGTGGGGTGACTGACAATCTTGCTTACTTCTCCTCTGCACTGCAGGGCTCCTGCTGTCCATCGGCCATTCCCAGACCTGGCAACGATGGTGGAACGGGACAGCATCCGACGGTACCGCTTCACCAGGCAGCTGATTGAGGATTTGGCAGTGCAGTTGTCCCCACATTTGCAGCCTGGCCGGCCGTATCCTACAGCGCTGACCCCCAAGGTGAAGGTGATGGCAGCCCTACACTTCTTTGCCACCGGTACCTTCCAACATACTGTGGCGACTGCTGGTGGGATGTCACAGACCATGTTCAGCCGTGTGCTCCGCGATGTTTTGGCGGCAATGTTGCTCTTCCTGAACCGGTACATCTATTTCCCTAGACTGCGACGACTCACTGACGTGAAGAGTGACTTTTATGCCCTGGGGAGGATGCCGCATGTAATTGGCTCCATTGATGGGACACATGTGGCTTTGGTACCACCACAGGCCCAGGAGCAGGCCTACAGGAACCGCAAGCACTACCACTCGGTCAATGCACTGGTGGTGTGTCTTGCAGACATGACCATCACACACGTGTGTGCCCGTTTCCCTGGTTCAGCACACGATGCCTTTGTGATGAGGAGTAGTCGCATCCCCAGGATGATGGCACAGATGCAGAACCAGCGTGCCTGGCTTGTCGGTGTGTACTGACTTTGTGCCATTGTGTGTGATCTGATCTGTAGTATTCCGCCCACTTTTCCAAGTCAGCTAATGTGCACTTGTCTGTCCGTAGGTGACTCGGGATACCCCAACATGCCGTGGTTGCTGACACCCCTCAGGAACCCTGTGACACCTGCCCAGATGCGCTACAATGAGGCACATGGTCGGACCAGGAGAGTGATTGAGCGGACCTTTGGTCTCCTGAAGAGCCGCTTCCGCTGCCTGGACAAGACCAGAGGGTCCCTCCCATATGCCCCTGCGAAAGTGTGCAAGGTTATCATCGTCTGCTGCATGCTCCACAACCTGGCAGTGCGGAAGGAGTTGCCTCTCATCCAGGATGACAATGACCAACATCCGCCACCTGTGGAGGATCCTGGCCTGGACCACGATGCCAGTGACGATGATGATGATGATGATGATGATGGTGATGGTGATGTCCGCACACAGCTCATCACCAACTTCTTTAGCTGAATGTGAGTATCCTGAGGTGTCATGTCAATGATGTGAGTTGGCATGATGTGTGGGTGGTGCTCTGGTGCTGTTGGAGTGTGTCCATGGGCTACTTGACTGGATGTGTGTTGCGATGTGTGGTGACAGGTGGGCTGTACTCCCCAACAGTGTTGACATGCTAACTTGGTTCTGGGTGGGTATCTTGTAACATGTATTGTGCATGAGTTTTGCTGTTCTGTCCTGTACTCCATTGCTTTTGACTGTGTGTCATTTCTGTCCTTCACAGGGTACTTTCAGATTCGTTTGGTCAACTGTGTCCACCGACGACGTGATTGCACATCCAGGCTGGTAGCTGTTGTGTCCCTACAGGTGATGTGCGCCACACCCATGGACTTCCTTCCGTCTACAGTTGTTGACTGTGTGCCCGCTACCAGGTGGGGTTACCTTGCATCTGTAGTGGTTACGGCATGTTGCAACTGTGTAATAAACCTGTGCTTCACTTTGTGATGTGCGTTGTCTGTGGTCACACATTTGACTGCCATTTGCTTACTGCACCAGTGGGCTACTTGACTACAACTGGGAATGGGTGTGGTGTCTGTGCATTGCACCGTCTTCCCTGGCAACAACAGTGTAGGCAATGAGTCAGATGGCCTAGGTGTGTATGTGTCGTGTAGCCCTGGTGGTGTGTCTCCCTCATGTGTGTCACGTTGCCTGTACTCACATGCCTGTGTTGTCCTTGCTGTTGCAGTTCGCATACACAGTGTAATTTTGCAGTTCATCATCCCCATAACAGCACCCACGTTGGAATCACGACAGAGGCAAGTATGGTGTATTTGTGTGTTTATTGTGATACATTTGTGTTAATAGTGCATAGGATGGGTTGTGCTGTACATGAATCTTGCAATCCCAAGTTCCTAGGTGAATTGAAAGTCCAGGTAGACAGGATCTCCAGTATCGGGGCCACAGTTGTCTGACACATTGGTCCAACTTGTACTCCCCATGCAATGTGTGGGAGTAGTGTTGCCGTCAACAGGGTGAACAGTCTGTGCACAAAGGCGACCATCCAGAACTGGTTCAGGATTCCTGGGAGTTGCGCTTGGCCATCGGCCTCTCACTTTTCCCTCCTCGGACGACCCCTCTTCTTGGGGGGGCCCTCAAGTGCAGGCTGCTGCGGTGCAGGGGACTCTCCGCCAGAGTCCTCCTCCCTCCCTGTGGCAGTTGCAGTTTGTTCGGCACCAGATGTTGTTGGCACACAGGGAGGTGTGGACTGGTTGCTGTTCATCTGGCGGAGGCATTGTAAAATGTCCCTGTGCACCGCCGTCATCTCATGCAGTGCATCCCACTTGGACTCCACGCGGGACATGTGTGAGTCCACACGGGACATGTGTGACTCCACGTGGGACATGTGGGAGTCCAAGCGGGCATGATGGGCAGCCTGCTGCTGTTTAATGTCTCTGAGGAGCCCCACTACCTGGCTGAGCTCTCCGGTGCTGGACTGGTACGCATCAGCTATGCGTACCAGTTGTGGGTCGTCATGCACACCAGCAACGTCTGCAAGCAGCGACCTCTGTCTCCCACCCCTCCCACCACCCCTGCTGACATGTGCAGTGTGTGCAGTGGCACGCACAGATAACCCTGGTCCACCTTGGCGGTTGGTGGTGGTGGTGGTGTCCATGGCCCCAGGTTGGTCCAGGGTCACTGTGCTGGTGTTGCTCCTTATTCTGTCCATGTCGGCAGGGATGGTATTTGTGGTGACAGTCGTTGTAGGGGTGGGTGCAGGGGGTGCAGCTGGTGGTCCTGCTGGTGCTGCAGCTGGTGGTCCTGCTGGTGCTGCATGTTGACTTGCACCGGATGTGCCAGGTTGTTCTTCATCGTCCGAGGAGGACAGAGGCTGTACGACGCCAGTGAGCTCGGCATCCTCTTGAGCCTGGGACTGGGACTCCTCAGCGTCTGCTGCTGTGTCCCCATCATCACCTGTTTTTGGGAGACACAAACAATGTATGTCATGTTTCTGCAGGCATCAATGGTTGACACACATGACAGTTGTGACTGTGCCTCTGGGTGCGGGCCTGTACATTGCATTGTCCTAAGTCGTCACAGTCAGGGGTTGATATTGGTGTGGCACATTGTCCTGCATTATTTGGGCATTTCTATGTATTTTCTGGGGTGTGAACATGGTCTGCATTGCTTGTGTTTGGTTGACAGCCGGACCTCCTTCCCACCCACACAGCCAGTCAGTTATCCCACCATGGAACGTGCTTGCATTGCAGGGAGTGGAAGTTGTCTCTCAGGATGTCAGTCAGTGGTGTCCTGCTGTTTGTTGGTGCACAGTTGGCAGCAGGGCCTTGTGCTCCCCACAGCAGTAGCCAGTGTCAGCCATCTTGTGAGTCCTTCTCCACTCCCTGTGATGTGAGCATGGTTCAGGGTGGTGTTGATGGGCCAGTTGTGAGGCTGAGCAATGTCTGTGACTACGACTCCCATCATGCTATTGCCTCCACCCCCTTCCCAGCATGCCCATGCTTCCTTCCTTTTGACTCTGCTTCCCTGTGGGGTGGGCTGGCTGTGCTGACAGGATGGCTGGGAGTGTTGTCCTGGCAGTTGTTTGGCTAAGAGTCCCAAGAGTGTCCCTGTGCTTCACACAACATAACCCAGGGTGGTGGTGCTTAGTGGGATCTTGTGTTAGGATGGAGGGCATTGCATTCTACCAGGTGGGTACTGTGGAGTTTGTGTTGGGGGGTGTGAGGGGAGGTGCTGGTGACTATAGTCAGTGCTGCAAGTCCCCCTTCCCACCCAGCCAGCCAGATATCCCACCATGGAATGTGCTTGCATTGCAGGGAGTGGAAGTTGTCTCTCAGGATGTCAGTCAGTGGTGTCCTGCTGTTTGTTGGTGCACAGTTGGCAGCAGGGCCTTGTGCTCCCCACAGCAGTAGCCAGTGTCAGCCATCTTGTGAGTCCTTCTCCACTCCCTGTGATGTGAGCATGGTTCAGGGTGGTGTTGATGGGCCAGTTGTGAGGCTGAGCAATGTCTGTGACTACGACTCCCATCATGCTATTGCCTCCACCCCCCTTCCCAGCATGCCCATGCTTCCTTCCTTTTGACTCTGCTTCCCTGTGGGGTGGGCTGGCTGTGCTGACAGGCTGGCTGGGAGTGTTGTCCTGGCAGTTGTTTGGCTAAGAGTCCCAAGAGTGTCCCTGTGCTTCACACAACATAACCCAGGGTGGTGGTGCTTAGTGGGATCTTGTGTTAGGATGGAGGGCATTGCATTCTACCAGGTGGGTACTGTGGAGTTTGTGTTGGGGGGTGTGAGGGGAGGTGCTGGTGACTATAGTCAGTGCTGCAAGTCCCCCTTCCCACCCAGCCAGCCATCCCACCATGGAACGTGCTTGCATTGCAGGGAGTGGAAGTTGTCTCTCAGGATGTCAGTCAGTGGTGTCCTGCTGTTTGTTGGTGCACAGTTGCCAGCAGGGCCTTGTGCTCCCCACAGCAGTAGCCAGTGTCAGCCATCTTGTGAGTCCTTCTCCACTCCCTGTGATGTGCGCATGGTTCATGGTGGTGTTGATGGGACAGTTGTGGGGGGGCAATATGTGTGACTGCGACTCCCATGATGCTATTGGCTACACAGACTTGGCCAGCATACACAGAATTCCTTCCTTTGAGTGGTCTTCACTGTGTGTTGGTGTTGTTGTGGTGGCTACATGTCTGGATGTGTTTGTTAGTTCTATTTGTGCCACTGCCTAGCTGTAGTTGTAGTTGTGTTTGTACATGTGATGGCACGGTTGGATGTAACTTTTTTGATGGCATGTGTTGTGTTTATCTGACTGACATACACATTTTGGGATGATTCTGTTCTGGTTGCTGTGTAATTGCTATGAGTGCATGGTTTGACTCTCCCCTTGACAGTGATGTGTGTGTGTTTTGTGTCAGAAAATTGTGTACATTTGTTGTGTACTCACCAGGCTCTGGGATGTTCTCTAGTCCATATACGCTCACTGGCGGAAGGATGGCCCGCACCTTCTCCTCCCAGGGCCTGAGGTATACTGGCTTGGCAGGAGGGCCACTGCCGGTGTATTGGCTGATGAGGTAGTCTTTCTTGAGCAGCTCCCGGACCCTCCTGCGCACGTCATACCACCTGTTCTGGATGTCGGTCTTTGTGCGCAGACATGGTGATTGTGCGTTCACCCTGTTGATGATCCTCTCCCACATCTTGGTTTTCTGCGACATGGGTGTCTGTTGGACCAATGTGCCAAACAGCTGTGGCTCTACCCTGAGGATCTCGTCTACCAGGACTTCCAATTCACAATCTAGGAACTTGTGATTCTTCTTGGGGGCATGGTGATGGGTGGTGATGGTGAGTGATGTGTGTGTTGGTGTGCAGGTGAGGGTGTGTGAGTGTGTGTTTTGCTGGGTGTATGTGAGGTAGGTATTTGTTGGTGTGCTGATGGTGTGTGGCTTGTGTGAGGGATGAGCTGTGGGTGTGTGGTTGCTTTCTCTTGGGTGCTGGCAGTGGAATGGCATTTGCAAAGGCTCATGGTAGTGATTTGTGTCCTTTATATAGGTGGAGTTGTGGGTGTGTCTTTGTTCTCTGTCCCCACCCCCCCAGTATTTATTGGCTTGGTAATTGCTTGTTTGGCCTTTTTTTGGGTGATTTTTCCTTTGTGCTGTTTGTGTGTGTTGGAAACGTTCTTGTGACCGAGTCGGACCCTGCATTGGTCTCGTACGGTGTTCTCCGTTTCGTTCACGCTGTGTTTGTGCAGTTTTCTATGCTGCGTACGCGTCGGTCGCGGTGTATTGTGTTGCTTCGGCTCGGTTTTGTATGCGTGTCGGTCGTCCGGCTTGTCCTCCGTCCGACTCGCTCGTGGTTTTCGTGCCTTGCATCGTACTTAGCGGTTTGGAGTTAGCGTGTACGTTTCGGTCGGATTTGTTCCGGGTGCGTGTCGGTCGGTTGGATTCGCGTGTTTTTCCGGCCGGATTGCTGTTTTCCGTGCGGCTCGGTCGGTCGACTTGGTTTCGTTACGTGTCGGTCGGAGTTTTCGCGCCTTGCATCGTACTTGGCGTGTCGGGCGCCACGGGTACGTGTCGGTCGGTATTTTTTCCGGATCCGAGTCGGTCGGTGCTTTTTCCGGCCCGAATCGGAATCGGCCCCTTTTTCTTACACTGATGCACATCTGGTGGGCTTACCACTGTTCAATGTTTCTATTACCCTGACTGTGTGCCCATCTCCACTGGACATGCAGTTTAGCACATCAATGTTGAAGGACTCATCTGTGTATACAGTGCAACTTTCTTGACACGGGTTTTGGGTGTATGCAGATGACTGACGTGACACTCCCGTACCCAGGCTGATGTGAGCTGAGCCTTCAGTGTGTTGTAGTTGTTGACTCACTGACCGAGTGTTCTGCTGACATGTTTGAGTCGTGCACAGACAAGGTTTGGCACAGCGGACCTTCCACAGGAGTGGAGTGCCCTCATGGCAGTGTGTAATCCCGTGACATTGCCTGGGCCCGTGTTGTGTGTTGTGTAAGCATGTCTATGCGTGTTCCCTTCCCTTTACCTACACAGGCTGTGTCCCTACGGATGTTCCTGTTTGTGATGCTTGCTGAGTTGTTCTGTGTTCATCCAGCATCTTGGACCTGGTTTCTCCGGGATGTGGGTGCATGGCAAACTAATGTTCATCAGGTTGTCATCCCTAGTTGTCTTTGTTGTCAGGGCTGGGGATGTGGGCAAACGCAGATGGGACACAGTCAGGATTCCCCTTGGCACTTGTTGGTTACACAGGTCATGTAATTTACAGTTTCTGGTAGCTTTCAGTGATTGTGACACGTTGTGTGTGTGACTGCTGCCACTCCTCAGGGTCAGAGCTGCAATGTTGGAAGTTGTCTACGTGCGTTCTTTGTGGGTCACCTTGGCTTCTTCATTGGTGTGTGACTATGGCCGGGATCCCATTGATTGGGGTGGATTTCACGTCATGCCCATGTGCCGCGTACTGTGCAGTGTGTCAGACATTCACGAGTCTTGTTGACTGGCCATGTGTGATGGGTTTCTGCACCTTAGTTCCCACCACCACCCCTGGGATTGTCATGGGTGCATGTGCAATGTCACCAGTCCATGTGAGCTTCACTGCTGCACATTGGTGGAGATCAAGGTGTGTGGTGTTGAGTGTGTGCAAATGTGAGTTGTTGCACGGCTAGACCCCTACCTCCATATTGGCCTTGGCTGGCAGGCCGTTTTGATTGACTTGTGCTTGTGTAGGTGTGATGGTAGTTTGTTGCTCAGGACACATGGCTGTGGTTCACAGTGTGAATGACATCTACCTTTGTCATCACAGTGGGATTATCATGCAGGCTAGTGTCACCACAATGTGGGGTCCCTGGGGGTAGTGCTGTGGTGGGTCTGTCTCTTGCTGTGTTAGTTGCTGTTCCTACAAGCTTGTGTGACATGTGTAATTTGGGCTCCCTCTCATCTAACAATGCCTGTTTGCCCACATAGGGGAATCCGATCCATGAGTTACTTTTGTATGGCACTGTATACACATCTGTGTAATTGGAATTCAGGCCTCCTCATGTGTTGTGTGGTTGCCTGGGGACACTGGCACACACCCCCATCACCTGTTGGGTTTGATATGCAGTGTGAGTCTGCCTGTTTGTGTTTGTGAATTTGCACCACTGCATTGGCATATCTTGAGTGTGCCATTGGATGTATGTTGTTTGGTGGCTTTCCTCTGCTGTCCCTGGGACTCCTAGGTCATCAGTCAGCACAATAATCATGGTTTGTATGTCCCATTGCTGCCATGGTATGGTATTTGTTCACCTGACATCTACAGTCTCCACAGGATATCTACATTTGTGTGTCCATTGGTGCAGATATGTGGGTCTGCATTATGATGGTCACTTATGTTAATGTGTTATTTGTGAATGTTGACAATGTGAGCCCCCATGGGTGATGTTTGTATGCACATGGCCAAAACGATGTTTCATTGGCACTGCACTGTTTGCCTCACCCAATCTATGTTGCTATGGGACACAAGCACTGCTATGCCACTGATGTGTTTGTTGTTGTGTGACCAGGAATCATCCATGCAGTTTGGCTTTGGCAGCTTTTACCATGACTACACTTACCTTTTGGTCACTGTGGTGATGGGGCTTTAGGCCCCATTGCCACACTGTTCAAAATGTGCTTCAGCTATGGACCCCACACTTACCTTTTGGTCACTGTGGTGATGGGGCTTTAGGCCCCATTGCCACACTGTTCAAAATGTGCTTCAGCTATGGACCCCACACTTACCTTTTGGTCACTGTGGTGATGGGGCTTTAGGCCCCATTGCCACACTGTTCAAAATGTGCATCAGCTATGGACCCCACACTTACCTTTTGGTCACTGTGATGATGTGGCTTTAGGCCCCATTGCCACACTGTTCAAAATGTGCTTCAGCTATGGACCCCACACTTACCTTTTGGTCACTGTGGTGATGGGGCTTTAGGCCCCATTGCCACACTGTTCAAAATGTGCTTCAGCTATGGACCCCACACTTACCTTTTGGTCACTGTGGTGATGGGGTGTTCGAACCCATTGCCACAGTGGTCATGGTTGGCTTGCATTGTGGAGGCCACACACATTTATGTGTGACACATGTGATGGGGGTCACATTGTATGTTCAATGTCATGTTCAGTGTTGTAGGCATTTGACACAGCCTACACACGCTTGTCATGGTGTTGGGGGGATGTAATTTTCAGACATTCCTTATGTGGGAGTATGCTGGTTGTGTCATGCATTACCCATCCTATGAGTAGGGGTGGTGGTGGTGGCAGGCATCCAGCCCCCCATGAGTAGGGGTGGTGGTAGTGGTAGGCATCCAGGCCCCCATGAATAGGGGTGGTGGTAGTGGCAGGCATCCAGCCCCCCATGAGTAGGGGTGGTGGTAGTGGCAGGCATCCAGCCCCCCATGAGTAGGGGTGGTGGCAGTGGTAGGCATCCAGCCCCCTATGAGTGGGGATGGTAGTAGTGACAGGCATCCAGGCCCCCCTGAGTAGGGGTGGTGGTAGTGGCAGGCATCCATCCCCCCATGAGTAGGGGTGGTGGTAGTGGTAGGCATCCAGTCCCCCATGAGTAGGGGTGGTGGTAGTGGTAGGCATCCATCCCCCTATGAGTGGGGATGGTAGTAGTGGCAGGCATCCAGCCCCCCATGAGTAGGGGTGGTGGTAGTGGTAGGCATCCAGCCCCCTATGAGTGGGGATGGTAGTAGTGACAGGCATCCAGCCCCCCATGAGTAGGGGTGGTGGTAGTGGTAGGCATCCAGCCCCCTATGAGTGAGGATGGTAGTAGTGACAGGCATCCAGGCCCCCCTGAGTAGGGGTGGTGGTAGTGGTAGGCATCCAGGCCCCCATGAGTAGGGGTGGTGGTAGTGGTAGGTATCCAGCCCCCCATGAGTAGGGGTGGTGGAAGTGGTAGGCATCCATCCCCCTATGAGTGGGGATGGTAGTAGTGGCAGGCATCCAGCCCCCCATGAGTAGGGGTGGTGGTAGTGGTAGGCATCCAGCCCCCTATGAGTGGGGATGGTAGTAGTGACAGGCATCCAGGCCCCCCTGAGTAGGGGTGGTGGTAGTGGTAGGCATCCAGGCCCCCCTGAGTAGGGGTGGTGGTAGGGTAGGCATCCATCCCCCCATGAGTGGGGATGGTAGTAGTGACAGGCATCCAGGCCCCCCTGAGTAGGGGTGGTGGTAGTGGCAGGCATCCAGCCCCCTATGAGTGGGGATGGTAGTAGTGACAGGCATCCAGGCCCCCCTGAGTAGGGGTGGTGGTAGTGGTAGGCATCCAGGCCCCCCTGAGTAGGGGTGGTGGTACTGGTAGGCATCCATCCCCCATGAGTGGGGATGGTAGTAGTGACAGGCATCCAGGCCCCCATGAGTAGGGGTGGTGGTAGTGGCAGGCATCCAGCCCCCCATGAGTAGGGGTGGTGGTAGTGGTAGGCATCCAGCCCCCTATGAGTAGGGGTGGTGGTAGTGGTAGGCATCCTTCCCCCTATGAGTGGGGATGGTAGTAGTGGCAGGCATCCAGCCCCCCATGAGTAGGGGTGGTGGTAGTGGCAGGCATCCAGCCCCCCATGAGTAGGGGTGGTGGTAGTGGTAGGCATCCAGCCCCCTATGAGTGGGGATGGTAGTAGTGACAGGCACCCAGGCCCCCTGAGTAGGGGTGGTGGTAGTGGTAGGCATCCAGGCCCCCTGAGTAGGGGTGGTGGTAGTGGTAGGCATCCATCCCCCCATGAGTGGGGATGGTAGTAGTGACAGGCATCCAGGCCCCCTGAGTAGGGGTGGTGGTAGTGGCAGGCATCCAGCCCCCCATGAGTAGGGGTGGTGGTAGTGGTAGGCATCCAGCCCCCTATGAGTGGGGATGGTAGTAGTGACAGGCATCCAGGCCCCCTGAGTAGGGGTGGTGGTAGTGGTAGGCATCCAGCCCCCCATGAGTAGGGGTGGTGGTAGTGGTAGGCATCCATCCCCCATGAGTGGGGATGGTAGTAGTGGCAGGCATCCAGCCCCCATGAGTAGGGGTGGTGGTAGTGGTAGGCATCCATCCCTCTATGAGTGGGGATGGTAGTAGTGCAGGCATCCAGCCCCCCATGAGTAGGGGTGGTGGTAGTGGTAGGCATCCATCCCCCTATGAGTGGGGATGGTAGTAGTGGCAGGCATCCAGCCCCCCATGAGTAGGGGTGGTGGTAGTGGCAGGCATCCAGCCCCCCATGAGTAGGGGTGGTGGTAGTGGTAGGCATCCAGCCCCCCATGAGTGGGGATGGTAGTAGTGGCAGGCATCCAGCCCCCCATGAGTAGGGGTGGTGGTAGTGGTAGGCATCCATCCCCCCATGAGTGGGGATGGTAGTAGTGACAGGCATCCAGGCCCCCCTGAGTAGGGGTGGTGGTAGTGGCAGGCATCCAGGCCCCCATGAGTAGAGGTGGTGGTAGTGGTAGGCATCCATCCCCCTATGAGTGGGGATGGTAGTAGTGACAGTCATCCAGGCCCCCATGAGTAGGGGTGGTGGTAGTGGTAGGCATCCATCCCCCCATGAGTGGGGATGGTAGTAGTGACAGGCATCCAGGCCCCCCTGAGTAGGGGTGGTGGTAGTGGCAGGCATCCAGGCCCCCATGAGTAGGGGTGGTGGTAGTGGTAGGCATCCATCCCCCTATGATTAGGGGTGGTGGTAGTGGTAGGCATCCAGGCCCCCCTGAGTAGGGGTGGTGGTAGTGGTAGGCGTCCATCCCCCTATGGGTGTGTATGGCATTGGTGATGGCCATCCCACCCCTATGGTTATGCTGTTGCTGGTGTACGTCATTTGTGCGTCCCTATGTGTGTGTGACATATTTCGGGTACGTGTCGTTTGTTTGTGTTGTTGGTGTTTGACTTACCGTCTGCTCCGTACGCGTCCGTGCCGGTCTCGGTAATAGATGTAGAGTATAGGTAGGACCTGCGCAATGGGATTCATGCGTGGGTCGTCTCGTTCGGGTTTCGCGTGTCTTCGACTCGTACTCGTCGCTGGCTTGTTCGTCTCGTAGCCGTGGATCTTCTTGTGGCGCGAATCGGAGCTTATGTACGGCTCGCCCGGATGCTCAAACGTGCCGGACGTAGTGACGGGTTCGGCGCGTACGGAGTGCGCATCGTACTAGTCCGGCCGGAAGGTGCTGTGTATTTGGTTCCGTGCGACTCGAATCGGCGTTTACGGATCCGGCTCGGGCGGGGAACAGGAGCTGAAATGGGTGAGTACGGCTCGCTCGGAATCTGGGCTGTTATGCGCATCGTACTTGTTCGTTCGGACGAGTGTTCGAATCGGTCGGGAAACACGCATTCGGCTGTTTTTTTTTCCGGACGAATACTGTTAGGTGCGCTTCCGGCCGAGATCGGAATCGACCCCTTAGTCTTTTTACCCGCTTCTGACTGTCGAGCACTCTCACAAATCCAAATATTACCTCAAGGGATTTCGGACCATTCCCCTCTACTCCTTCATCTTGGAACCCCCAAATCTAGCCAGTGCCCTATGTGGGGTCTCAATGCCTTCACTCAAACACTTGGGGGTCGATTCCGATTCGGGCCGGAAAAAGCACCGACCGACTCGGATCCGGAAAAAATACCGACCGACACGCACCCGTGGCGCCCGACACGCCAAGTACGATGCAAGGCGCGAAAAATCCGACCGACACGTAACGAAACCAAGCCGACCGACCGAGCCGCACGGAAAACAGCAATCCGGCCGGAAAAACACGCGAATCCAACCGACCGACACGCACCCGGAACAAATCCGACCGAAACGTACACGCGAACTCCAAACCGCTAAGTACGATGCAAGGCGCGAAAACCACGAGCGAGTCGGACAGAGGACAAGCCGTACGACCGACACGCATACAAAACCGAGCCAAAGCAACACAATACACCGCGACCGACGCGTACGCAGCATAGAAAACTGCACAAACACAGCGTGAACGAAACGGAAAACACCGTACGAGACCAATGCAGGGTCCGACTCGGTCACAAGAACGTTTCCAACATACACAAACAGCACAAAGGAAAAATCACCCAAAAAAGGCCAAACAAGCAATTACCAAGCCAATAAATACTGGGGGGTGGGGACAGAGAACAAAGACACACCCACAACTCCACCTATATAAAGGACACAAATCACTACCATGAGCCTTTGCAAATGCCATTCCACTGCCAGCACCCAAGAGAAAGCAACCACACACCCACAGCTCATCCCTCACACAAGCCACACACCATCAGCACACCAACAAATACCTACCTCACATACACCCAGCAAAACACAAACTCACACACCCTCACCTGCACACCAACACACACATCACTCACCATCACCACCCATCACCATGCCCCCCAAGAAGAATCACAAGTTCCTAGATTGTGAATTGGAAGTCCTGGTAGACGAGATCCTCAGGGTAGAGCCACAGCTGTTTGGCACATTGGTCCAACAGACCCCCATGTCGCAGAAAACCAAGATGTGGGAGAGGATCATCAACAGGGTGAACGCCCAATCACCATGTCGGCGCACAAAGACCGACATCCAGAACAGGTGGTATGACGTGCGCAGGAGGGTACGGAAACTGCTGAAGCAAGACTACATCAACAGCCAACACACCGGCAGTGGCCCTCCTGCCAAGCCAATATACCTCAGGCCCTGGGAGGAGAAGGTGCGGGCCATCCTACCGCCAGTGAGCATATATGGACTAGAGGACATCCCAGAGCCTGGTGAGTACACAACAAATGTACACAATATACTGCCACAAAACACACACACATCACTGTCAAGGGGAGAGTCAAACCATGCACTCATAGCAATCACACAGCAACCAGAACAGAATCATCCCAAAATGTGTATGTCAGTCAGAGAAACACAACACATGCCATCAAAAAAGTCACATCCAACCGTGCCAACACATGTACAAACACAACCACAACTACAGCTAGGCAGTGGCACAAATAGAACTAACAAACACATCCACACATGTAGCCACCACAACAACACCAACACACAGTGAAGACCACTCAAAGGAAGGAATTCTGTGTATGCTGGCCAAGTCAGTGTAGCCAATAGCATCATGGGAGTCGCAGTCACACATATTGCCCGCCCCAAAACTGTCCCATCAACACCACCATGAACCATGCGCACATCACAGGGAGTGGAGAAGGACTCACAAGATGGCTGACACTGGCTACTGCTGTGGGGATCACAAGGCCCTGCTGCCAACTGTGCACCAACAAACAGCAGGACACCACTGACTGACATCCTGAGAGACAACTTCCACTCCCTGCAATGCAAGCACAGTCCATGGTGGGATATCTGGCTGGCTGGTGGGTGGGAAGGAGGACTTGCAGCACTAACCATAGTCACAAGCACCTCCCCTCACACACACCCCAACACAAACTCCACAGTACCCACCTGGTAGAATGCAATGCCCTCCATCCTAACACAAGATCCCACAAAGCACCACCACCCTGGGTTATGTTGTGTGAAGCACAGGGACACTCTTGGGACTCTTAGCCAAACAACTGCCAGGACAACACTCCCAGCCATCCTGTCAGCACAGCCAGCCCACCCCACAGGGAAGCAGAGTCAAAAGGAAGGAAGCATGGGCATGCTGGGAAGGGGGGTGGAGGCAATAGCATGATGGGAGTCGTAGTCACAGACATTGCTCAGCCTCACAACTGGCCCATCAACACCACCCTGAACCATGCTCACATCACAGGGAGTGGAGAAGGACTCACAAGATGGCTGACACTGGCTACTGCTGTGGGGAGCACAAGGCCCTGCTGCCAACTGTGCACCAACAAACAGCAGGACACCACTGACTGACATCCTGAGAGACAACTTACACTCCCTGCAATGCAAGCACGTTCCATGGTGGGATATCTGGCTGGCTGGGTGGGAAGGGGGACTTGCAGCACTGACTAAAGTCACCAGCACCTCCCTCACACCCCCCAACACAAACTCCACAGTACCCACCTGGTAGAATGCAATGCCCTCCATCCTAACACAAGATCCCACAAGCACCACCACCCTGGGTTATGTTGTGTGAAGCACAGGGACACTCTTGGGACTCTTAGCCAAACAACTGCCAGGACAACACTCCCAGCCATCCTGTCAGCACAGCCAGCCCACCCCACAGGGAAGCAGAGTCAAAAGGAAGGAAGCATGGGCATGCTGGGAAGGGGGTGGAGGCAATAGCATGATGGGAGTCGTAGTCACAGACATTGCTCAGCCTCACAACTGGCCCATCAAGCACCACCCTCGAACCATGCTCACATCACAGGGAGTGGAGAAGGACCATCACAAGATGGCTGACACTGTTGCTGTGTCGTGGGGAGCACAAGGGCATGCTGGGTACTGCACACCAACCAACAGCAGGACACCACTGTCAGCCATCTTGCCATTGCCCTCACACCCACACCCACTGAACTCCACACAAAAGCAAGTAAGTATGGGAATGCTGGCAAGTGGGGTGGAGGCAATGGCATGATGGGAGTCGTAGTCACAGACATAGCTCACCCCCACAACTGTCCCATCAACACCACTCCTGAACCATGCTCACATCACAGGGAGTGGAGAAGGACTCACAAGATGGCTGACACTGGCTACTGCTGTGGAGAGCACAAGGCCCTGCTGCCAACTGTGCACCAACAAACAGCAGGACACCACTGACTGACATCCTGAGAGACAACTTACACTCCCTGCAACGCAAGCACGTTCCATGGTGGGATAACTGACTGGCTGGCTGGGTGGGAAGGAGGTCTGGCTGTCAACCAAACACAAGCAATGCAGACCATGTTCACACCCCAGAAAATACATAGAAATGCCCAAATAATGCAGGACAATGTGCCACACCAATATCAACCCCTGACTGTGACGACTTAGGACAATGCAATGTACAGGCCCGCACCCAGAGGCACAGTCACAACTGTCATGTGTGTCAACCACTGATGCCTGCAGAAACATGACATACATTGTTTGTGTCTCCCAAAAACAGGTGATGATGGGGACACAGCAGCAGACGCTGAGGAGTCCCAGTCCCAGGCTCAAGAGGATGCCGAGCTCACTGGCGTCGTACAGCCTCTGTCCCTCCTCGGACGATGAAGAACAACCTGGCACATCCGGTGCAAGTCAACATGCAGCACCAGCAGGACCACCAGCTGCAGCACCAGCAGGACCACCAGCTGCACCCCCTGCACCCACCCCTACAACGACTGTCACCACGAATACCATCCCTGCCGACATGGACAGAATAAGGAGCAACACCAGCACAGTGACCCTGGACCAACCTGGGGCCATGGACACCACCACCACCACCAACCCCCAAGGTGGACCAGGGTTATCTGTGCGTGCCACTGCACACACTGCACATGTCAGCAGGGGTGGTGGGAGGGGTGGGAGACAGAGGTCGCTGCTTGCAGACGTTGCTGGTGTGCATGACGACCCACAACTGGTACGCATAGCTGATGCGTACCAGTCCAGCACCGGAGAGCTCAGCCAGGTAGTGGGGCTCCTCAGAGACATTAAACAGCAGCAGGCTGCCCATCATGCCCGCTTGGACTCCCACATGTCCCACGTGGAGTCACACATGTCCCGTGTGGACTCACACATGTCCCGCGTGGAGTCCAAGTGGGATGCACTGCATGAGATGACGGCGGTGCACAGGGACATTTTACAATGCCTCCGCCAGATGAACAGCAACCAGTCCACACCTCCCTGTGTGCCAACAACATCTGGTGCCGAACAAACTGCAACTGCCACAGGGAGGGAGGAGGACTCTGGCGGAGAGTCCCCTGCACCGCAGCAGCCTGCACTTGAGGGCCCCCCCAAGAAGAGGGGTCGTCCGAGGAGGGAAAAGTGAGAGGCCGATGGCCAAGCGCAACTCCCAGGAAGCCTGAACCTGTTCTGAATGTTCGCCTTTGTGCACAGACTGTTCACCCTGTTGACGGCAACACTACTCCCACACATTGCATGGGGAGTACAAGTTGGACCAATGTGTCAGACAACTGTGGCCCCGATACTGGGGATCCTGTCTACCCGGACTTTCAATTCACCTAGGAACTTGGGATTGCAAGACTACATGAAGTGTGCAGTACCGGAAGGACATGTATGGTACATACATGGCCAACATCTGTCAACACGGTCCTACAGGTGGCATCAATTTGTCCCAGGTTGGCCCATTGGATATCATGATGCCGTGTCACAGTCACCCCCCACAGTGACATGTGAGGACAGATGTGCCCCAGGCACCACAGCTCAACGACAGGTACATTCCCAGGGACCCTGTAATGCCACATGGACACTGGCATCACCTGGAGTATCATGTGTACACCACAGCAAAACAAACATGACCCCCACAGGTAGTGGCCACACTTGCCATGGCAGGACAGACATGGACGTCTGTGACACACACGCACAACATCAGAGTCCATGCACACACAACGTGGATGTGGAGACTGTCTCCCATTGTGCACATGAAATCAGAGACATTGTAAACACTACATGCACAAAGACTGTGGAGGTCCATCACTATTGTGCCACTGGGACACCCTGGCTCAAACATACCGTCCCACATGGGACTCACGGGGTATGTGACATGACATACACAAACACCACTGTGAAATGTGACCATGACACATGCACAGATATGAACAGTTGCACATCACAGTGGTCACGTACACGTAACACCCAGGATCCTGTCCCCATGAACACGTGCACAGCCTGGGGGTGGCTGCCCACAGGTGACACCCACAGGACAACATGTACACCAACATACACACAATAGGAAATGCAGCCTTACATGCCTTATGATAAGGTTTGGACAGGCTGTCGTGATGTAGGTGTGCCCCTCACTCCCTGGGAGCTATCTGTGGCTGGCATATGTCCATCTGAGACAGGCATGCTGACCTATGCCAGTCACATGTACAGTGATGCGTTGTACTGCAATGGACCGATCGGTGCCTCCGGCCGGCCCATTGCCTTCAATGTGTGCGGGTACGCGTTGTACCCCTGTGCGCGTTGAACTGCAATGGACCGATCGGTGCCTCCGGCCGGCCCATTGCCTTCAATGTGTGCGGGTACGCGTTGTACCCCTGTGCGCGTTGAACTGCAATGGACCGATCGGTGCTCTCCGGCCGGCCCATTGCCTTCAATGTGTGCGGGTACGCGTTGTACCCCTGTGCGCGTTGTACCGCAATGGACCGATCGGTGCCTCCGGCCGGCCCATTGCCTTCAATGTGTGCGGGTACGCGTTGTACCCCTGTGCGCGTTGTACCGCAATGGACCGATCGGTGCGCACCCATTGACAATGGGCTTGCCTGGCAACGGACGCGTTTCGAATTTCGAACGAGTCGGTTGCTGGAAATTCAGTTGGTCACCCACAACAATGTTGCAAAATCATGTATGTCATGAAGTTGAAGATTTGAAGGATGCTGTGGGCGTGTTTTGGTGCTGCTATTCCATGGATTGGCCAGATTCAGAAGATGCAAACGACTTGGACCTATCACTTTGGACACAAGGGACAGTATCTGCCTCTCCAGCACATATATATTGCTGGCTGTTCCCCTGAGAGCCCACTTGCCTGCACTACATGCTCCAAGACGACATCTGCCACTGCACTGCTGCTGTCTCTGCCCCTCTGACCCTGCAATGGCACGTACTGTGGAGAGAGCCCCAGCCTTCAGCCTTGAAGAGAACCAGGCCCTGCTGGACAGCCTACTTCCACAGTACAGCAAGCTGTATGGGACACCAGGGGAGCAGGTGAGTGTCCTGTGCACTGCCTTTCTGAATGTGCATTTTGTCTGACTAGCAAGGCTGAGAGTCTGCACGCCACTGGCTAGCAGGCTCACTGAGTAGTTGTCACCCCCATAGTGTGTAGTGACTTGCACTGGACAGGTATGGTGCAGTGACAGTGCTTCTGAACAGGGTTTTACTCCCCATGCAATGATACCATGTAGTGACTTCTGGAAAACTGTCCATGGGCAGCCGTGCACTGCCTGTGTACACCATGTGCCCCTGTGATTGCGACATGTATATGCAACTGTGTCATGCACGGATATGTTGCATGTGTAGTAATGGCCTTATCACTTTGTCATCCTGACAGGCTTCTGCCCATCGGAAGCAGGAGATATGGAAGGACATCGTCCGGGCTGTCCGGTCCGTGGGGGTCTACAAGCGCCGGATCCGCAACTGCCAAAAGAGGTGGCAGGACCTTCGGGCTGGACCCGGAGGATTGCACGGGTCCAGCTGAAGCTGTCGCCTCCTCGCAGGAGGGGCGGAACACGGACCCTGACCCCCACATGCTCAGGATCCTGGCGGTGGTCTTTCCAGACCTGGATGGGCAGCTGAAGGCCAGAGAGCAGCAAGGAGGGGGTGAGTCAAAGACTGCACTGTGAACTCTGTCTAACATGCTATGTGCCCTCCTCGGGCCTGGTTAAACTGCCACAGTACAGCAGTCATGTTGTCCAGGAGCCATGTCCCTCTATTGTGCACTGCCCACTCCTCATCTGATACCCAGGTGTGGCCCTTACATGCAGGGAATTCTGTCACTTAGGACTGTGTCCTTGCAGTTTGCTTGACTCAAGGTGGGAGACAGCATCTGTTTCCCTGACTCTGTGGTGGGCATCATGGGTGGGTCCATTGCTTACACAATGCCTGTATTCTGACATGTATTCAGCGTGTTACTTTGATCTGTGGTCCAATTGCTGAGCTGATCCACCACATGTGGCTGGGGTATCTGGCACACACCCATGCTGCGGGTGGGAACAATGTTTGGGCCCCAGGAGTATGTATATGACGTGTGTCACACATACTTAGCCAGCTGCCTACAGTCCAGGGCTCATCCCTCATTCATGTGGGGCTGGACAGTCATGCCTACTCCAGGCCATACAATACACTCTGTACTCCCACTCCCGTGTATCAGCTGACACATTGTGCGCAGTGATTTGACCCTCAGGTGTCTGCCTCTGTGTCAGTGTGCTGTGGATTAGTCGCCAGGACTGCTGTGGAGTTTCTTGGTAGGGGCTCAGCATGCCACTGGAGATGTGACCATAGGAGACGATACTTGTGTGACACATAGGTGTCTGATCAGCTGCCCATGCAGACTGGGGCATGTGAATGTGAAGTTCAGGCAGCTGTTCCCCATGCACAGCAGAGTGTGAGGGGCTCAGGTTCAGAGGGTAGTGTCACAGGTCTACCATATGTCCAATAGGTATGACCTGGACAGATGAGGGTTAAGAGGATGTGTTGTGGGGGATGTACATGTGCACTTGTGCAGCTCCAGGACTTGCATTCCCCATGACCTACTATTGTGACACAGTGCAGAGTGTTGTTGCCTGGCTGCAAAGTCATACATCACTGAGACAGTGATGTATGACTTTGCAGTCATGCCTCCGCCATGGCATGTGTCTACTGATTGGTGAGCCTGCAGGGGAGTGACATGTGCTACATGCACACCATAGTGGCGCTGGCTATCAGGACATGGGTGCATCATGGTGTCTGTCGCTGGTATGCATCACATGCATTTCCTATTTGACTCTGGGCATCCCTTTCATCCGGAAACCTGTACTGACTCAGTGGCAAGAGCTGTGATGTGTGCATGTCCACATGCCACACCGTGTCCTCTGCACTGTCCAACTACTGTGTACTTGGTGCATGTGTCAACACTGGGGTGTTGCAATCCAACAGACACCAGACAGATGGGTGCAAGGCCATGTGGGATGTGAGTGCCATGCTTGGCATCAGACTGACAATTGGCTTCTCCTGTTCAGTTAGGGCACTTTTAGCAATGTACAACTAATGATGCCAGGGCTTGCTCTGTGATGTGCTGTGCTCACAGTGGTGTGTGCGTTATGTGCAGGTGACTGATGTCTGTCTGTTTCCCCATTGTTTGCAGATACATCCACGGCCACGGAAGGGGACAGCTCCACGGACCAGGAGGAGCCAGAGAGCCAGACTGGGTCAGCAGCCGAGGAGTGGTCGGAGGGACCCAGTGGCACGGAGGGCGAGGGGAGCCACACCGAGGAGTCCTCAGCAGCATCCACCTCAGCTGAGGACCAGAGCAACTCGGAGGATGACTCCCTTGTGGAGGCGGGTGTCAGCAGCCACCACACCCCAGCTAGTGTTGCTGTCCCCGCCACCACCAGCACCACCACCGCCCTCCCATCGGCTCCCATTCCCCAGGTCCGTGGAGGCTCCCATGTCCGGGAGCGTGTCTCCTTTGGGCCAGGCACCGCAGCCCCTGCCCCTGTGTCCCCTGCTGCCCTGAGTGAGGAGTCTGTGTACCTCCTTCGCCAGCTCCATGTAGGGCAGACAGCCATGCTGAGTGTCCTCCATGCGCACACCGCGCTGTTGACTCAGCTGGTGTCGTTCATGGAGGGCATCTCATCGGGCATGTCTGACCTACAGAGGGGCAATAGGTCCATGGACTCCTCCCTGACGGCAGCAGTGTCCCTCCTCAAACGGTCCCTCACCCCTCCTGCCTCTGCTCCATCCACACTCCCCAGCACCTTACCCATCCCAAGCACACACACACTGGCACAGGCACACACCAGCACACACACATCCAGCACACTGACACACACGCCAATGACAAAACGCACACGCACGCACATTCAGGGGACTGAAGCCAGACTCACAGGGGATGGGGCCCTGGAACACACACACGCATCCACATGCACTGCGCAGTCCTCAGTTCCCTCTCCTCCAAAGCACCCTCCCTTGCCTCACCTGCAACCCCAAAGTCACAGCAGCTCTTCCTCTGTGACCTCGGCCTCTTCCCCACCGATGAAGCTGCTCCAGCATCCCGGGGAAGAGGAAGCCCACCCACACGGAGCAGAGTGCCCTCGCCCCCGGACACCCTCCCCCAGGCGCAGACGGACTGAGGCCCCCACCCGCAAGTCCCCCGGAGTGCTAAGAGCAAGACCCCGCCACCGCCTCTGCAGCTCAGGCACAAGGTCTCCGTCCTCCATCCCTCAGGCCCCCACTGCACAGGTGCCCCCACCACACCCTGCCCCAGGTTCCCCACCCACAGATATACCATCCCCAAGAGGATCCGGCCTTCTCCCCTGCCACTTGCTCTCCCAGCACCACACCCCCGCTGCGCTTGTCTGTGCCACTGATGTGGTGAGGGTGTCCTCCCCTCTGTCCAACCCACCTTGCCTGTTCCCCATTCTCCTCCCCTGGAGGTAGGCACTGCAGTGGAGTCCACTACCGCCCTGTCTGACTTGGGCACTGCAGTGGCGGACCTGTCCACCCCATCTGCAGGGTCCACTGCAGTTGTGCCGGCACCCACGACATCTGAGTCATGCCCCCAGTTGTGCCGGCACACACCATGTCAGACACCTCCACTGCAGTTGTCAGTGGCTCTCCAGCACCCACCACCCCTTCCCTGACTCCCCTGGTGAGCCCTGATCCTGTCCCTGCGGTGCCTGGCCTGCCCCCCGGTTGCCCCTCCTAGTGGATTGTCCCTGGTTTTGTGCAGGCATGCGTAGGGTGACATCTGCCAGTGTCACCCTGTTTGAACTTTGACAATGGACTGGCCATTGGCCTTGCTCTAATTTTTTCTGGACGTCGTTATCAAACAACACATATGCTGAATAAAGCAACTTTCTTTTCTCTAGTGCTCATGCTTCAGATGTACATGTTGTTGGTGCAGCTAACCATGCCCTTGCTGCAGTGATGGTGATATCTGGTCTCATGATTATGAAGTGTTACTGTGCAGGAACCCATGTGGTCCAGGGGAATGTGTCCTATCATGTGGTGTATCCATGTCATCAATAGCAGCATCTGAGGGTGTCATGTGTTCAGTATTTGGCAATGGGTTTCCTACTTACATTGGCAATTTCATATCTGTGGCTTCCACCCCTGCACATCTGTTGTGCCTGCCATCGTTGCATTTGTCTACTTCCTGACCGTGTTGCCATCTCCAGTGGACATGCAGGTTTGGGCATCAATGGGGAAGGACTCATCCGTGTAGTCAGTGCAACATTGCTATACAAGTGTGTTGGATCTGTGCTGATGATTCCGTTGGCACATCCATGACCAGGCTGATGTGATGGGAGCCCTCATTTGGTGCTAATTGTTGATTGTGTGACCAAGTGCTCAGCTGACATGATGGGGCCCTACTGAGGCAACATATGGCACAGCTTTCCTCACACAGGAGTGGAGTCCCCTCATGGCAGTGTGTACACGTGTGACATTGCCTGCGCCCAAGGTGTGTGTTGTATGTGCATGTCTGTGTGTTCACTTCCATTCATCTGCGCATGCTGTGATCCCTAGTGTTGTACCTGTTTGTGATGCTTGCTGACTTGAGCTATGTTCCCCCAAAGTCTTCTCCTGTGTTCTCTGTGATGTGGGTGCATGGCACATTACTGGTCATCAGGGTGTCACCCATAGGTGTGTTTGCTGTCAGGGCTGAGTTTGTGTGCAGACGCAGATGGGTCACAGTCAGGTTTCCCTTGGCACTTGTTGTTTGCCCCTGTCATGTGATTTCCAGTTTGTGTTATCTTTCAGTGATTGTGACACGTTGTGTGTGTGACTGCTGGCACTCCTCAGGGTCCGGGCTGCAATGTTGGTTGTTGTCTATGTGTGTTCTTTGTGGGTGACCTTGGCTTCTTCATTGGTGTGTGACTGTGGCTGGGATCCCATTGGTCGGTGTGGTATTGCCGTCATGTCCATGTACAGCGTAGTGTGCAGTGTGTCAGACATTCAGGAGTCTTGTTGAGTGTCCATGTGTGATGTGTTTCTACACCTTGGTTCCCACCCACCACCCTGGAATAGTCATGGGTGCATGTGCAATGTCACCAGTGCATGTGTACTTCACTGCTGCACATTGTTGGAGGTCGAGGGGTGTGGTCTTGAGTGTGTGCAGATGAGAGTTGTTGCCCAGCTAGTCCCCTGCCTCCATGTTGGCCTTGGCTTACTGGCCATGCTGATTGATTTGTGCTTGTGTAGGTGTGATGGTAGTTTGTTGCTCAGGACACCTGACTGTGGTTCACAGTGTGAACGACATTTAGCTTTGTCATCACAGTGGTATTTTTATTCAGCCCAGGGTCACCACATTGTGGGGGCCCTGGGGTGGTGCTGTGGTGTGTCTGTGTCTTGCTGTGTCAGTTGTTGTTCCTACGTGCCTGTGTGACATGTGTGTTTTGTGCTCCCTCTCACCTGACAATGCCTGCTTGCCCACATAGGGGATTTGGATCCATGAGTTACCTTAGTGTGGCAGTGTATGCACATCTGTATGATTGGTATTCAGCTCTCCTCATGTGTTGTGTGGTTGCCTGGGGACACTGGCACCCCCACCCTCACCTGCTGTGTATGATGACAGTGTTGGTCTGCCTGTTTGTGTTTGTGCATCTGCACCACTGCATTGGCATATCTTGGGTGTGCCATTGGCTGTATGTTGTTTGGTGTGTTTCCCTGCTGTCCCTGGGACTCCTAGGTCATCGGTCAGCACAGTGATCATGGTTTGTGTGTCCCATTGCTGCCATGGTATGGTATCTGTTCACCTCACATCTGCTGTCTCCACAGGATATCTGCATTTGTGTGCCCATTGGTGCAAATATGTGGTTCTGCATTCTGATGGTCACTTCTGTCATTGTGTCATTGATGACTGTTGACGGTCTCAGCCCCCATGGGTGTTGTTTGTCTGCACATGGCCAAAGGAATGTTTCATTTGCACTGCAGTATTTGGCTCCCCAATTTATGTTGCAATGGGACACATACACTACTTTGCCACAGATGAGTTTTTGGTTCTGTGACCAGGAATGATCCATGCAGTTTGGCAGTTGCAGCTCTTTCTTTGTCAACAATTACCTTTTGGTCACTGTGATGATGAGGGTGTAGACCCCATTGCCACAATGGTCAAAATGTGCTTCAGCTATGGACCCCACACTTGCCTTTTGGTCACTGTGATGATGGGGGTTTAGACCCCATTGCCACAATGGTCAAAATGTGCTTCAGCTATGGACCCCACACTTGCCTTTTGGTCACTGTGATGATGGGGGTTTAGACCCCATTGCCACAATGGTCAAAATGTGCTTCAGCTATGGACCCCACACTTACCTTTTGGTCACTGTGATGATGGGGTTTAGACCCCATTGCCACAATGGTCAAAATGTGCTTCGGCTATGGACCCCACACTTACCTTTTGGTCACTGTGATGATGGGGGTTTAGGCCCCATTGCCACAATGGTCATGGGCTGCTTAGTATTGTGGGTGCCACACACATATATGTGTGGCACATGTGCTAGGGGGTCACATTGTATGTTCAAAGTCATGTTCGGTGTTGTAGGCATTTGACACAGCCTACACACGCTTGTCATGGTGGTGGGGGATGTCTTTATCTTGCATTCCCTAGGTTGTGGTGTGCTTGTTGTGTCATGCATTGTCCATCCTATGAGTGGGGGTGGTAGTAGTGGTAGGCATCCAGCCCCCTGGCTAAGGGTGGTAGTAGTGGTAGGCATCCTGCCCCCTGGCTAAGGGTGGTAGTAGTGGTAGGCATCCTGCCCCCTGGCTAAGGGTGGTAGTAGTGGTAGGCATCCTGCCCCCCTGGCTAAGGGTGGTAGTAGTGGTGGGCATCCTGCCCCCTGGCTAAGGGTGGTAGTAGTGGTAGGCATCCTGCCCCCTGGCTAAGGGTGGTAGTAGTGGTAGGCATCCTGCCCCCTGGCTAAGGGTGGTAGTAGTGGTAGGCATCCTGCCCCCTGGCTAAGGGTGGTAGTAGTGGTAGGCATCCTGCCCCCTGGCTAAGGGTGGTAGTAGTGGTAGGCATCCTGCCCCCTGGCTAAGGGTGGTAGTAGTGGTAGGCATCCTGCCCCCTGGCTAAGGGTGGTAGTAGTGGTAGGCATCCTGCCCCCCTGGCTAAGGGTGGTAGTAGTGGTAGGCATCCTGCCCCCTGGCTAAGGGTGGTAGTAGTGGTAGGCATCCTGCCCCCTGGCTAAGGGTGGTAGTAGTGGTAGGCATCCTGCCCCCCTGGCTAAGGGTGGTAGTAGTGGTAGGCATCCTGCCCCCTGGCTAAGGGTGGTAGTAGTGGTGGGCATCCTGCCCCCTGGCTAAGGGTGGTAGTAGTGGTAGGCATCCTGCCCCCTGGCTAAGGGTGGTAGTAGTGGTAGGCATCCTGCCCCCTGGCTAAGGGTGGTAGTAGTGGTAGGCATCCTGCCCCCTGGCTAAGGGTGGTAGTAGTGGTAGGCATCCAGCCCCTGGCTAAGGGTGGTAGTAGTGGTAGGGCATCCTGCCCCCTGGCTAAGGGTGGTAGTAGTGGTAGGCATCCTGCCCCCTGGCTAAGGGTGGTAGTAGTGGTAGGCATCCTGCCCCCTGGCTAAGGGTGGTAGCAGTGGTAGGCATCCAGCCCCCTGGCTAAGGGTGGTAGTAGTGGTAGGGCATCCAGCCCCCTGGCTGAGGGTGGTAGTAGTGGTAGGCATCCTGCCCCCTGGCTAAGGGTGGTAGTAGTGGTAGGCATCCAGCCCCCCTGGCTAAGGGTGGTAGTAGTGGTAGGCATCCAGCCCCCTGGCTAAGGGTGGTAGTAGTGGTAGGGCATCCAGCCCCCCTGGCTAAGGGTGGTAGTAGTGGTAGGCATCCTGCCCCCTGGCTAAGGGTGGTAGTAGTGGTAGGCATCCTGCCCCCTGGCTAAGGGTGGTAGTAGTGGTAGGCATCCTGCCCCCTGGCTAAGGGTGGTAGTAGTGGTAGGCATCCTGCCCCCTGGCTAAGGGTGGTAGTAGTGGTAGGCATCCAGCCCCCTGGCTGAGGGTGGTAGTAGTGGTAGGCATCCTGCCCCCCTGGCTAAGGGTGGTAGTAGTGGTAGGCATCCTGCCCCCTGGCTAGAGGTGTAGTAGTGGTAGGCATCCAGCCCCCTGGCTAAGGGTGGTAGTAGTGGTAGGCATCCAGCCCCCTGGCTAAGGGTGGTAGTAGTGGTAGGCATCCAGCCCCCTGGCTAAGGGTGGTAGTAGGTAGGCATCCAGCCCCCTGGCTAAGGGTGGTAGTAGTGGTAGGCATCCTGCCCCCTGGCTAAGGGTGGTAGTAGTGGTAGGCATCCAGCCCCCTGGGTGAGGGTGGTAGTAGTGGTAGGCATCCAGCCCCCTGGGTGAGGGTGGTAGTGGTGGTAGGCATCCAGCCCCCTGGGTAGGGGTGGTGGTGCGCATTCAGGCCCCTGTGTGCATATGTGGCATTGGTGATGGGCATCCCGCCCCTATGGTGCTGCTGTTGCTGGTGTAAGTATATTCAGCATCCCCGTGTATGTGTGTGATGTGTCGTGTACGTGTTGTATGTGTTTTGTGGTTGGTGTCTGGCTTACCTTCTGCGCCGTACGCGTCCGTGCCTGTTCCGGTAGTAGATGTAGAATATTGGTATGATCGGGACGAAGGGATTCATGGTTGGTTCTGGTGTCGCTCGCCCTTCTCGCTGCTTCGCCGCCGTCGCCGTCCTCGCCGCTTCGCCCGCCCTCGCCGGTGCCGTGTTCGCTCTCGTGAGCCGTGGATCGTGTTGTGGCGCCGATCGGAGCTTATGTGCGCCTCTCCGGATGCTTTGACGTGTCGCGTGCGTAGCGACGGGTTCGGCGCGTACGGGAAGCGCATCGTACTTGTCCGGCCGGACGGGGCTGCATTTTTCCTTCCGTGCGACTCGATTCGGCGTTTCCGGATTCGCCTCGGTCGGAGAACTGCCCA